>CM074493.1:32326987-32416365 GCA_037389245.1 Oryzias sinensis
GTCTGGACGCTCCACGTCTGGCCGCTCCACGTCTGGCCGCTCCACGTCTGGACGCTCCATGTCTGACCTATCCACGTCTAGACGCTCCACGTCTGGACGCTCCATGTCTGGACGCTCCATGTCTGGCTGCTCCACGTCTGGACGCTCCACGTCTGGACGCTCCACTTCTGGACGTTCCACGTCTGGGCGCTCCACGTCTGGACGCTCCACGTCTGGACGCTCCACGTCTGGACGCTCCACATCTTGCCTGTCCTCATCTGGACGCTCCACGTCTGGACGCTCCATGTCTGGCCTGTCCACGTGTGGACGCTCCACTTCTGGACGTTCCACGTCTGGACGCTCCACGTCTGGACGCTCCACGTCTGGCCGCTCCAAGCCTGGCCGCTCCACGTCTGGCCGCTCCACCACTGGACGCTCCACTTCTTGACGTTCCACGTCTGGACGCTCCACGTCTGGACGCTTCACGTCTGGACGCTCCACGTCTGGACGCTCCACGTCTGGACGCTCCACGTCTGGACGCTCCACGTCTGGACGCTCCATGTCTGGCCGCTTCACGTCTGCAATTACCTAAAAGATGCCCATTCAGACGTTGTTGTGATTTTGAACTATACAAATAAGATTGAATTGAACTGAATTGCAACAGTTTTGGTGTTTGGTCTCAGAAGAGGAACCGACCTCCATCATGTTCCTGCTGTTTCAAAGAAAATTGTGCCTGAGTTTGATTTCAACCATAAATGCAAACAGACCCCCCCCCCCCCACACACACACACACTGTCATTTACACAAAATAGTCAAGTCTGAACCAGAAATTCAAACCACAGAATCCTGCAGAGTTCACAGGAGCTGTAAAACAGAAAAGACACCAAAAGGACAGAGAATTACAAAAACAATGTTTGGAAGTCATCATGTCTGTCTCCCCCCTTTCACAGGGATGTCTGGAGCATCACGCTGCGGTGCGTCATGTGACCAGAGCGGCCTGAAAGATGTCCAGAAAGTTCAGGAACATTTATTCATTTGACTGAAACCCTCATGGCCTACACAGCTCACTCTGAACCCCTTCAGCCTCTCTCCACATTAAGCTTCTCTGCTAAAACAATTAACCAGCCCCGCCCACTTTAACTACCCCCCCCCCAAAAAAAAAACAGAGAACAAAAGATTCAGGTTTTCCTGAGGAACTGCTGTGTCGGTGTCCCACATCTCTGAAAAGGACAAAACCTTGTTAAGGTCAACAGACAGTTTTTGATCATCATGATTCCTTTTAGGTTGATGTTGATTCATCGTTAAAACGTAAAATGTTACGTTTGCAGAACCAAATAAACCTCAACTTCAACAGGAAGAGCCCTTCAGGTCCAAACATGCAGTCTTCAATTCTCTGAGTCTGTTTGATGCAGGAACTTGACCCCCATGATGCTGTTTTCTGTTCATCAGCTCAGATCCAACGTTTGGTTCTGAAGTCAGAAAAGTGAGGTCTTTCTGAAAGCTGTCCATCATCTTCCCTTTAGTCCGACTATTCCACAGTGAGCCAGCGCCCTCCCCGTTCCCATGAGAACAATCTGTGGTGGGGGCAGAAGCCAGTCCCTGTGTAACCTCTCTGCTCCCCCCACAGGACCAATTGGCTAACATCAAGTGAGGAGGAGGAGGAGCAGTGGTGCTCCTCCTCCTCCTCAGAAGGAGCATCGCGGCCATGCCCTCCCCCCCCCCTCAGACCACACATGGGTTTCAAACACTAACTGGACTCTAAGCTGCAGGTTCGGTTCTGAGGAGGATCCACCGGAGGAGCAGACGTTCAGCTTCTCTTCTTCGGCCCGTCTGACTTCCTCCACTTCCCTCCTCCTCCTCTCCTTCTTGCAGGAGTTACTCCTCTCCCTTTTCTGCCTCTTTCTCATGACTTCATCCCTCCTCTCTTTTTGTCTCAGCCTGCAAACTGAGGGGGCACTCTAATGGACCTCCCTCAGGTTTCCCGTCCCTCCACTCCTCCCTCTTCTTCACTGTCTTTTTCTCTCCTCCCCTTACCCCCCTCCTCCTGTCCCCTGCTCCTTCCTCCTCCTTTCCCCCCCAGATAAGAAGGGGGCAGAAGTGATTTTCTTCAGTCACTTCTGGAGTCACCAGAAGAGGCTGGAGGGAAAATCCTTCTTCATGTTTTCTTTTCATTTGGACTTTCAGAGAAAAAAGGATTGAACCTATTTCGTCCTCTTTACCCACAATCCTCTGCTGTTTCATCAGCTCTTCGTATCCTGCTTTGTTTCTTCAAACTGTGAGAAGAAGGACCAACATTTGACTGAACAGAGACATGAGCATCTTCATCTCCAGTGAGGGGGGGCCGGAGTCCCTCAGGTGTCTCTGCTTTAATTGAACCGCCGTCATCAGGAAAGGTGAAGACATTGCAGCCTCAGTCCTCATGGTGGCTCCAAAGACTCTGGAGTCCTGCTGCTCCTAAGGCCGGGAGGTCAGAGCTAACATCTAACTGAGATCCAGCGCCGACAGCAGGTTGGTCCTGCAGAGGAGAGAGCGCCATGAAGGGCCTCGGCCCAGCTCTGCTCCTCCTGCTGTGGAGCCTGGCGCTCCTCGCTCCTGCAGCCGCCGCAGAACGAGGAGGAGCTGGAAGGAGCCAGAGGAGAGGAGGTGGAGGAAGCTCAGAGAAGAGGAGGAGGTTCCATCGCATCCAACATGGCCACTGCAGCTACACCTTCCTTCTCCCAGAGCTGGACGGGTGTCAGGGCGGCGGCTCACCTGTGCAGGCCGAGCAGCACGGGAGCTCTGGCGGCGAGACCAGCGTGGCACAGAGAGACTCGCCACCTGTGGATGGAGACTGGTCCGCGCAGAAGCTGCAGCACCTGGAGAGCATCATGGAGAACAACACGCTGTGGCTGCAGAAGGTAAGAGGCTCCGCCTCCTGTCCTGACAGGAACGCAGAAAATTCCGGTTTAGACTCCCTGAGCAGGATGCTGGTGTTTCCATGAGCTGCTGACAGAAACTCAGTCCGTTTCTAAACATCCAGAACCAAAAAGCTGTGAACGTGTGTGGAGCTCAGCAGCTGTTCTGGTTCTGATGCAGCGGTTTCTTCTTGGCTTTGGGGACAAAGTTTGGTCTGACCTCCAAAAGAGCAGCAGCTGCTTTCAATCAGGGAGAAGCAGTGAGTTCCTGCTGCTTTCCTAACAAACTATTGTTCTTTCTGAGCTAATCGGCACTTTCAGCGGAGTGTTGACTGTGCTGCGCAAACATACTTTCTCCATGATCACACATCTTCTCTGCCATACTGTGGATTAGTCAGTCTTTAGCCGTGACATGCTTCGGCCTCAGGGCCCTGCGGCTCTCTGCTTCTGTTCTTCTGCTCCTCCGAGCATCGATTCTCAGGTTCACGGCAGAGTGAGCCCATCGACCAAAGCCTCTTCCTTTGGTCTGCACACAGACGACAGGGAAGAAGCTGCAGAATATCTCACCACTCTCTTCTTTAAAGGCTTTTCAGACTCCCACTAGCTTTATACATGAACTGATTCTGCCTCGAAGTCTCTGAATGCTGCAGAAATGAGAACAATACGACCCAAAGGTCCATCTGTGTGTCACCTGAAAACGACAGGAAAATTACTTATTTATGACAAAATGTTGTTTATAATTTGTTAATTTTAGCATCTCAGCCATCATTTCACATCAATTGAACTTCAGGATCTGTAGATGTTCAAAGGTTCATTCCTAAAATGACATCCTTGTTCAGAAACGGCGCGTGAACCCGGAGACCTCGCCGCTCTGCCGTTGAGGTTCCCTCATGACATAATAGCCAATCAGCTTCCACTGACCCTCACAGGTGGTTTGGCCGGGATGTTTACGCCGGAGGCCCCTCCTGACACAAACCTGGATTTTATCCGGGCTGGGGACAGGCACAGGGAGACCCGGCCTTGGGCCCCCTTGTCTCTACCATAGGCAGTAACATGAGGGTCTGGACCCACATTGGATGAAGCTCATCGCTTACCCTGGGAATTGAACCCTCGATTCCCACTAACCAGACTCTCATGTATATTTATTTCATAGAGTTCCGGCTGTGCTTTTGCAGATGACATTGTCTTGTTGAGCTAGTGAGGTTTTTACATTCTCTTGGTTTTGCCTCCGTGGTTTCTCCTGGTCTTGAACAGTGAAGTGTAAATATCTGTGCGGGACGCTTCCATCTCCTGCATTTCCTGCTGTTCTCAGACTCACATTGGTTGTTGTTGTTCTGCATTTCCTACTGGAATCCGGGGAAATCTTTGTTTAAAAGCGAAACACAACAAACCAGCTGGGCTGCATCATCTATCTGATCAACCCAAATGTGCAGCCAAACGGTCCAGGCTGAGCCCCGCTCGCCGCCCGTTGGTCAGGCCGTCCCCTCTCACAGGACACGCCCACTCTCCCAGAACAGCTACTTCTCCTTCACGCTTTGACCCAAAAACAAAAGAGTCATTTTCTTGAACCAAACACATGCTGTTTACACAATCTGGGAAGATGCAGAAAATCTTTACGTTCATCTGATTTGGAAAAACAATTGTAATGGGATTCAAATGAAAGCAAAACACAGCGAGTAATGGAGCAATCTTTATCCAGAAACAGCAATAAAGGCAATAATGCATGTTTTCTTTTCTGGCAAATTGACCATGCAGCTCATTTTTCTTCAAGCACGTCCTGACTGGATCTTGAAGCAATCAGAGCATTTTAGTGCCGTTCAGTCTGCCTCTCAGCTGAGCTCTGACATCTCTGAGCGTTTTCCTGGCAGGTGGCGCCGACATCCGCCTGATCTAAACCACAAACTGAACCTTCTCCTCAGAGGATCTTCTTGTCCGCTCTGCGTTCTGCTTCAGCGAAGCGGGTTTCTTTCCTGACGACTGTTGGGAACATCAGAGGAGCCGAAAGCTTCAGACCCGGAGGAGAAAACTGATGAAGAACACGACTCCATTCCTGCTAATCCTCTCAGTTTCTGCATCGATTCCCTTCAATCATCAGAATCCAATGAAATGTGTCTGAACGTTTAGAAAGGTCCATTTTCAGAACCGCTAACCCTTAAATCAGAACTATGAAGTTGTCTGAAGTCACTAAAAGAACTTTCTTTGCTGTCCTGATCCTGGTTTGTTGGCTGATTCAGAAGATCTGATCCTCCAGGGATCTGGTTCAGGTCTACCAGCCGATGGAGAATTCAGGCTCCTCTGACTGATTCAGAGTTCAGTACCTGAAGGTCCAAATCAATGATCCAGCCATGATTGGACCTTAGTGGGGGTCTCTGAGGGGGTCTCAGTGTGGTGCAGAGGTGGGGGCTCTCATTGTAGGTGTAGGTGGGGATTGACTGGTTGCTGATCTGCTGGTTGAAGATGAGAGAAGAGGATTGAAAAAGAGGTGTTCATGTGGATCTGTTCTCAGTGGGTCCAAGTTGGAATGTTCTGGTGGGGGGTGGGGTGTTAATATGGTCAGTGAGGGTTTCCTGAACTCCTCACCACTCAGGTTCCTGGCTTCCTGTAGAACCTGATGTTTCTGTTCTCTGCATCGCTGTGGAGACTGAATCATCCTCCTGGGTTTGATTTGATTGATCCTCAGATGTTTGCAGCGTTTCCTCCAGAGTGTGAGGGCGTGTCGGTTTCACGGCTTTCGACCACGACCACGGCATACGACCACGGCATACGACCACGGCGTCCTCACAGAAGCAGCATAGAGCTGCAGCTCCTGCAGAAGCGGTCCTTAGATCACCGACATGTTTCAGTCTGCAAGAAATCTACACCTGGAAAAACCAGACAGTGACGGAACAAAACGTCTCTTAGAACACGATGAGGACTCATGCAGACAATAAAGAGAAGGATTAGTGAAGGAGAGGAGGTCAGAGTTCATGATTTCACTAATGGGAAACTCTGATGATGGTTGGGATAGGCTCCAACAACCCTCCATTCAGGTGAAGCTGATGGGCGGGTCTGGATTACTCCCAAAGCTTGGATTCACGAGACAAAAGGGGAGGAGCTTAGATGAAGGTGCGGTCAGCTTCCACTGGAATCAGACTAACACAGAGTTTCATAAAGAAGCATCACAGCAACAGATATACATGGAGGTGGTAGTGTGATGATGGGGCTGTTTTGAGGCATATGATTGATGAATTTGTAAAGGAACCATCTGTTGGTGACCTCAGCAGAGTGACAGAGCAGAAAAATGATCTGAAACCAGCAGCTCGGCCACCCCGGGACCACCAAAACAAACAAAACTCCAGTTCATGCCGGGAAATCCTCCAATGTGGCTGGAATCAAACGATCCTGGAAGCGGACTCCGCCACAGACTCACTGCTGGTCATCACAAACACTTGCAGGTTTTACAGCCAAGAGAAGGCCAGCAGCGCTTTCACACGCAGAACCCAAACGATGGAGAACCGGGCTGAAGCCCAAAGTTCTGTGAAATATTCCTGAGCCCAGGATCCAGGTTTCATGTTGTTTTATGATGATTTGAATGCTGTCCTCCATTTCTCGCCTGGCTGAGCTGCAGCGTCTCTTCTTTCTTCCTGCTGACACAGCAGATGCTGCACGCGAGCGATGAAATCTGCCCCTCTTTCTGCACAAACAGTTATTACAATCAAGCATGTAAGAGGAAAATGATCTCCCACAGCCAGTTCAGGCCGGGGGTGTGGGTCATGTGTTTATAAAATCAGGCCAAACATTCACAAACTTTTGATGAGGGTCATCATTTCATTATTATTTAAGTAGAATACACATATTCATATCCTAATCATATTTCCAATATTTCCCAAACACTGCTTGATAATTCATAAACTCTGACAAAGTCAGTAAAACTCAGGAGCGCAGCTGTAAGCAGAAGACATGGAAACAAACCGCAGGCGGCCCGGCCATCGCTCGCCAGCTTCAGCTTCCAGTATTTAATGTGAAATTTAGCGGTAAACAATTAGTTTAAGATGACAATAAATTGAAAACAGAAGGAGTGAAGCCGCTCTTTCATGCTGGTTCTCACGGATATGGCTTCCTCCTCCTCATCCTCATCACAGCAGAACCTCCGCTGTTGGGGTCTCTGGATGGAGGGCTTCGTGGAAAAACCCTCACCAGCATGACACATGTTGATTCTGCACAAAAACAATGTTTGAAAACGAAGCCAGCTTTAAATAAACGCGGCTCCCGCAAAGGGGCGGGGCCGTGACCCATTCCTAGTAGAGGTAAGGATGTGGAGGCGCTGAAGAACACGCTGATGATTGACGGGACCAAACCAATTCAAGTCGCGGCGGGAACCTTCCAACAGCAGAGGTGGGGGTTCATTTTCAGGATTCACACCCACAAATCCCCTCTCCCCTCCCCAGGGAGACGCACCTTCAGTTCTCCTGCAGGAGCTCCACAGCAGAGGAGCATCCTGACAACAGGGAAAAGAAACAGGTGACAGGAAATGAAAGGGAGTCCGCCGACGCTCCTGCTGTACCAGGACACAACCAGGATCAGATGCCGAGGATTGGGAGCTCCTCAGAAAGTGACAGACAGACCCGTCTAATCTGATGGTCTGACAGCGAGGCTCCGCCCCCAGCTCAGAGGATCTGAGGAGCGCTCCGACGTCTCCCCAAAGACGGCTGCAGAGAAAATCCTCCTGCTCCACAGAAGAGGTCGGTTTCAGGCCGGATCTGGTGGTGAAGGAAGCCAAAAGACTGGATTGGTGTCAGAAACCTGAACATTTAATCCACCTGACCATAAAGGAGTGAAAGGCAGACACTTAAATCCACCAATCAGGACAGGTGTGGCTGATGAACGACCTGAACCAGGTGTGACTGACGTGAGGAGAACAGAAACCAAAGAAACATCCCAAAAATCCTCCGTACACCATCGTCACCGTCTTCATTTCTGACCACTTCAACCCAAGAAAAGCCCAAAAAGGACCTAAACCGAGCAGGAACGCCGCGTCCTCATCCGTCCTCCTGCAGTCGTCTGAAGGGGACAGACGCAGGCCGAAGGTCAGGACCTGCAGAGGACTGCAGGACTGCTGCAGGTTTGATGAGCAGCACCTGACAGAGCCTCAGAGGGGGGGTGACATCACATCCTAATGATGAGTTAAAAAGGAACCGCTCACAAAATGCTGCGGTTAAAGGAAGCTGATCGAAATCCCCAGATAGTGGATTCAGACCTGAAGTCCTGCTGCTTCTCACCTGCAGACAAAACTGTGGGGGGAGACTGAGTGAGGGAGGGGGTTACCGTGCGTTTCAGCTAAAACTGAAATGAGTTTAGCTTAAACAGAAAGCTGGATGGGTGTGGGGGGGGGTCCTCACAGAAAGCAGCACGCTGCCTGTTTTCTTAAACTCCTTGGATAGAAGGTGGAGCACCATCCAACCAGAATAAACCGCTGGCCAGAAAACTCAGATTCTTTCAGTTGTGAAAGTGCGTCTTGCAGCCGGAGATGTGCAGAGATTGAACTTGTTGCTGCTGTGCTGGTTGTGTAACCTCTGGAAGAGCTGTGAGTCCATGTGTGGACGTTTAGCTCACCCTTCAGCAGACGGATGCAGCACTAAAACATCAACGCTTCATTCTGACGGTCCTGATGAGAAGGGACCGTTTGGTGGGATTCTCTGATGTTCTGCTTTTCTGTGGGAGGAGTCCCCTTCAGGATTATAATCTGAGGAAATAAAACAACGTCTTTATTGAAACATTTTAATTGAACGGCCCTCAGGAAACGCGGCGTTGGTTCAGATACATTCCTGTGCAAATGAAGCCTGAGATTCCTGCAGAAAACTGGAGGATTTCTGGGTTTTAGCAGCTGAAGGAGATATGAGGGTCTTTCTGAAGAGACGTTAATCTGTCAGAGGGCTTCACTGAGTGCCAGAGCCTTCATGGTGCTGTGTGTGTGTGTGTGTGTGTGTGTGTGTGTGTGTGTGTGTGTGTGTGTGTCAGTACCCGCCTGCTGTGTTTGTGGGAGCTGCAGTTACCACCCACACGCTCAAACCTCAGAGGAGTCATGGGTCAGGTCCAGAGGGGGGGGGTCTGCAGCAGTATCCCAGCAGGAGTCCGCCCCCCCGCCACTCAGTCAGGGTCACTTACCACCAGATGATGGTGTCTTTTTTTGGGGCACAGCGGGTTTCCTGACGTCATTGGCGCTGAGGAAGCAGTGGACGGGACTCTGATGGTGTTGTGAGGACACGACCACGTCAGTAGAGTGAAAATGATGCAGGGACTTTGGTTCAATCCCATCACTGCAGCATGACTGACGCGTAACACGGTTATGTAAAGCAGACCCAAACCCAACGCCAACAGGAGTCAAAGCGGCTCTTTGACTGCAGTTCACGCTGTGCACGACCAGCCCAGAACCAGAACCGATTCTGTTTGATGAGATCAACCGTTTGTGGTTCTGCCAGCTTCTTCAGGCTCTTTGGTGTCTGACAGGTCAGCAGCAGGTTAACATGCTACTGTGACAGCTCAACACGTTAGGAAAACAAACAGATCAGACAGATAACGACGGAAAAAAAGACAAATGCTTTAGTAGAAATGTAACTACCGAATCCTCAGACTTTGGTTTCTGCATCCGCTCACTTTAGTTAGACATAAGTGTCTCTCAAAGACTGTTCTTGAACTTTTGGACTAAACTGTTCAGAAGAAGGGGCTAAATGTACTTAAATAGTATTTCGGGGAGTTCTACGTTTTCTTGCAGCAGCTGTGATGTTTTTTATGCAGCGGGAATTTTAGACTTTTTACTCAAACTTTAAAACTAAACGGGACTGATTCAAATCAAGGTGATGTGAGGCAGGACAGCAGGAATCTTCATCTTCAGGAGAGGACCAGTCTGCATGTGAAGCTCACAGCAGACACCGAAGATGCAGAGAAAGTCTAAATCTTTGTTTCAAAGAAGATCATCTCTTTGCATCCAAACTATAAAAATGCAAAGACACCAAGCTGAAAGCCAGCAGATTCAGTTCTTCTGAATGTGGAACAGCATCCAACAACAACAGCATCCTCCCACTGAGTTTTAAAGAATGCTTCTAGAGTTCTGTATAAATGGAAAAGCCCGATTCTCAGAGCGCTACAGACTGCAGCGTCTCTGCAGGCTGCAGAACTGGCCTTCCAGATGATAAGAGATAACAAATGGCTCAAACTAAACACACAGCTGCCTTGTGTCCAACTGATGAAGCTGGGTTCCAGCAGAGTGACCCCAACCCCCCCGGATTCTGAGATAGTTCAGATTTTTCTGTGTATTTGTCTTTCTCATGCGGTCGCTGGTGGCAAACGCTGCCTTTCGGGCCTCAGGAAATCACAAATCAAACTTGTGATCCAGGTTCAGAAGTTTGAAGCGTCCATCAGCGAGAACTTCTGAACTCTGCGGCGCCATTTCCCTGAAAACAAGCACCTGTCGCAGGATCCCTCCACCCTGAGAGAGACTTCTGCGGCCCCCCATGACTGCATTCACAGCTGCTGGAACGAAGGCATCGGCCGTCTCTGTGGCGGTTTTCCACACGGCGGGTTGGTCAGCAGCAGTAAGTGGGGTAGTTAACAGGGGGCTTGTTTAGCTTTCTGCCAAATGACTGACTTCAAATGGACCTGCGCCGGAGAGACCCAGAAAGGGAAACAGGAAAGCCTCTGTGGTCAGATCCCTGCCAGCCTATCAGCGCAGACGCGGCGCTTTGATGTGGTCAGAGGCCGCGTCTGCGCTGACGATAAGACGTCTGCAGAGGCCGAAGGAGAAAGGATGAAAGCTGCAGATCACCGTTGTATCTGATGAAGAAGAAACGAAGCCTTCCTCAGTGAACAGACGGTAACAGAACAGAAAGGATCAGAGTAAAACGCAGAACGAACCCATCAGCTGGAGCTTCTCATCTGGGCTCAGACCTCTGCCTGTCAAACGCTCCATGGAAGCAGGAAGCTGGTGATGTTTCACACGGTCACTGCTTAAAGGCCTAGAAGCAGACGAGACAACTGCTGTAAATCTGTTTTCCAACAAACAGTCACGCCTGGACGTTTGGACATAAGGTTCCTTTGATTCACCCAGCAGGATCCTTCTGGTCTGGAAAAGACTCCAGCCATGAAAGGGGCGGTTCCAAAACTTTCCAGGGTCATGACTTCAGACTACACATGATCCGTTGGTGAAAGGTCATCAGTCACATGACTGATGTCACAACGTCCTCGCTCGTGTTCACGTTTCTGGAGTAAAGGGAACAGGGTTTAGACCCACCATCGAGCCCGAATGGAACCTGATGAACCGCTGTCATACTGGATCTGCTCCAAATAAGCTTCCTTGAGACCTAAGAAAGCAGAAAACCACATGGACCAGAATACACTGATGATGGCAGATGTTCCATCCAGACAACAAATGAAAACACAAATGGATTTATTCTTTATCAGTCTTTAAAACCGACGGTCTGCCTCTTTTAGACGTTTCACCACTAATCCAAGCATCTTCATCAGATTGATGAGCAGAGAAATGTGTCAAGATGGAAGACTTTAGATCCAAATGTGAAGAGTTTTAAATATTATTGTATTAAATCAGTACATAAATAAACCTTAACAGACAGATATAAAATGGTAAATGTGAATAAAGAAATTAAAAAAATAAATACATGTATGTATACAAACACATGTATCAAACTGGTGAAAAGAGAACTTTAAAATATCAAATAAGTTCCTAAATTTAAACTAAAAGTAGATTAAAAACGTAGGTCTTAAGCCTTCCTTTAAAAACCTGAACATGAATGAAGAATATAACAAAGTTTTATCTTTTTGGAACCGTCCCGGATGGAGGAGGGTCTTCCCAGATTCTGTTTGTCATCAGGACCTTCTGCTTGGTCTGTGCAGGCCTGACAGCTGAAACCGTTCTGATAAATAGAATTGCACATCAAGCAGGGCATCCAGAAGGTCTTTCTTCAGCGGTTTAGGATTGCAGACCTCAAAAGAGAACAGGTGTGATGTTCTCCTCTGAGGCGGGTCGTCACAACAGGTGGAAGATGAAGCTCAAAGTGAAGCTGTCATCCTTTCTCCAGTGGGTTTTTCTGCAGAACTCGATGAGGCTGAGCTCAGTGTTTCCTAGATTTGACTTGACAAATATTGATGATCACATTTGGCCTAAAACCTTCAGTCTGTGCCGTTGGCGGTTCCTGCTGGAGTTCCCCTGCAGCCTGGTGTGTATCATGTTGCCATTGTTCACCATGTCTGATTTAATTGGAATAAATGTCTGTAGTGAAAAGCTGGACCTCTGCTGGAGCCCCACATATGTTCTCTAGTGGCACCTGGAAAAGATTTGAGGCAACTTGGTGGTTTGTCGGTTTTCCTGCACTTCAGTTTGGATTGCAGAGAAACTTCTGAAGGTTGGGGATTGGTTCTGGTCTCAGCAGACAGAAACCCGTCCATTCAAGGGCAGAGAATTTGCGCTGTCATGGCAACGCTGATCATCCCGGGAGCACAGAGCCAACGTTCTGCTCGGGAACAGGTGGTCTCTCATGTCCGTTTGATGACAACCGTCTTTGTTTGGGAACTTGGTGCTTCGCATGCTGCCGGCGGTGTGAGGCGGCATCACACTTCATCATCCTCATCGTCGTACATCACAGGGCTCTGACAGAAGTAATGGCAGCCATTAGCTGGCGGCCCGCCCGCTGGGATCTGCTGACAGAACCGCAGACGTTCCTGCTCTCATCTGACCACAGCAGATTTGAAGGCTGTGGACGGAGAACTGCTCTTTAATTACAGGAGAAACGTAAAACTCCTCATGAAGACGGACCGTCCGGCAGCTCTTCACTGCCTTTAAGGCTCATTTTGGGTAGTTTGGCCCCAATGAGGGGGGGGGGGTATCATTTCAAGTCTAAAGTTGTTCTACTTTAATCTATGTTTTGGTTCAACTTTAAATTCACTGCTTTTAACCTTATTAGCAGGCCCACAAAGGACTTTTTGTGTTATTTGGAAGGGCTTACACACAGGACGACAGGGGGGGGTTCATCCTGGGGGCCTCGTGGGGCGGTCAGTCACTCAGGACTCTACTGTTGGTTTAGGGTTAGCCCTTAAAGTGGAAGATTTGAGGTCTTCCTCTAAAAGTGTCAATGAACAGCTTCCTCCATTCATTTTGCTTTATTTACCGTTTCTGGAGCCGAAGGTCTTCGTCTCGTCTGACCATCAAACCTCTTGGTTCCCAAATGGAGCTTGAAGGTGTCTCTTTTGGAGCGACGTCTCTGTCTTGGACTGAAGCCAACACTGGTGATGCATCCATCTTTAGTTTCTGACCTTCACATCATCAGGTTCCCTCCAGCTGAGGTCGATGGCGTCTCCTTGCAGACGCATAAAGCGGCCCTGCATCCCATAAAGCTCTGATGATCTTGGAATCGGGACTCGATTATGAAAACGGCTCCAATGACATTTCCGTTGATGTCTTTCTCAGATCCAGACTCTTCCCTTCACGGTTCTGTTGCACTGAGGAGGCGTCAGCTGAGGTCCATCAGGACTGAGTCTGCAGGCTGATGGTTTTAAAGCCTCGGCTCCCTAAAGAAAACCTAAAAAGAACGTAGAGCACAAACTGTCTGAATGATTGGCCTCATCGCTGGAAGCTGCTTCTTGGTGTTTTTGTGCATCCTTCCAGCCACATGCTGCTCCTTCTCTGGTCTGGAGAGCGTGAAGCATGACTCCACATGCAGTTATCGCTAAAAACATGAAACAGTTCTACACCCGTCGACTGACTGCATCAACCTTCTGTGGTTTAAGGGTTCAAACCCTCACAGAAGCTTTGGTGTCCAGTAAATTCAGAGTTTTTACTCTTTTAAAACAATATTAGAAAAGTTGCAAGTCTACGTTTCTGCACATTAGTGCAGTAAAGAGTCATGAAGGGACGTCAAGCATGAATCCAGACAGTCACTGCTGTAAATCTAGAAGACAGACATCAGAATGAGCTCAGAGGAAGCCAAAAGCTTCTGCAGGAGATCCTCACGCCGCGTTTCCACGCCCCTCACAAAGTCAGAGTGACCAGCCAAAACCTCGGGTCTCATTGACCCGCCCCTGTCGGGAATCAGTCCTGAGATGCTGCTGGGAGCAGATTTTTCTCAGCGTCTTGCTTTAATCTGGATTGATTCATGTCACAGTGAGTGCGTCCGCATGAGCTCCAACAACCGGATTCCATTTCAGTCAGCGGAGAACCCCAAGTAAACTGGATTTCTGTTTCCAGGGTGAGGGGGGGTCAGGAAACTCTCACTGTGGCTGAACCGTTGACTGTGTGACGGTTTACCTCCGGTAGGGGTTCACCTGTTTTTAGCCCCCCAGGGTTGAGACGAAGCTTCTGCTGAATGAAGCAGAAGAGTTTCTGCTCAGAGTCTGTGAAGGACGTCTGTGGAAGCGGCTCACGCAGACATTTGATGTCTCTGTGATCCATCACCTTCATCTGCAACAGTCAAACCCAAAATACATAAATCCTAGCTATGTACGCCGGTGGAAAATGTCATTTGAAAAAGAAGACAAACATTGAAGTGATTAGAAAAAGACACACCCACCTTAAGAGCCATGATGTCTTTGCTCCACAGGATCCTTCCTGTATTTAGAACCATGGACTCCAGTTGGACCTGGAACCAATCCGGGTCAGAATCCTGGTTGGAGTTTGAATGTTTTCTGTCATCGGTCCATATTAGCTTGGCTGCTCATCTTTGAGCCGATGACCCGCCGGGGTGTGGCCTCCTTTTCCGTGACCTGGGACGGACTCCAGACAAATAACACGACCTTCACAGAAAATGAATCATTTACTCGATTTTTTAAACGTCATCAGCTTGAATGTTGGCGTCTCATTCTTTAAGTGAAATGATTCTAAATGACATCATAAAATAAAAGTCAACAGTTTTTCTAAAACATCTCTAATTGTCCGACAACAGACCATTTTTCTCTCATTTGGAAATCATGACATGAAACGTCCAGAACAAACATTTGTAGGTCCAGTTTGATGCGACATTCAGTGAATGCATCCGCTGAACAGATGAAATGTGTCTTTGGATGACAGACACGGCCCCATGAGAGCATCGGGTTCATCTGCATTCAGGAAACTCACATGCTTCCCATAACCAGACAGTCTGGAGAACTGCAGAGATCTGATTTCATGCTGGTCGTACCGGAGCCCGTTATGAGGAGCTTTGCACCTTCCTGAAGTCTCAATCTGGAGAAAGAGATGACCTGAACACGTCCATCATAAATGAAACAAGATGTTAAAAGAGACCCGCTGAGAGGAAAACAGCTCTGCTAGAAACAGCAACAGAACTGTTCCTGTTTCATCTCATCTAAAAAGCCAGTTTGTACAGTTTGACAGAACCAGCAAACAGGCCAAAGAAGCTCTTCAATCTGGCCATTCAAATCTAAATATCCAGCTGATTTTGACAGAAGCCTCTTTGTGAAGGACTGAAAGGAATCCAGAGATTCAGCTGAAAACATGAGAGCATCTTCACAGAGGCCTTCAGAAACCTGCCTGCTCTCTTTAGAACAATTCTTTCTGGTTCCACCTCTCGAAGCGTTTCAGGCTCAGCCAGCAAAAATAAAAGCTCTTCATGTAAATAAAAGAACAGTGAGCCGTCGAGTGCAGGAAAAACCACTGGTGAACGGAAAAAATGATTGACAGGCTTAAGATGTTTGACTGGATTTACGTTTAGAGTCAAATGAGATGTACGGTTCTACAGCAAACGCAAGATTCAAGAAGATTTATTTGTCAGTGAAACAAGGAAAATACGTTTGGAGCATCAACAACAGCCACTCAGTTCAATTCACAGTCTTCATTTCACTTCGTTACGACCAACAATCAAGAGGATTGCACACACACGTGCACACATACGTGCACACACACGTGCACACACACGTGCACACATTGACTTTAATGAGGACAGACAATGCGTCACAAAGGATTCTGTTTACAGTCAAGCCCAATCAGAACTCTGGAATAATCAGAACCAAGCTTTATGACTGAGGTTAGGAGGTGTTGCTTTGGTTCCCAGGTTCACCCGGAGAGCCCGGTGTCACAGTGCAACATACACCATAAAGACAAGAATCCCATCCAACCTCCAACCTGTTCCTCCTTGTTTGCAGCTCCTCTGACTCGTTTTCTGGCTGCATCACCTACGTCCCCCTGACTCCCCCTGACTCCCCCTCATGTGTTGTAGAAGTGTTCTCTAGGACCTGTCGCCTGCACCATGAATGTAGAAAAAAAGGAACTTTTCCTCTCTACGGGTTCACCGAGCGTCCACCAACGTGATATTTCATGCAGGTCACCTGCGTGAGCCGTACAGGTTTGACCATTTCTCACCTGCAGACGACCGTGTCCACCTGTGAGGACAGCTGGGACTGCTTTGCTCCCACCGTCAGGCACATCCTCCATCATTAACGAGAAGGTTTCATCATCCGTGAAAAGACTTAGCTTGAGCGGACATCAGAAGTGTACGCTCTCCCAAATGATCTCCTTTAGTCCTGGAAAATGCAAACGCCGTTTTAGCTTCCAGAGCGTCGTTTGTCCTCATGCAGGTACAAACTGGGTCTTTTCTCAGGATCCTGGATCTTAAAGTAAATTTAGATTTTGTGAGTGTATAAAAATCCCTGAATCTGTTTTGAAGACAGACTGGCGGTTCTGTGCTGGGCTGCAGAGAACCTCAGACCATCACTCTGGATCCCAGCGACCTCCAGAGCTGAACCTGCAGGGCGATCTGCAGCGTTGGAGCTCGACATGAGGTTTGCATTGTAGCGCTCTGAACATTGATTGACTGATTGCAGACGTGATGACCTGCACTCAGAAACAGGACACTTTGTTTTAATCAAAACAAACATTTCAATAATGAACGCACTCTGCCAATTTTTAATTTAGTAGTTAGAACTTTTTCCAGCTCCAGAATTTAGTTACCAACATTTTTGATTTGTGTGATGACATCCTGGAGGAGATCAGGGGAACAATCATTCTCTGGACGTGGACTTGTTCCGGGTCCAAAACCTCCCTGACCATCAGGTGAAGACATTCTTGGAGTTTGGTGACGTTGGTGCAGCTTTCTGAGGTTGTCTGGGTGTGTCTGGTTTTAAGAACGTCTCCTTAGTTTCAGCTCTGTTTACATGGAAACGAGGCCAACCGACACCAACGTGATGCTGTTTGGATCAGAAGTGCAGTTCTTAGTTCCAGCCAACAAAGAAAACACGTTAAGGTTCAAGTGTGGATCACAGCCAAAGAGGAACCACACTCTGAAAGGAAAAAAGCTGATCCAACGTTAACGAATCACTGCAATTGGTAACACAGAATTGAATTAAGTTTATTCAGCTTCATTTTTTAAGTCTATCCAACTCATTTTAATCTGATTTAATTTAATCTAATTTAAAATAAGACTGTGAATAAGAGAAAGCATTACCTAAAAACTGTTGATAAAGTTGCAAATTTTGTAATGGATGACTCAAGTGAAATTTATAATTGTAAATTGTGTTTCTATATTTTTTATGACTTTAAAAATTCAATAAAAAGAATGTGGCAAAAAAATTTAATCTAATTTATTAATTAATGTCTTAATTTAATTTGATCTAACTTAAATTTTGTGTCATTTTTTGTTATTTTGTTAACTTAAATTGACACATTCTTATGAAGTTTCCACCAACAGGCTTTGTAATTACCAAGTCAAAGACATGAGGACCCAGCAATTTCTGGCATTACGAGGCAGGAGTTCACGTGTTGTGGTCGCCGTCTTTAATATTTGGACAAACCGTCTACACTCTAACTCATGGTGCAGAAAGAAATAAACACAACAGTTTAAATAACTAGTTAAAACAGAATAAAACAGCAAAACACATGGACAAAAACTCACACTGAAACCCCAATCTGCCCAGACAGGCAAAGAAAATGGTATCCCACAATTCCTTCTGTTGTCATGACGCGTTGACAGCTTCTCACCAAAGTTACACCAACTTCATTGAATGAAGTTGATTGAAAGTAAAATATGTCAGACAACTATGTGTTATTCTTAAGTTGAATGAACTTAAAAAGATGATTTACTTTCACCAAACTAAATAATTAAATTATATAAAAAAATAATTAAGTTAGATCAATGTAAAAAGTTTATCTGTCCAACTACAGCCCAAAAACACGAGTGCAGCGTAGATCCTTTCCATGGGAGGGAGTTACTGACAAACCTCTTTTTTCTGACGTCTTACTGCAACCGGTTGTTGGGTTAAAACAACCTGCAACCTCAGAGATAACAAGACAAGGAAACAAAGACAACAGACTGAAGGTACCGTCACGAGGACAGTGAACAGAGAATGGAGCCAGCCTCCAGCTGTCGCCTCCTCTTTAATGCCGTTTTTTGGGTGTTTCCTAATGTACATGTCCACTGAGCTCTAAGGGAAGAGATACAAAAACATGAATTAATTACAACATGTCCGTCTTCCCACATAGTCTCTTGCTTCAGCTTCCTGTGAAACAAACGATTATATTACATTATACTGTATGAACGGATTCTATTACGTTGTGTTGCTAGGTAATGCATAGAAGAAAACATAACTTATGTGCATTATTCCATCACCGTGGATCAGGAATGAAACCCAAAGAAAGAGCTGAGAAGATCTGAAAAGCAGTTTCTGGTCACCTTGTTGGTAAAGTTCTCGTTCCCCTTCCACGCCAAAGAGTTCAAACGGATGCTGAGGTGGCAGAAGGTTGGTCCGCCGTGACCATGCGGTTCTGTGCCGTGGCCTCCAGGTTTCACTGGACGGGGGGGGGAAAAGCCAGGCTATGAACGGAACGCTGGTGGTTGCAGAGATGTTGCAGATGAGATGTCGCACAGCCGAGTGTGGCGTTTGGCCGGTCCGATGCCTGAACCCCCACCATGGTACTCAGAGAACACGCAAACATGATGGCAGTGCCAGCTACTCACTCCTAATCACACAAACAGACGGTGAAAACCATTATTCTGCCATTACACTGCTTTACTCCAGGGGGCTGGCTGATCAACAATCGCTGCCTTCAAAATGTCCTCACCGCTCGGATCCAAAGAAAACGTTCTTTCTAGCAGAGATGGAGCACAAGCCTCACTCCTAAATGTGTTTGGAAGGCCTCATGTTTGTCCAGCAGATCGTTGAGAGCTAGTGAGTAATTAGCAGAACCGTGTGCTGTTGTTTTACTGCCTTCATGTAATAGATTACAGCGCATTTAGCAGACGCTTTTCTCCAAAACCCCACGCAGGTTGTGTTTTTCAAATTACAGCCGCGTGGAGTTAAGTGTTTTTTCCACGAACTATGACAGTTTAGGCTGGGATTTGAACCTCCAGCCTCCAGAATGACAGACAGTTAGGGGCCTAAACTGCTGTTTCTTCCTCCCATCGACTGAAACTGACGTCTGCTGCTACAATCAGTGAAATCGTCAGACTGGGCCGTGTGTTTACCGCGCCGCCAACACTTCACAGAAGCGCTGCACCCGTCTCTTTGATGTGGCCCCGCCCACTCACATCCAATTACCAACTTTTTCTGGAGGTTTCATTTGTGTGGTCATTTCCATGCCGCAGCAGCAGCAGAGGAAGAGGTGACTGGCAGATGAAGCGCTTGTCCTCGGCGCTGCAGGAGTTCATCCTCGCTGCTCCCTGCTTGGGGAAGTAAAGCTCCAGACTGAGCTGCAGGCTGTCAAATATGTCAAGAATGTCAAATGACTTGATGAGGAATTGGAAATCTATAAAAAGACTGTTTATTTATTGGAGTCCAAGCACAGAATCTGACTTGAGCACAAATGTCAAATCTTCATAGACAAAGAATGTGGGGAAGTTTATCAGAAGGATGAAGGTTCAGGAAATGCAGGTTTTCACAGTGGTTCCTTCTCAAAGGTGGAACATTGCAAAGCCAGGATTTGTTGGTTTGTTTTCCTTTCATGTGTGCGTTAAATATCTGTGTTTCATGTTCTGTGACGATTCTACATTTCTTCCTGCTGTTTGCTCAGCAGATGAGGTTAGGGTTTGGATTCTGGGATGTTTGAAGAGCTTGAAGGAAAACTGTGGATGGTCTCTCTGTGGGAACCGGTGTCGTCCATTTGGTTGCAGGTTCAGGTTCAGAACGTGGCCTCGGTCAGAGCGGCCTCCGTTTGAACTCATTTGGTTCACATCGCTTGACTTCCAGCTGTCAATCACTTGTGTTACTTTGGATTCTCAGGCCAAATCCCCGTTTCGGCTCATCATGGGGCGGAGGTCCTCCCACTCTCCAGGATGTTGAGGTCTCTGGGAATGAAGCGCAGCAGCAGTGTGTGGAGATGGTAAACGCTCTCTGGTCACAGCAGAGTCTGCTGCTCATTTAGAAGTTCTCCTTGAGGGATCAGGGGCTGCAGACAGAACACTGAGGCTGAAGCTCCTCACTTATCCTGGGTTTGTTTTTAGAATTCAAACCCAAAGCCCCGTAAAGCAGACGCACGGACGGCCGAGCAGGACGCGGGCTTCCCGCTGAGACGGCATCTCTGCAGAAGAAACCAGCGCACAGCTGATCCACACTGATGCAGCCACACTGGAACACAACATTTCTCCCGTTTCTGATGGAAACCTGCTCAGGATGGGCTCCTCTTCTAGAACATTTGCACCAACATGTAATTTACTGCAAAAACAGCCCCTTTGGAAATCACATTACATTAGCAGATTTCCCCTGAATAAGCAAAAAAAAAACAGGGGGGTAAGAAAATAGTTTTACCAAGAATTCTTATTTTAAGAATTTTATTCTCTGAGACTGAGACCGTTTTGCTTTTGAAAAACTTTTATTGATAAGATCATTTTTCTCCTCTTTTACTTTTTGCAGTGACTGTTCAGTTTGTGTCATCCTCCCCCCCGTCTATTAAAATGACTTGTAGCTTTTTAGTTTAGTTTTACATTTCGACTTTGTTCTTTTGGCTTAACCATGCTTTTTTTTTTGAGTTCATGATTGAAAAATGTCCTAAAAATGTTCAACTTTAGGCATAAATGAGTCTCGTCACTCACATTTAGAGAAGCATCCAAACAGAAAAGCTTCATGTTCAGCTTCCAAGTCCGTGTCAGAGTCCTCTCTGTGTGTTTGTTCCAGTCAATCAGGCCGTTCAGCTTGAATCAGAGATGCTGAACTAACATTACCTCATGTTTTCCTCCAAGCCGCCGCAGCCTCGGCTTGGTGACTGCGAGCTGCAGAGCAGCCTTTCCTTTTGGCCCGCTGCTGCTCTCTCCTCGGAGCTGCCGGGTCACTCAGGCCCGGTTCGGGGGAAGCCAGCCTCTTTGAATTGCAAAGAAAACAGAAACTCCACTTCAGGCTCAGTCCGACTCCCTGATAACACATAATGAACGGGCTGGAATCTGCTGGCGCAATCAGCTGTAGCCTTAACCCCGCACCTCCGTGAAATTACAATCTAGGAGAATGGAATACAAAGTGTTGTGAGGAGGAATGATTTTCCTCAGTCGCTCCAAACAAGTGGAGGGAAGTGTTTACAGCCGGTCTGGATGCAGAAGGCCGTGTGCTGGACGCTCCGTTTGTTGATTTGGGGGGAAACAAACATTGGTGTGTGTGTTTCGCTGTGAGCTTCCCTGGAGGGGGGGCTGTCTGGACATCAGTGTCAGGTTCAAGCGGATGTTCAGGCCACAGCTCTGCAGGCTGTGAAATCACAGAAACACATCCGTGTCGATGGATTACTGGCTTTTGCATGTTTTAATGAGTGCAGAGTCAAAGAGGTTCCTGGCTTTTCGTCTTTCTTCTCATCCGACTCTGAAGTGGAGCTGATGCATCCAAATGAAGACGGTCGCATAGCTGGTACAGAAACTCATCAGGTCTTCTTTCCTCTCTCTCCTGGATGGACCCAGACTTCAGTTCAGCTCCGCATTTCAACGTCATGAAGCTCTTGAATGTTTGCCTCAGCTTCCTTCCTCCAGACTTAATGAGCTTTTTTAGAAGCCTTCCGATGGCTGATTTATTGTCTGATGCTATCAGCGTCCGACCACCAGGTGACGAGTCAGGAATGTTATCCGCTCACATCGCAAAGCAAACAAAGCGCTTTCTTCATAAAGACCACCAACATCTGAGGAGTAAACAGGAAAGAAACAAAATGCTTCAAAGTAATAAAAGCCAGACCAAAGACAGCATCTCAGATCAGGTTACTGCGCTCAGCTCTGATTGGTCAATAAGTCCTGGCTGTCAATTAGGACAAAGCCGGACTTGTCATCAACACATACGTTCCATATGGAACGGTCCGCTGTGGGGGGAGCAGGGGGGGATCCATGGTGGAGTCCATCAATGCAGAGTCATCAGGAACTTCACCTTTGAGGTGGAATCATTTTGTTTAAAGTGACATTTTTATCTCTATGCATAAGATGGCATCACAGGAAAGCCCCACGCCCAAGGTCACGTTTGAACCCCCCCACCCCCCATTGAGAGTGACTGCGACTCTTGAAGTCAGACAATTTTTCTTAAAGCAGATTAACAAACACTGGAGAGGAAACAGGATGAGGACTTTTTGGCCTAGAGTCGGCCTCGGCAGCGTGTTTCTCCCACAAAACATCCTCTGAACTTTTGCAAAGATGGACCTTCATATTCTGCATTTACAAAGAAAGCTATTAGCTCCACGGAGAAAGAGGGCGTGTCTGTTAGCCTGGGGGCGGAGCTGGCAGGGCAGACTCTGGAAGGGGCGGTTCCTCACTTTGTGACATCACAACGAGGGGACCAGTTTGTTTTTGTGGGTTGGGGGGGGCCGGTGCTCAGAGAGCAGGTTTATAGAGGAATAGTTGGAAATGCATGAATGGATCAAAATACCCCTTTGGGAATGTTGATGAACACTAGAGTACACTTAAACGTTTGCAGCATGCGGACCCTACATGCTAGCCAATGAACGCATTGCTCCCGTTGGAAACCAGCCTCCAGTGGCCTTTTAGGGAACTGCAGTGTTTTGTATTTTCAGGTTTCCTTCAGATCCCAGAGCAGAGGGTCAGACAGTTGTTCTAAGCATTGACTCACATCTCTGCAGATGTTTAGTCCTTCTGTTGATGAGAAGAAGATGCTGGAGAGTCAGCGGTGGTTAGGGGTTTGAATCTGTCCTATTCTGGATGGTTGTGAATGAATCTGGTTGCTCCTCTCTGATCGGTGTTTCTCTGTCAGAAACCCCCTTTCTTTTCTCAGGGGAGGCGTTTCCCTGAAAGCCCTGGGGGGGGTCTCTACCACAGGATTGCTGCACTATTGGATGCATTGATGCAGTTTCACATCCAGAGTGGAGGAACATCTGCCTGCTGTCTGGTGTAAAGGCTGAATCCCCAGACGCGCTCCAACTGTTTCGAAAGCAGCTGTTGTTTCAGCGTTCGCAGCAGAGAATTTGACGAGTGAGTTTTACGGCCCTTCGTGAAACTCCGACAACTTACCCAAATGTTTCACACACATCAGTTTGGCTCTGAGTGGTTATGAAATGTTTAGGACCTCACAAGATTATATGTACAGCTGTCAACGGGATTTACAGGATTTTGTTTAAAATATCATAAAGATGGACGTAAAACATGTTGTCACAATCAAATGAAATACTGAGAGCCGTCCGGATTCTGATCTCAGCGGATGGTTTGATGTTTTTCTTTGCGTAGCTCCAAAAAGGAAATCTGGCAGAGCTGGACGTCGGCATATGACAATGTCATCAGTCAGTAATGTGTGGTCTGATGTGCAGAAACCTTTTCTCTGCCTGCAGGTCTGGCATCTTTTTAACTGCATTCCAGGTCAAACATGTAAAAATAAACAGGATTTAAAAGCTTATGGCCTTGAGATTAAAATGCCAACTTTATCCAGTTTGTTCAGCAACACAACTTGGTAATCGTTTGATTTCTGTTCTTCAGAGAAACAGCAGTCTTTTCACTGCTGGATTCTTGTTTTAAGCTCAAATGTTGAAAGTAAAACTTCATTTCAAAGTTTTAAACTATTACATTTTGTTTCTGTTCTTCGGCTCTACCCGGTTTTCGATGGCTCCTTTTGTTTGTGGATTTTGGTTTGAACATTTGGACCAGAACACGATTTGAACAGCTGACACCAAAGTTCTGTTAGTTTGGTTCTGTTCTTGTGTGCAGAGCGCTCGGCCTGCTTGCAGAGGTGTGTCCCTGAACTCGAACTCGAACCTGAAGTACGGGACGCTTCAACCAACCTAGAGACCTTTAGACAAAAGGAAGACTACAAAGCCCTTTGGATCAGGACTATTAAGGTCAAGGCTGACGGGGGCCCGTCGGGCTTGGATCTAATGTTTAGTATCTGCTGAACTCAGTGGACAAAGACCCTAAACCAAATAATGATGTGGGCCGGCTGGGACCTGTCCTGCAGCCTGTCCCAGCTGTCCTTACGGGTGGACATGGGCTGTCTGCGAGGAAAACGGTCAAACCTGTTCAAAAGCAGACGCTTCTGCTGGATTCTGGTGGTTTGCTTCCATTCTCCCCGTGTTGATGTTGGATTTGATTATTTGTGGGGAATTGCACCAGCAGCAGACCTACTGTCATGCAGAAGAAGACAAAGACATGTCACATCTGCAGTGACTGAAGCGTTTGATGATGGCATCATTTGAAAATGAGCGAGTCGCTTCTGCAGAAAGACGCTCTTTCCTTTCAGGACCAAAGTAAACTCGAAAATTACAACCGTCAGTAGTTGTGGTCTGGAGGATATGATTCACAGGATGGCAGGACTGCTCAGTCCAAAATCCACCTAGTGTGTCACGATCGAGACCCGAGTCCGACTCGAAAAGCACAGCGGATGACTAACGGGGGAAGCTGGTGGAAAAGAGCGTCAGTGAGATTTATCTGCTGTTCAAAAGGCCAGAAGATCCTGTATGTTAGTGAGGAGACAGACTTTCATCAGGGATGGGATGGAGCACTCCAAAGCTCATGTGTGTGTGTGTGTGTGTGTGTGTGCGTGAGTGTGCATGTGTGTGTGTGTGATAGACTGAGAGAACAGGAGTGAATGATTTCTCATTTTGTTTCCAAATCCCATCTTAAAGAGCCGTTTGTCTCTGTGGAGGTTGCAGTTGCCATGGAAGTTGACAAACTTAAAGAAACAAAGAGGGGGGGTGAAGGGGGAGGACGGGGAAGGAAGTGGAGTAAAATCATTTGCTGGTGATGGAGACAAAAACATGAAAGCAGGTAGTTTAGTGAAGCTTCAGAAAGATGCTGGGGGGGAGGAACAGCAGAGGTTTGGGGATGGGGGGGTCAACAGAGATTTCTAGAGGCTTCTGGCTCAGAGCCACGCAGAGTTTCCCAGAAACTCTCTGCTCTCCGTGTCGTACAGAAACACACATATTTCAGCTACACAGTAATGACAATCGCACAATGAGACGCTGGGTTTGTTTGTCCACGTCTGAAGACACAAAGGAGATCCACAGCAAACCTCACAAAATGTTAGTGTGTCACCAAAAACCAGCAAAGCTGCGTTTGAACGACAACAACAGACTCTTCTTCAGGTTCCTTTGGTTTTCTCCTGTTTCGTGTGTCATCAGTCATTTCATGACACGCCTCCTGGCAGCATCTGTGTCATGCTAGCAGCGAAAGAGAAGGAATTATTCATCTCTGACAGTTTCTGAGGATTGAGGAATGAAAATCAAGACCAAAATATTTACATACGGTCCAGGTTACGAGTTAAGACCTGATAAATGGACAAAAGTCAGGGTTTTCGTGGTTGGACGTTATCTGGTTCCTGATTGGCTGGATCACTTTCCGCATTAAACCTGTGATAAATTAGGTCTAAATCTTGTGTCCCGCCATGGCGTTGATCCGGAGCTGGAACCTACGTAGGTAAACAACATGAGGGAGCCCAAGGTCCCATTGGACCTGTTTCCATGGCAACCCCTGTCTCCCCTTCCCTGAGTACAAACGGAGCGCTGCAGCTCGTCTTCGTCTGGTTTGCAGACATGTCAACATCAGCAAAACTAACACCAATGGTTGGAAAAAGCCAAGTTTGAGAAGAAAGCAGAGCAGCTGAAGTTTGGAAGCAGCAGGAAGGTTTAAAGTTGCTGCTTTTGTTTGTACTTTCTACAAAATACATCAGGTGTTGGACTAAAACACGTGGACACGCTGATCTTCATGAGGATCAGGCTCACTGCTCTGCTTTCTGTCTGGAACTCGTCTGTTCTCCAGGTTCTCCAGGTTCTCCAGAAATGCGCCACAGAGGTTAAACTGTAAAGTCAGAACCTGAACAGCTGGGATGAGTGTTTGCAGGTTTTGCTCTCTGATGGGTTTTTGGTCATAAAAGTGGTTATTTTCCTTTTGGAACATATGTTGCAGCTTCTGTTCTACATCTGAGGATAAACATAAACGTGCCTGCTGTGTTGGAACAGCTGGAACTTGTAAAATCATAAATTTGTCCTCACAGGGGTAGATGTATGAGTACACACACACACACACACACACTCATGATGGCGCATGGCCAAGCGCAGCCGCCACCGAGGGGCTCGAACCTTTAGATTTAATTGTCCTTCAGTGGTGGAACAATGACAGCAGGTAGTGAAAAAGCTCAATCTTGATCCTAATCAGACAAATGGAAGTCAGTGGAAAAGAGCTTCAGGCCAACGTTTGCCTCTTTCAGCTGAGCGTTGGTCAGGAGGATGGCTGAGTGGGATCAGCAGTGTGCATCCACACAGTCTGCTTCGCTATCCAACACCAGGGTCATATTTACGCTGGTGTAAGGAGAACATCACAGCTCAGCTGCAGTTTAAAACAGCTCCTGTCCCAAGCTTTGGGCCAACGTTACTCTACTCATTGGAAGCTCCCGATCGTGAGCTGGACTCTAGATCAAACCAGAAGGACACATGACAAACTGGATCCAAAGCTTGTTGGTCAATTGGTTCCTGAAGCACAGAGACAGACTGAGGAGGTTTCCTTTGGCTGCAGAGTGAAAATGAGAAACCAGGTGAGCTTTGACTCTTGTGGTCCTGCCAGCTCCACAGTCCGCTGTGACTCTCTGACGGATGGTCTGGAGTCTAGACCAAAGCTTCCTCAGTTGTAGAATCCACTATTTGTTCTTTCAATTAAACTGTCCCAAAAGCCAAGTTGGGCCCGACTTCTACCGACACCCAGACCCATTGGACTGGCCCATTTTGAGCTCTCCTGCTCCAGTCCTCCAGACCTCCAGTCCTTCAGACCTCCAGACCTCCAGACCTCCAGTCCTCCAGACTTCCAGTCCTCCAGACCTCCAGTCCTCCAGACCTCCAGTCCTCCAGACTTCCAGACCTCCAGTCCTCCAGACCTCCAGTCCTCCAGACCTCCAGTCCTCCAGACCTCCAGTCCTCCAGACTTCCAGTCCTCCAGACCTCCAGTCCTCCAGACTTCCAGTCCACCAGACCTCCAGTCCTCCAGTCCTCCAGACCTCCAGACCTCCAGTCCTCCAGACCTCCAGTCCTCCAGACCTCCAGACCTCCAGACCTCCAGACCTCCAGTCCTCCAGTCCTCCAGACCTCCAGTCCACAGAGAACCTGAACATCTACAACCTTCTGAGTCGCTAAGCTAACGTCAAGACCAGAGCCGACCTCCATCCCGTCTGCTCAGAAATGCTGACGGTGGAAAAGCTGTCTTTAATATTAAAACACTGCTTGAGTTTATTGTTAATGGACAGAGATATGGATCTGCAGAAGATGTGTCTTCAGAGCAGACATGGACGTCTTTTCTTCACACTTCTCCACCGCTGTGGACTTTTCCACACAGAAACATCAACTTGCTTTGGATTTATTTTCCTTTCACTTTCCCTGCATTCTGAGATTTCTTCCAGTCAAACTATTTTCCAGGTTTGTTTTCTTTTAGCGGCTCTGAAACCAGATTTTGAACAACAGCATTGACCTCCATCCTGCAGAACCCGACAGAACCAGACAGAACCAGACAGGACGAGACGCAGACTGTGGGGGCCATGTCCAACCCCCCCATCCTATCTTTGCATGGACCTGATACTGTCTAGTGATGAAGATGACACTCAAGACACATGTACACCTGCAGAACCACACAGACACACACACACATGCACACTGACACACACTGACCCCCACAGACACACACACACACACACACACATGCACACTGACACACACACACACACCTGCACACTGACACACACTGACCCCCACAGACACACACACACACACACACACATGCACACTGACACACACACACACACACACCTGCACACTGACACACACTGACCCCCACAGACACACACACACGTGCACACTCACACACACAGACACACATGCACGCTGACACACTGAAGTGTTGATTCAGTCCATCTGGTCCTGATTGGACTTAAGATGATTGAGATGTTCGTTGAGGCTCACTTGTGGGGGTGCAGTGATGACCCGGCACATTGGCACACACCCACGCACACACACACACACCCACCCACACATCCACACACACACACACACACACACACACACACACACACACACACGTGCGTCTGTGTTCTTTTTGGCATCCAGGAAAATATAAAATAAAATATCATCTGCAAAAATAAGACAGTGAGGATTATTTGTTTGATGTCAGGAGGGATGTCCGTCCCTCTCTTCTGTTGGGTCTTTGGTCTGTTTGATTAGAATTATTTCATCTCTAAGAAGGTAATATATTTATACCGTTTTAGGGAAATTTCAGGAAAACTCATAAGAAACTGAAAAGAGATTAAGTTGAAATAAATGCTTCACCTCTTTGGACAGCTGCTGCCCGACAGAAAATGTTCTGCAGGTTTGAAGCAAAAGGAGAGAAGAGTTTCAGGATTCTAGGTCACAGAGGAACCGTTAAGTCAGCATTCACGGGAAATAAAACACGGCGGCGAGTCCCATGTGGAGCCAGACATTTATTAAAATCTGTTCAGAGGCTCAGAGAACATTTGAGACCTAATCCCAGATTTACTGCATCCTCAAAGGGGGAGTCCTGCCAAAGTCAGCAGGCTGCTGCTGATGGAGGGAGAAGCTCACCCGAAGGGTAACAGAACCGCAGAGATTATGTAATCACCTGAAGGCGTCGTTCAGCAGAAGACCACACCGGGTACCACTGCTGTCAGCTAAGAACAGGAAACTGAGGCTACAATTCACACAGACCCACCAAAAAGATGGAAGAACCTTGTCTGGTCTGATGAGTCTCCATTCCTTCTGCCACATTCAGATGGTAGGGTCAGAATCTCAACCACATGGAAGCATGGATCCATCCTGCCTCGTATCAACGGTTCAGGCTGGTGGTGGTGGTGTCATGGTGTGGGGGAAAGGTCCATGTCATCAAGCTGGAATCATCTCAGACTGGTTTCTATGGCGATGAGTTATCTGGACTCAAACGTTCTCCACAGTCACCAGAACCCAGCAGAGAACCTTTGGGATGTGGTGGAATGGGAGACCAGCATCATGGATGTTCAGCAGACAAATCTGCAGCAGCTGATGCTTCATGACAACATGGACCAAAGTCTGAGGAATGTTTCCAGAACCTCTGTGGGATCAATGACACCAAGGATTAAGGCGGTTCTGAAGGTTAAAGGGGTCCAACCCGGTACCAGCAAGGTGGATCTAATGGTGAAGTGCACCTGCGTCAGTAGTTGTAGTTTAAAGATCCCACTTCTAAAAAAACACATAAATAACTTTTATGTATAACGTTCTTGAAATGAGATGAGACTTAAAAACCAAAAAAATATTTTAATTTCAATCAAATTTCAATGTTTTTTTCATTTTAAGGACTGACATGAGGAGATTTTGGGATTTAAATGCATCTGTTGACATAAACTATGAGTCATCAACAGGATTTTTCCTAAATATTTATGTGAATCTGTCTTCTAACCCGCATGCGGCGTTCAGCTTTTACTGGGATCTCCTGGAAGTTTCTATTCCAGGTTTTAGTGATGCCGTCCTGACAGCAGCATTAGGATTTTCTGTCACCTTTAGTTTTTCAGGATTTTCTTTTCTAACTTTATCAGATCTTTGACTTTCTTTCCCCTGGCCGGTCCTGATCGGATCGTCTTCCTTTTCTGCATCATGACTTCTTAAGAAAGCAGGAACGTGGCTGTAGAGCTTTAATCCACCCGGACGACCTGTAGGGGTTCTGGTCTGTGTGAGGGCGGCAGACGCTCAGCAGGTGTCACGCCGAGGACAAGAAAGCCCAACCAATGTAAGAAAATACACTCAGAGGTTCATAGAAACATGAGAAAATCTCAGATGTTACTTGAAGCAGAGTTGAGTGTTATGTGTCACGGTTAGAGTGCTTTGCAACCAAGGAATTCAAGAAAGGTTCATGTATGAGACAGTGGGGGCAAAGGTCAAGGACCATGCGAGAGGACATCCATTCCAGAGGAAGAGCCGGAGAAAAAACATTCTCCTTTTTGTTTGCTGAAACATCTGGCTGCCTTAATTCTTACAGACACGCTGCAATAACATGAGGGGCCTGCAGCATGCAGGAGCATTGCTCAACGTGGTCTGCTTAGTTTGATTAAACTATTTTCTCTAGATAAGGCGTGGCCGCGTAAGCAGAAGGTTGAGCAATTGGATGTATGGCTTGAAGACGCTCACACAGTCATCGTAAACTGACGTGTAGGTTTCACACTTAGACTCCTGCCTGGTTGCATGAGTTCTAGCTGGGACGACAGTGACGGAGGTCCAGACGGCTCTCTGAAGGTCGTGACCTGATTTCAGGGGTCAGGGCAGCATGTGTGTGAGTACACTGCAATCCCTCCCCTGTAAAGGTTTGCCAGCAGAGGTCCTCTGGGCCCATCCCTGCATGGTTTACGTCTTCCTCTGCAGCCGGACACGTATTTGGTTTTATTTGACATCATTAAGCCCCCCGGACTGGAGCCCGTCAGGTCATGTAGCCCTTTCTTTAGGAGGTCAGATTGAGAAAGTCCCTGAGGCTTTAGGACAATGACTGGAGGAGGGAACAAATTCATCTATTTAGCCAGAAATCCCATCATCTCCTGCACTGCTGTCTTTACATTCTGTTGACCTGTTTATGAAAAGAGGATTTCTTATGATATCCCACTCATTAGTGTCCAGTAAATGTAGGAAAAGGTAGTATATTTTACCCATTCGTCTAAAGTTCTCTGGAAAGAGCTTCAGGTGTGAGTTTTGGACCAAAAGAGTTCCACTCCAGACCCTGACAGTCGCTGACCTGCAGGTTTCTGCTTCCTGTCCCACTGGCTGTTGGTGACATCAGTCGGGTCCCAGCTGTCCTGACAGGCGCACACGGCTGTCTGTGGGTGAAAAATGGTCACACCTGTCCGGGTCACACAGGTGACCCTTAGGAAATATCCAGGTGGTAAACGCTGAACCCGCTGATGCTCATGTTTTCTACGGTCACGCTGCGGCGACGGGTCGTAGAGAACACTTAGACAACACATACAGGTGAGTAAGGCTGAATTAGGAGGGGGTCACACAGACTGTTCATTTTTCAAATCCTCCAGCGTGTACAAGGAGCCCGTTAGGCGCTGTTCACGTGATACGTGCGCGCTCCTCGCTGCAGCCTGACTGTTGGAAACGAGGAAACCCGACAGTAGCTGCGGTTCTATGAGCAAAACGTCTCTGATGGGATCAAAGATGGGATGAGAATTGAACTTGAATACATGTGTGTACAAAACCTTATCCGATTAAATTTACATACGCCACACTTTCAGCCAGAATAAATCATTTGGACTCATTTAGACGCTGTACCACAGCATCAACTGTACATCATAAGCGACTGTAACTTAATCTTTACGAATACTTTTTAAGAATACACTTACCACGCTCACAGAAATGGTACGTTCCGTTTTCATGATGGCCTCCAGGGAACTGCAAGACACACCTGCACCCCCCCCCCCCTTCTACTACCCTGCACGACCAGGACAACCCAACAACCACAGAACCCGTGAGGGTCAGCCCCCCTGTACGGGTGCATCATGGAGGCGGTTCCTCCAGTCTATGACCTCCTGCAGCTTTTCACCCACTTCCTGTGTTCTCTCTAAACCATAACCATCTAGCTCAACTCCCGGTGCGTGTCGTACCGTCTGACCCACCTGTAGTTCAGTCGTTCATGGACACACAGGTCCTACAGGATCTACTGGATGGCCCCGTTGAAGCGAAAAAAGAGATTTTTTGGAAATCTTATGGACTCAGCAGAAGAATGTGGCTGGAACAAGAGTAATGCAAACGCTTTCACTAACCCATGCTGGCTGCAGACGTGCTGCTGGGATCCACACACTCCAGCAGCACACACTTGTTATCCCAGATTGATATCAGTGCTTCTTGCCTGTACGTCAGTCTTATTATTGGGACAGCCCCCCCTCCTCCAGCCCCTCTGAAGTCACCCAGAGGGCCAGATAACGGGCAACCCAACATGTGGTTTGAGTTAGCATCTCTGAAACAAGCCCTCCTAATGCTGACAGTGTGAGGCTTTAGCTGTGCAGAAATGATTGTGTCTTTCACAAGTCTGCATGAATGCGTGTGTGTGTGTGAATGTGTGTGTGTGTAAGTGCATATATGTGCATATAAATGTGTGTGTGTGTGTGTGTTCGTGCATACATGTGCATGTATATATGTGTGTGTGTATGTGTATATATGTGCATGTGTGTTTGTGTGTGCGTGTGTGTGTGAATGTGTGTGTGTATATATGTGCATGTATATGTGTGTGTGTATGTCTGTGTGTGTGTGTGAATGTGTTTATGTTTGTGTGTGAGCCTCTCAGTGTGGTTCAAAGGGTTGTTGTGTCAGTAAATGTGTGTTTATGAGTTTTTGTGTGTGTGTGAGAATGTGTATAAAGGTGTGTCTCAACAGGAAGTTGGGTTCAGTCCATTGAGTCCGGATTCTTGACAAAGGTGAAAAGGGGTCAGGGTTAGTGCGACTAGTGCAATTAGTGCAATTCTAATATATTAATTCCTATAGCACCTTTCATGTAAAGAAAACAGTGCTGTACATAAAAAACATAATAGTAATTAAATAAGCCCCTCATGCTAAAATACACCAAAACAAACACAATTAAAAGAGAAATGACTATAAAAAAAAAGAAAGAAGCTAAAGAGAGAACTCAGCGTCCGCTCTGTCCTCCTGTTGGCTGGGGTGTCAGCATAGACACTAACACCCCAGCCATGGGGGGGGGACCTTTCATTTCATCAGAAGTTCTGCAGAGGGTTACGTGCATCAAGCAGCCGCATTCTAACAGGCTGCAGGTTTCACAGGGATGCGTGTCCGTTGGGGAACCGCTGCCGGATAACGCGCTCTGGGCGGAGCGGCCTGAACTCTGCCTGAGCGGTAACGGTCCGTCCCACAGGGACCCGGCTGTTTGTTGGTCCAGCAGTATATTTATCGACCGCCAGTGCTTCTCAGTGATATCCTGGATGCAGGAATGGACGGCTGGAGGGACGGATTGTTTGTTTGTCGGAGATGGGGGTCACAGGGTGGCAGCACGAGCTGGCATGGACCGATGTTCCCAGGAATGAGCCGACCCACGTCTGCATGGGCCTCCTGACAAGCCAGATTTATGAAATCGGATGAAATGACATTGTCTGTCTGTCTGTATCTCTGTGGGGGGTAGCTTCTCCTCATCCGACTCTTTGATTCGGGATGCAATCGAGGTCATGGAGAGGTCACGCAGAAACACGTCAGATAACAAACATTTGTTAGTTTAGCCATTTTCCATACCTGGAATCCAGATGGTCCATTTTCAAAAACTGAAATAAATTAAAGTTCGGTTCGTTTCCTCGGGTTCCTTCACCACGTTTCCGACATTCTTCGCAAACAGCTGAATCCAAAATTGCTAATGTCAGTTATGTGTGTGTCTGTGTGCAAATATGTGTGTCTGTGTGCAAATATGTGTGTGTGTGTCTGTCAGTGTGGGTGAAAGGGCTGTTGTGTAAGTGAGTTTGTGTGAATGTGTGTGTAAAGGTGTGTCTCAGCAGTTTCAGTGAAGACGAGAGTTTTAGCTGTTTTCCTTCTTTCATTGGAGAAAATAAATGTCTCATACACCCCCCCCCCATCCCACCACCCTTCTTAATGATGCAGAAACCTGTTCCTGTTTAGACCAATTCATATTTAGTCCAGTTCCTGTTTAGACCAATTCATATTTAGTCCAGTTCCTGTTTAGACCAGTTCTCATTTAGACCAGTTCCTGTTCAAACCAGTTCTCATTCAGACCAGTTCTCATTCAGACCAGTTCTCATTTACATAAATGCATGTAGCAGATTCTTGTAGCAGATTGGTGAGATTTGTAATCTCTTGGATGTGAGGATTACAGATCTAACTTCGTTCGTTCCGAGTTCCCCTGACAGGAGTCCGGTCTTCATGGCCGGCCCTCCCTATACGCGAATTACGCAGCCGCGTAGGGCCCCCGTCATCACCAGGGCCCCGAAGTGGCGAAAATAAATAAATAAAGAAAGACCCAAATCTGGCAACCCATTTGATAGAATTTCTGTACCAACGTGCGCTTGCGCTCTGAATGTTGTGCAAAAGAAACTTGCCTGCACTTTTGTGATCACCCCTTCAACACACCTGAACCAATCTGGCAACCCAAATAAGGGCGTCACGCCCCTCTTAGCAACGATTGGTCAACATCATTCCATCTGAGCCATACACAGTGTGCATTTACGAGCGCATTTTTGTTTCAATAAAGTTGGGAAAAAGAAAAAAACGAGCACATTTTATCACACTGATCAAAACGACAAGAGGACTTCATGCCAAAGAGACTTTATCTATCATTAGGAGCTGAAAAAGATGAAGAACTTTAACATCAATCATAAGGTAAGTTTGGAGGATGTTGGAGCTGTATTTATACATTATCCTGCCTTTCGGTGCAGCTGCGCAATTTACGTCAAATACTAATCGATCCGAGGTGAATATTGCACATAACAACCCCGTTTGTCGTCATTTCCAATGGAAAACTCGAAAATAATTCTGATATCCATGTTTCCAAGATCATGAGGTCGGACATGACCTTCTAAAACGGCTAATAGCAGAGAAAAGTAAATAATGATGATGGTATGGTGGCTGAAAAATGTTTTAACTCTCATGTTATAATCGTATTGTTTAATTGTTTTGCTAACACATATTTAGGGCGTTCTGCATTTTCCGGTTTATGTCATTAAAAAAACTGCTGTTTATTATAGCAGGTCAGGTAGTCTGACTTTTTCCAACATTGAATGTGTCTTACATTGGCATGAAATATGCAGAATCAAAACTGCCAAATACATAGGAAATAAATATTCTCATTTATAAATGATAAACAAAATAAATGTACTTATTTTAAAATCATGAACGTACAATAATTGATAAAGACTTGTATAAATGCTTATATTTCCATTTATACTCAAATTAGTGTTCACATTTATTATTAATAAATGGGTACATTCATTTCTTATTTGTTTTTTGCAGTTTTGATTCTACATAATGATGATGTTTTGCACAGTTCCGTCTCAGCCGACAGTTTCTTCTGCTCTCAAAAAGTATTGGAGGTGGTGCAGCGTCCACATCCCAAGATGTTCCTGACATCACTGAAGATGTCATCTCAGGTAATTTTATAGCATGTAAAGTAATAGAAAAAACAGTTTCTGCATAACCCCTTATATTTATAAACAGCAGCTGAAGAGAATGGAGTCCCAAGTTCTTCATAATTAAATTAATAAATATGACCTCATGCATATAATCAAACAATAAATCTCTCATAAATGTATAAAAAGATCATGAAATTGTAAAAAACCTGCACACAGATTTTAAATGAGCCATTATTAATATTCTGCTATAGATATTTTATTAGCTTTATCAGTGATTATTCTATAATAATAATTCTTGTTTTTTTAGCTGCAGAAGAAACTGCTGTCACCACATCTACTGTTGAAAGGGAAACATTTGACTGTTTGACTTTTCACTGTTAGCTTTTATTAAAGTTATGTATCTCATGTTCCAGAGGCTCCAAGAGAGGCGTGTAGGGAAGAGGAGCCGACTGGATCCAAAATTCCACCTTCCTCAAATCCAATTGATCCATCTGAATGACCAACCACACTCTCTGATCCAGTAAGAATGGATTTGGTGCAGAGGTCCTTTTCAGACTGAGAAAGACTATGACTTTCCAAAATCCCCTCATTGAGCTGTTGTGTTCTTTATGTTGGATTGTTTTATCATTATTTGATTTTCTGTTAAGTTGCTGTTTTTAAAAGTTGGAGTTTTGTGAATGTAATTTGTTGAGTGCCTAATGTTACATTAAAAATATATATATACATTTGTCATTCATATTTATTTCTTTGCATTTAAAATTTGTTGTGCACCACTAAATGTGCATCCAACATGCAGGCAACATACTGTATTCAATTCTTGGGCAGCAACAATAATTCACAAATGTATTAATAGAGAGATCTCATTTATATTACAACAACAGTTGTGTTTTTTTGGTGCTGCTGATCAGTTAGAGGGCCCACAAATAAAATTTCGCTTAGGGCCCCCAGAAGACCAGGGCCGGCCCTGCCGGTCTTCTCTGGTTTCTTGCTCTTTGGATCTTCCTGGTTCCTCTGTTGTTCTGGTGGAACCGTGGTCCTCAATAAAAGCCAGAAACTTTTGAAAATCTTCCCTTTGATTGAAACTCACAGTAGAATGTGGCAGTCCTGCAGGAGTCCTCTTCCTCAGAGCAGATTGGGGTCAGATCCGGTTCTGAGGCAGGACCCGGTCCTCTTCCTCAGAACGGTCTGATCAGGTACTCAGCATGTCAGATACATCTGAAAACTAACAGGAGAACGCTGCAGGAGCTGTGCTGTGGGTTTCATTCAGACACTTGAATAAAATCTTATGTTTAGAATCGTCAGACTTAAGTTTCTAAGAAGGAAACCAAAAGTTGGGTTTAAACCAGAGAGATGAACCTGATCAAACCCAAACAGATCTGGTTTGTTCTCTGCTGTAGTGGCAGGAGAACATTGTTGGATCTTCCCTCCTTCATCATAACTGTAGTGTCCTGTCCATCACACGCTCTGCCTCCACTGAATCTCCTCACTTCCTGCTTGCAGCTGGAGAACTTCATCCAGAAGAACCTGAGGAGAGGCGTGGCCAACATCCCGTCTCACGTTGTCCACAACCAAACGGCCACGATGCTGGAGATCGGAACCAACCTGCTGACGCACACGGCGGAGCAGACGCGGAAACTCAACGTGGTGGAGGCCAAGGTGAGCGCGGGCGGGTTCTGGCGCTGCCCGGTCCTCTGGGCTTGTCTGACTCTTGCTACCTCCTCAGGTGCTGAATCACACCTCTCGGATTGAGATCCAGCTTCTGGAGAACTCTTTGTACACCAACAGGCTGGAGAAGGAGCTGCTGCAGCAGACCACTGAGATCCGGCAGCTGCGAGACAAAAACAGGTAAAAGGCGAAGGTTTGATCCCGGACTCCCGTTCCAGTCTTTCCCTGCAGTGATGACAGGATCTGAGCACCAAGGCTTCACCTTCAGTGTATTGGATTCCTTTAGAACCCAGCCGAAGGCGTCTTCAGCTCCTCCCCATGCGGAGGCCAAGGTCTGCCAATGATCTTTGGTGTGTGGAACGGACGTGTTTTTCAGGATTCTCGAATCACTTTGAGACGGAAGAATCACCTTTAAAGCGAGCCGCTGCAGCTGTGAGCAGAGATCGTATTCCCCGCAGGAGGAAACACACTTCACACACGTCTGCAACAATAAATCATGACATGAAAGCGACCTGGAAGCAGCAACGTTCTGCTTGGAGAAGCTGTGGTTTATGGTTTTATTTGTATTTTTGCAGAACGCTGCAGAGGGTCCTGACTGGAACCTATTTAAAACCTAAAAACAAAGTATTTTCCTTGATTAAATCAAAGATAAAGAAGTACTTTCAAAAGGTTTGAAGGTGTTTACATCCGTCTGCTGTTCAACCATCTGAACGGTTGTGTTTTATTGCCTGTTGCCTGTTTTCATCTGAAATATTAGATGAAAACTACAAATAGATCCTTTACAGCTGCTTCTGTCTGAGGAAATAAACTGCATCCACTGTAGCCTGAAATGAATGCTCTGTGGAAACCAGAGGCGAACAACTCCCCTCATTAAATTCTTTTTCTAAGCAGCACAACAGACACACTTATGAGTTTGACCGTGAAAGCTGACACGCCCACATGCCTCCACCCGCTGCTGCAGGAACCACAGCGGTCGGTCTGCACCGCTGTCCACGTGCAGCTCAGCAGGTCAGGAGCTGATGACGCGTTTCAGGTCTGGAATGACCACCATGACTCACCATCGTGAGGAGGTTTCCTCCCTCCATCAGAGTTCAAACGGAGGCTGCGTTTACCAAACGAACGCTGTGGATCCATCCTGCATGATCCCAGATATCTGGAGGTCTTTAGTGATTCGCTTCCCCCACGGTGCAGCTCAGTGTTGTAACGTCCAGCACCCCCAGAGGACTTTGGGTCGCATTGAACTGCAGGTTCACATTCTCTTTGCCTCAGACACACAAATGCAAGAAAAATGTCCTAACATCAAACTTCTGAAGGCCTGGGATCCCTCTTGTGCTCAGCAGTAAAGGTTTGATGTGAAGCAGAAGGAATGGTGGTGTACCTGATGACGAACGGCAGTGACACGTGCTGAACATGTTTATGATGAGGAGCCTTTACCATCTTCATGTTGGCCTCTGTCCTGACTTCTCTTTCATTCGGGCAACAGCTCCCTCTAGTGGATTAAAATGAAAGCATTCAGAGAGGAGCCAGGACCAAATCTGTCACGTGTCACCAACCTGGCCCAGAAACCTTCATCATTCAGAAGAACAAGGAAGGAGAACTGTCACAGACAGAAACATGCTTCCAGTTTGATGGGGACGGCAGTGAACCCAGACTGAAGGAGGGATGAGGATCAAACCTGCAGGCAAATGTCTGTCCGTGTTTTTAAAGTCTTCAAGGAAGAAACAAAAGTTGGAAATCCCAAATGAAACTGGTCCAGACTAAAGCCAAAGAGAGGAGCAGGTCTGAGCCCAAAGTCTTCAGAGACCAGAACCACCAAGAGCTCTGAAAGGACTGAAGGTTGAGGAGGAGGAGGGTGCTTCTTGACGTCCAACCTTTTTTCCTGACAGTGTCGTTCTGCTGATTCAGCTGTTTTTTCTTCTAGACGTGCAAAGACAGATCTGACTCCATAAACAGGAGAAGCTCCTTTATGAACGCAGCGCTGAGGTCACAGCAGACGCTGGAGAACTTTGCTGCTCCTGCAGCCTCAGTGGCAGTCAGGCCGAAGGAGATTCACCTGATGACTGAATCAGTCCCAGATGACAGAGGGGCAAGACACTTCCCCCTCCCTGCGTCCTGCTGTGTGAATGAACGTCCCGGTGATGGTCAGAGGGGCCCCGCCTCTGCCAGTCTGCCCCGCTGCAGCTGTGGCAGCATCAGCAAGAATGAATGAATAATGAACACAGTGGAAGAACTTTAAACGTCTGCAAAAGTGCAGATAAATCCAATCCATTATTATAATTATTATTAACTGTAACAATGACGACGGCCCTCACAATCCAGGGCTGTTGAAAAAGAGCTGCATCAGGAGAACTGTTGTTTTAGGGCCTGTTGGGGGAACTGTAGTGAAGAACAATTACTTAATGACTCCATAAACATCAACTTTTAATGGAAGTTCAACTTTCCCTTGAAAACCTTTATCGTTCCATCGTAGAAAAACAAAAGCACAGATGCTCACAATGCTTGGAGCGGTTGAGAGGAAAACTAGAAAAACTGTTCAACCCCGGTCCTCCAAAACCGGGACGTCGCTGCGCCTAAAAATGACCAGAAATGACCTCAGAGCTCAAACTCTGCGCCTGGACCTCAGGGTCACGCAGACCAGATGGATGTTCTTCTTGGTTTGGATGACCTTCTGCTTCTGCCATAAAACCTTCAAACTGGGAGGATTTTCATGATTTACAGCAGAAAGCAGCTTAATGACTCGGCGGTGAACCGACGCTCTGCTCCTTCCTCTGTGCCTTTCAGCCGCTTGGAGAGCAAAGTTCAGAGGCTGGAGTCTCAGCAGAGAGGAGAGCTGGAGGACATGAGGGAGGAGAAGAACAAGCTGCAGGTAAGAAGGAGAGCCCATCCGTGGGGGGGGGGGGGTCAAACAGGTGAAAGAACTTCAGCTAACAGCAACATGAGCAACGACTGCATGTGTTTAAATCGTAAAGAAGGAATCACTTTAAACAAGTGGAAGTTGTTTCTATCCTGTGAGATGAGTCAGTTATGGATCAGGATCCTGTTTCAGACTCAGACAGCTTTCCTGTCAAATAAAGAAGAGTTGAATTGTTGTTGTTTGTCATCGGATTGACACAAATCGGATGTTTTAGTTGCAGAAAAAAGAAAGAAAACCCTGATGTAAACAACAAAGTGAGGTGACGTCATGTTGAAATGAAAAAAACCTTTTACTTGTCTAATTAGATCTTTTTAATTTGCTACACATTTACTAGAGAACTTTCTGAAGATGAAATGTCAAACAGCATTTTAACTGAGTGAGAGTATGAGCGGCGTTGAAGAAGAAAAAGCGGTGTGATTTTCTTTTTCATTTTGAGTCAGCTTCATTTTGAAAATGAAAAAGCATTTCTAGTATTTTAATTATGCTACAGTCCTGCTTCCACATGTTAGGAGGTAAAGACTAAATCAGCATTGATATTGTGGATTTTTAGATAGTGACTAGTAACGGGAAACCCCCACCCCACCCCCAATAATGTTGGGTCCCCCTCTGGATGGACACTAACGGCTCTGACTCCGCCCCCTGTCAGTCAGTGGTCCACACTCAGATGACGGCCATTGAGGCTTTGGAGAAGCAGCTGAGGCTCGCCAGCAGCAACAACACGGCTCTGCAGAGGCAGCAGGCGCAGCTGATGGAGTCCGTGCACACCCTCATTGCCATGGTGACCAGCACCACAGGTGCACGTGTGCGAGCACACACACGCTCAGGTGCGGTCAGACAGCAGCTCATCACCAAACCGCTGTTTGCAGGCCCGCCTCCTCAGAGCCAGGCGTGGCGGGACTGTGCAGATGCTTACAAAGCTGGGCACTCAGTCAGTGGACTGTACCATCTCTACATCAGCAACAGGACCGAGCCCGTGCAGGTAAGCACCCCTGCAGCCAAACTGTTAGTCTGGACCGTTCAGTTTGCTCATTATGCCTCCTTTCTAAAAAACACCTGTGATTTCTATCAGTTCGTCTATTATTATGGAGCATTTTTGATAGTTTGAGAGGATGCATCATAATAATAATAAATTAATAAAACTTTCAATCAACAAGACATTCTCACCAATCTTCATTTTTTCCAACTCTGACCTTCGTAACGACACATTTATGCAAAGAAACCACAATTTAGGAAAATCCTCCAGCAGTTTCACCAAAATAATCACTTTTAGTTGCTTAAATATTAAAATTAATTTCAAGTATTTCCCTTTAAAAAGCATTTCTCAATGAATCTGTAAAACTGAAGCCATACTCCACAGCCTCTAAAAGACTTAAGTGTATTCAGAGTCCTGGATTTTAACCAAACATGGACGCATAGCGACTACTTTTATTTCTTCAAACACCAAACATTTTCCAAAGACTATTTTATGACTCCAGTGTGTTCCAGTGAGCTTTGATGCACACTGGTTTTCACAGAGACTTCTGGGAAATTTTCAGGAACCTGGAATTTGGAATTTCTGTATTTTTCTGTAGATTCAGACATGCTTGCATAGTGCAGTTAGGCTACGTTCACACTGCAGGACTTAACGCTCAATTCCGATTTTTTGAAAAAATCCGATATTTTTGCAAGGCAGGTCAGGTCGGATACATGTGGCCTGGCCGTTCAGACGGAGGTTGCATTTCAAAAGATCGGTTATGTATCGGACCATCTTCCTCCGCTTATCTGGGTCGCGGGGGCAGCATTATAAGCAGAGATGGCCTGACTTCTCTTGCCCCAGCCACTTCCTCCAGCTCCTCTGGGGGGACCCCGAGGCGTTCCCAGGCCAGCTGAGAGACATAGTCTTTCCAGCGTGTCCTGGGTCTTCCCCGGGGCCTCCGCCCAGTGGGACATGCCCACTGGGACACAGAACCCCTTGATGAAAAGAAAGAACAAGGACCCGATTATGTCGTCTGGATTGGCATCATCGGGGCCCCACTCTGGAGCCAGGCCTGGGGTTGGGGCTCCCAGGCGAGTGCCTGGTGACCGGGGCTCTGCCCAGGGGGCCAGGTGGGCCCGTGTTCCTGGTCCATGTTGGACTCCGGCAGGGCTGCCCTTTATCACCGGTTCTGTTCATAGTTTTTATGGGCAGACTTTGTAGGTGCAGCCAGGGGCCGGAGGGGGCCTGGTTTGGGGACCACAGGATTTCCTCCCTGCTTTTTACTCACCTATGGTCATGAGCTTTGGGTCATGACCCAAAGAATGAGGTCCCGAATACAAGCGGCTGAAATGAGTTTCCTCCGTAGGGTGGCGGGGCGCTCCCTTAGAGATAGGGTGAGAAGCTCGGCCACCCGCGGAGAGCTGGGAGTAGAACCGCTTCTCCTCCACATCCAGAGGAGCCAGTTGAGGTGGCTCTGGCGTCTAGTCCGGATGCCTCCTGGACGCCTCCCTGGAGAGGTTTTCAGGCTGCAGAGTGTCCACTAAAAAGTGATGATGGACACCAATGAAAGAGGTTCCGGTTACACAGTCTGAACGTTTTGTGTTGGGGCTCTGGCCTCAATGCCAGCTGGTAACTGGAAAAACTGAACGTGGAACATGCGTTTGCAAACGTTAAACGTCGAGACAACGCTCGAAGGTGTGAACTTTCCCTCTGAAATCATGCTCTGCATACTTGACGTGACGTTTAGCGTATAAACCTCTGCCTGCTCATTCACCAGCTGCAGCAGAGCAGGCTTCAGGTTACCATGACAACACGTCACACCGCATGTCCAATAGTCCGCTTCATGTGAAAAACATCTTAAACGTTAAGCATGACAACATTAAAGTACTAGCAATCAATTGAATTTTTATGTGTTTCATAAAAGACCGTGGTATAGGTGGGATAAGGCCTTACAAGGGTCCATTGTCAGACATTAATGGATGACGCAGAGGCGGGAACCGTCCAACGCCAAGCTGGGCATTGCTCCTCCTTCTTAATGACCACTGAGGCCAAACTGTTCAGAAGGATCCCTGATGGATTCATGTTTCAGCAGAAAGTGTCTCTCTGTCCTCTGAAGGCGTACTGCGACATGGAGACCAGCGGTGGAGGCTGGACGCTCTTCCAGCGGCGCTTCAATGGCAGCCTGGACTTCCAGAGGAGCTGGAGGGAGTATAAAGTGGTCAGTCCTCCTCAGAGAGACGTCCGACAGAACTACATGTGTCGCTAAAGCCCACCGTGTTCTTCCATCACAGGGTTTTGGAGACACGCTGGGAGAACACTGGCTGGGGAACGAAGTGCTGTACCAGCTGACCAGCCAGAGCCAATACACCATGAGGGTGGAGCTTAAGGACTGGGAGGGGAACTCTGCACATGCCCAGTACGACCGCTTCACCCTGACCAGTGAAAGACAGCAGTACAGGTGACACACACACACACAGACACACACACACAGACACACACACACAGACACACACACACACACACACACGCAGACACACACACACGCAGACACACACACACACACACGCAGACACATAAACGCAGACACACACACGCAGACACACACACACACAGACACACACACAGACACACACACACACACACACGCAGACACACACACACAGACACACACACACAGACACACACACACACACAGACACACACACACACAGACACACACACACACGCAGACACACACACACACGCACACACGCAGACACACACAGAGACACACACACACACACACACACACAGACACACACACACACGCAGACACACACGCAGACACACACACACACACAGACACACACACACACACACACAGACACACACACTCACACACACACACGCACACACACACGCACACACACACACACGCAGACACACACAGACACACACACACACGCAGACACACACGCAGACACACACAGACACACACACGGACACACACACACACACAGACACACACGCAGACACACGCAGACACACACGCAGACACACACACACACACACAAACACACACACACAGACACATCTTCAACCGTGTTCTTCTAATCATTTTTCTTCATAATTTCATTTCTTTTTGAATCACTCGTGTTGAATGTAATTGCTTCTCATTGGCTGAATTCTCAATCCTTGCCCCACCCCCTCCAGGTTGTATCTCAGAGGTTACAGCGGGACGGCAGGTAAGCAGAGCAGCCTGAACCCCCACGGGGCCGGCTTCAGCACCCGAGACCAGGACAACGACAACTGTGACCACTGCAAATGTGCCCTGATGCTAACTGGAGGTGAGCAGACCAGCAGCCGTCTGCCATAAAAAGGTCATCCATCCGTTACCCCCCCCCCCCCCCCCGCCCCGCTCTTCTCATTGAGCCATCGCCAACAAACACAGCTCTATGGTTCAATCTCACAGTGGGGTAATCGTTCAGGAAAAGCCCCAAACCCCCCAGGGGAGAAAACTTCAGTGATTACCATTCGTCGGTTAAAATCACAGCAATTTACAGAGAAACACTGAGAAAGCAGAAGACAGAGGCGGGAAAAAGCTGCTAATGACCCGAACTGCAGCCGCATTAGCCGATAATGAGACCTTCATCCAGAAAAAGCTCCGAGACCAGCCTCATTTTCAGACACGTCACCAAGCAAAGCCTTCAGCTTATCGCCCCCACCGTTAGGATTCGTCACCATTCCACTTTCTCTAACAGTCGTAATGGCTAGCAGCTAAACAAAACATCGTTTCACATTTTCACTGAGGGCAAACAAAAGCCAGATGGCAGAAATCCAGCTGTGGAGGCGGAACCCAAGCCCTTTCTGTGGCTTTGGCTTCAGAAACAACCTCAACTGGTTGTCTAGATTTGGACAGGGTCAGTGAAACAAGGAAAAAGTCAGATCAAAGAATCCACCCTGACCCCCCCACAGAAAAATCAGTTTTACACCACGCTAAAATGAAACGTGGTGACGTTCTGGAGCCCCATCCGAACCGACTGCTGTCTCGCTGGACCAGAGCCGCGGTCTCACGTCAGAGAGCTCAGGTGAGATAAAGTCACCTGGAGGGAATGAGAACGTTTGTTCTCTTCAGGTAGAAATCTCAAAGTTCTCCAGAAAAACCAGAGGAATCCAAACAACCATGACCTAAGAAAAACTCAGGATAACCTCAGATCAGTGAGCCGGTCTGCTCCAAGCTCCTATGGACACGTCCCGACCTGTCCAGGTCACAGACTGTACGTGAAAACTGGACTGAGGGAGTGTGACGCCCACCCCCACAAAGAAGACGGTTTAATTCTACCTCCAACCAAACAAAGTCAAAGCAGTCGCCATTTTTCCATGGTATGGAGCCAGGTGTCATCATTAAGTGGCTATAAGTCCAAGGCGGTCTGAGTCAATGTTTCTACAGCAACCACCAATCAGGAGGGAGCTTGTTGGAAGGCCACACCCATTCCACTGGAAAGCTGGCTACATAAAATCTGTCAATCAAAGGTGTTGGATGTTAGGGCCAGCAGGCTCCGCCTACTTTTACTAAGTCCGTTTATGACTTGAATAACTTTAACCAAGAAAAAATATTTAAAAGAGACAATTCTCAAGAAGATGTTAGAAAATGGTATCAGATCCAGAACGGTTCTTCTGACTGAGGAACAGCTGTTTGTTTCTCCATAGAAGTCTACGGGACTTCCTGTTTAGAACGCCAGGGGGGAGGAGTCACTCAGTCCGATCCAGACACCATGTGTTTGCGTTTCAGACCCTTTATCTGCTGCATGTTATCAGGATTCAGTTGAAGAGCCTCTTGATTCTATGGGTTTGTCCGCTGTCAGATGTGGGCGTGGCTTTCCAAAAACTCAGAAAGATCACATGATTTACCCAAATATTTTCACTTTATGAATAAAACTGTAACATTAGGATTGGATTCTGCATAATTTTTGCCTTCATGGTTCTGAAACATGAACATGTTCAGAGCTCAGCCAGAACTTTTTGAAATCCAACTGTAGTCTGTTTTATTTTGCAAAAGCTAAACTCGTACTGTATTTTGCCTGCAGGTTGAACTCTCTCTACCTTCCTCTCTCTTGCATTCAGGTTGGTGGTTCGACGCCTGTGGATTCTCCAACCTAAATGGGATCTACTACACCGTGGGCCACAACATCCGGAAGCTGAACGGCATCAAGTGGCACCACTTCAGAGGTCCCAGCTACTCTCTGCGCTCCACTTCCATGATGGTACGACCCTACGACTTCTGACCACGCCTCCAAAGGACTCCTGAGAGCTGCCTCTAAGCGTCAGGACCCCCCAGTGGACCCTCAGCGTCTTTGTAAAATCTTCCCTGTGGCGTTCAGCGCCCACCCTGAAGCCATCGCTCCCTTGGATCCAGAACGGGGGATTCGCCGTTGAGGTTTTCCAGAAGCTTCCTGCATCTCAAAGGGTTTGTTGTTACGACGTGTCCATCCTCGTCTTCAGAACACTTTCAAGGGGTTTTGAGCTCAGAACTTCGGAACAAACCCGTAGAACATTACACTCCAGTTTAGTAGATTCTAAGAAACCAAAAAACCTTTGAAGCAATGAAGCTGTGAGAAGATGAAGACGTCACACGGTGAACCTTCCACTAAGAAAGGGACATTCAGATGCTCAACCTGAAGAGGAGCTTCGGTTTCTGCAGCCTTCAGTTTTAAAAAGTGGGTCTTCCTGCAGCAAAGTGGCGTTTGTGATGGAGACTCTGTGCGGGTGAGAGACAAAGAGACAGACCAAAGACCATAAACAACAGCCTGACGCGTCCGGATGGGTCCAGTCACAAACTGAAGTCTCATTGATCATTCTGGTGATCTGGAACAACATCAGCAGATGATCGGGGGGGATTCCTGCCTCCAGGCCCTGAAGTGGGGGCCAAATGAAATGCTTCAGACAGAAGTCCAACCACATTTGTGACAGAAGTCTGTCTGTCTGACATGCGGAAACAGACAAATAAGAAAGTTTCTAGAGCGAATGGCTGCGCAGACAGAAACTGTGGGGCTTTCAGGAATCAAACAGGAAGAAGCAAATGATAAAACACCGACAGGAACGATCCAGATCAAACCCAATTTTAATGTCTGGATGAAAGTTTTAGCTACAAGACAAAAAAAACCCCGAAAAATAAGAAGGAACAAACCAAAGTTGTGACCCAGCAGAGTCTGAATTCTGAGTCAAAGACTTTTCCTGTTTGGTGTTTTTGTGTGATGCTCATGCAGACGGACATATTTATTGTATTCATGGCATTGGATTATTAAAGTGATCTATGTTTTTGTTCACATCTGAGCTGTTTGTCGTCAGTACCAAATGGTTCTGGTTTTGAATTCAAAGCTTGGGGGATAGCTGGAGTGTTTTGTATGTATGTCTGACACGTTTCTGTATGTTTCCATGACAACAAGCTCTTATTATTTCATGGTGAGTTGGTTTATCATCAGAGATGGCAGAAAACGCTGGATTAAGAGGAACAGCCATGCTCTGAAGGCAGTGAAGGAGCCAACGACAAACCCAACACAGGTGATGAAGATCTCCACTGAACCTCACTGATGAACAGGTGAGAGAGTTTAAATGCAACCAAACCTTTGAGGACAGCAGATCTTAACGCTTATGAAGACTTGAAAGAGAGGAACTGGAACATCAAGCCACTGACTTTTCTTCAGTGGAGGAGCTGTGATTCATGTTTTATTACATATTTCATCGGTTATCCGTCGTATGTAAATGTTTCATATCCTGTATTTTAGTAACTCACAAAGGTAGCCAACAGTTACAGTTTTCTTTTTAAATAAGGCTTTTAACAATGATAACGGATTAGATGAATCTGTGCTTTTCCAGACTTCACTACTAACGTCCACAGCTGCCCCGGGGCGTTAACGGCCCGCCACATTCCTACGCATTCACACACCAGGGGGGTGAGGTGTCTTGCCCAAGGACACAACCACAGATGGCTGGGGGGAGCGGGTATCAAACGACCGACCCCTTTGATCATTGGCCCACCCCCTCAGCCACCTGAGCCACTGCCTTAATAGATAAAGCCCTGACCTGAACCCTGAGCTTAACCGTTACCAGAAGCTGGGGAAAGTATGGTGCACTGGGGTTCTGTCCTCCTCTCTCCTCTGTTCTTGATCATTATTTATCATTTAGTTCTCCATGCCTCTCCAGTGCAGTGATTCATGTGATTCCAGATTCCAGTTGGATCGTCTCTGCTTGGTTGTGGACCCCCCCTCTGGCTCGTCTGGCGCCCCCAGCCGTCCCCCCAACTCCGTCTGGATGAAGCTCGTCTGCTGGACTATTTAAATATGTAGTTGTAGAGTTAGATAGGTTAATTCTCTCTAAGAGTTGGTAAATCGCATGCCATCCTGGGGGAGGATCCCTCCTTCATGAGGACCCCCCTGAGGTTTCTTCTTTTCTTCTGTTTTTCTTAGGAGGTTTTCCTTACCGAGGAGGAGGGTCTAAGGGAGGGGTGTTAGTTTAGTCCGTTTAGTTTAGCCATTACCTGTTGAATTCTATGACTTTATGTTCTTTATGATTCATGTTTATCATTCAATCACAGGTATGAAGCCCATTGAGACGACTGTTGTTGCAAATATTGGGCAATATGAATAAAATTTAATTGAATAAAGTTTTCCAAACTTGTTTGACGCTATGAAAAGCAATGCCCCCCCCCCCCCAATATTACTACTAATTCACAAGTTTTGTTTACTTGGACTGGCATGGATGGACTGCTAGACCAGTGGACTAAAGTGAGAACTGCTCTTCATCCACATCTGTCTCTTATCATAAACACTCTGATGCCCTCAGCAGACGGCTTCAGAGTTCTGCTCTTCACTCTGAGATCCATCCCTGTTCTAAAGCCGCTCCACCACAGGGTTGCTGGAGCCTATCCCAGCTATTCTGAAGGAGAATTTCACCTGCAGCTAAGAATAGTGGGCTGTTCGTCAGAGCGGGATGAAAACATGCCCCGCAGCTCTGAAGGAGTCTGGTGATGGTTTGTGTCCCAAAGCAGGGACCCAAAACCCAGACTGGTTCCTGAATGAGCCTGAGGGCCGCGCCACACTGCAGCTTTGTATAATCTGCACATTGTCCATGGATGGAATGTTGGTCTTTCATGATCCATGCGTGATATAAGTAATCCACAAGTGTTTTTGTGCTGGTCATTCGTTGATGTGTGCAGATGTCCGTCAAAGGGCCGACAGGTCTTTGAGTGAATCCACATCGCCGGACACCACGCTGCGAGAGACCTATGCATAAACTGCTACGGACCAAAAACTTGGAACAGCTCAAAAACAAATTCATGTGAAGACCAGTCGGCCGAACAGAAGACAGAAACTTCATCCATGGAAAATGCGTAGGGGCTGTGTGACACGGGCTGTACGGGCCGATGAGGAAGACAAACTCTCCAAACAGCTCTGCAGAGAGAAAGTGAATAGAGTCTAACTGCACTGAGACATAATTATTTTACAACATATTTGTCAGAAGAACCTTAAATTGGAACATTAATAAACTGAAAGGTGAACATGTTTATATGTGTGGTGTAATAATAATACCATGCGGAGAGGGTTCAAACAAATGTAATTTATGTTCTGTGTAAATGTGCTTATTGTACACTCATCTGTTACTCTGAGCCACTTAAACAATCTGGTGTATAAATGCATCCTACACGCATTTGGATATATGGCTCTTTGTTTTAGTTTTGCTTTCTGACAAACAAAAATCTTATTTGTCAACCAGAAGATAATTTCTCTGTTTAGAAAACAAAAAAGACTAAAATAACTAATTATTCCTAAATATTAAGACTCCTCTGTTGAGCGTCATTGAATTCGCGTTGCAAGTTGTGCATGCCCGTTGCTCGTTGAAGTTTGTCCCTCCAAGGAGCCTGTAGAAACCCTTGCCATAGTGTTAGCGGCGTTTGTGAAGGTCGTCATTTGGAACTGTGAGTATCAGCTAAGAAGTGTACGTTTACAGATAATCTTTTTCACTTTACAGCTGTTTTACATCTAAATTATTTGTAAAACCTCAAAGTTGTGTTTGTTTTAAATGATTTCTTTGTTTGTTTAAATCCTTTCCCGTCGCTTAGCCTTCATCTTCTCCTGACATTGCTAACGTTAGCTAGAGTTTATGCTAGCTTCTTTAGCGCCCCGTTTTCTCCCAGCATCCTCCGTTTTCTGTGGCTAAACTCAAACGTGGGGATGTTTTGGTTAAACATAACAGCCGGTTTGATTCTGTGAGTGCGACAGCTGCCCGTTCCTGTCCGTTAATAATACGGGGGCTAACGGCTCTCTGAGCCCGGACCTGAACCGGAAGCTTCAAACCGGGAGATGATACGGTTCTCGGTACTAGATCGTAGTTCAGTCACAGCAGCGTATTTCCCCCCTCTGTGTCGTTGTTCGTGTCTCTCGTGGGTTTCTCTGTTAAACACGAGTGGAAAATGTCACTGCCGTTCGGGGTCATGACCTGACCCGGCAGTGGGACACTGCTGCGGTCCGGCCGAACCTCCCCGGGTCTCCTTCATATCTGCGGGATCACGTGCACGTTTGAGCTTCGTGTCAGTCCCATCATCACTGACTCTCTTTGGTTTAGGTTTAGTCACATATGGAGAAAAAGTTACAGGTACTGAATTTAATTCAATAAACTAGAATCCTACAAAGTTAACTTTTCGTTCCCTCTCAGGATCAGAACCTTAAACCAGACGGGTTTAAATGAAGGTCTTCTCAGACTGTAGTTCTGCAGTGAGAGAATATAGAATAAATATGAAGCCTGTCAAAATCAAATCAAATATAGGACAGTGTTTGGATAAATGAACACTGTGGATGTTTTTGTAAATTAAATTTAGTCAGAATAAGAGAAAGTATTTTCAGTTTCTTGTTATGTAAGGGGCTGCTGTGGTGAAGCGGTCGCTCTCAGGTTTGTTCCCCGCTCCGCTCTTGGTAGGAACCTGGAGCAGCAGCTCCTGGTTGGCGGTGCTGAACCATGGTTAAGCAGACGGCTGTCCAGCATCAATTACTCTGCTGGTCAAACATGAAGCAGTTGTTTGTCAGATGTTCTGAGCAGCGCGTTGATGCGTCCTGATGCTTCTTCTTGCAGGCGATCCATCATGTCTCTGGCTAAGCCAATGATGAGAGGCCTGCTGGCGAAGCGGCTCAGGTTTCACCTGCCGATTGCGTTTGGTTTGGCGTTTGCGGCTGCGGTAGCCTTCAAGGTGAGATCAGGTCTTCACTTTGGTTTCAGTGCAGGTTTCTTCTCTACAGCTGTTGATCTTAGACGATCAATAGTGATTTATGACATCATGAATCTGTTTTCCTCTTAAGGTTTTTATTTAATTACATGTTTTCCTTTGATCAGTTGAAATCTTTAGTTATATGAAGCCAAATAAAATTGGTTTTAAAAAGAAGTCTCAAAACTAAATTGATTCATTATTTTAGCAGGGATTTCCAATAATCATGAATCACAAACTGGATTTAGTCCACTTCCTGAGGCAAGTTTTATCTATTTATTTCTGTTAAAAAAGGCTGTTGGGTCTGTAAGAACATAAGAAATTAAAGTAGTTTACAGCACATTTTCTGGTAATGAAGCAATCCCTCTGAAGGTGAGTTAGACAGTGTAGCTCCTTTGCTGTTCAAGAAACATTTAATAAAAAAATTAAAGGAGTGGTGATTCAAGTAAATATGTAAAGAAGGTTCAAATGAAATGAATTTAAAGTAACTGAACGTAAACGTGATTCAAACATGGAGGACTCCAGGGTCTTCCTCCTTCAGCTCCCTCCGTGTTGCCTTGATGCTTTGAGTCTTTCACCTCCATGTCTGAATTCCAGCCTTTTGTTTCTCTCGTCTCAGTGGGCTGCCATGAAGAAACTATCTGTGCTTCTGCAGTGACAACAAACTTACAGATTCTTTATGATATTTTCCTATGTTTAGTCAAAAAAATGACATTCTAAGTTAGAACCAATATCAAAGGTTTGCTTCTTGGTTTTAAAGATCTTTTTCTTTGGTTATAATTCATACTTGCACTTGTGACCTGGGTATTGTCATCACAGGTCACTCGACTGTTTTCAGACGTGTTCTTCTGAGGCTTCCTTTCTCTCTGAATCCTTATTTTTGATTCTCAACTGAGCTCAGCTGAAAATGTTCCACCAAACAAGCTGACCACAGACGAGGCTTCGGCTGATGGAGCCCAGAGAAGCGAAAATAAAGATTCAGAGAAGTTCAGATTCAACAGAACGCCAATAAAAGTGTATTCCAAACCCATAACTTTAGTTCACACACAGGTTCATAGGTGACCTGACATTTAAACCTTAATCTGCTTCAGCTTCAGACGTCTGGCCTCCAGATGCTGATGACATGTTGTTCTTTGTGAACAAGACAGAATGCTGTAAAAAACAGCCAACACTTTGGAGAATAATACAAAGTCTCTTCAATCTTTTAGATGCATAAAGTGTTTGATTAATTCAGTATTGAAAAGGGATCAATCAGCATCAATATGAACCATGTTGGGATATGATCCAGCCTTGGTTTGCAGTTATTACCAATATTAGTTTCACTTCAGTTTGTTCCTGATTTGTTGCTCAGTAGGATTTCTAACATGTCTCATTTCTATTGATGATTTTTAACAAGCTCATTTGAAGTGATCTGAGTGAGTATTGTAGGTTTTTCTGTCATCAGCTGTTCTGTCCAGGTGTGTCCACACCTTACCTGTCAAACGGGTGTTGGAGTGAAACAGCTGGTGTGTGTTTCAGTGAACGAGGAGCGAGGAGCGAGGGCTGGACTGAGACCCCATAATAAAACCATGTCAGCCGGCCTGTTCGGCTGCAACAACGCTGTTCAGTTACTGCAACTACTGTGACAATCACCACAAAGATTTGACGGCACAACTCTAGAATTGTAAAACACTCACCGTAGTTCAGTCCAAATCCTAACTGGTAGATCATTTCTGTCTTTGTGTCGGATGAGGAAGGAAAGCCTCTTTAGAGCGGCTCTGAAAGCATTTGGGTCTCAGTTCTTCTCTAAATCCCATTAAACTTGAAAAAACAGAAAAGTGGTCACATTAGGAAGGTTTTCATATGATGCTGCATGACATGCAGTACTACTACTATAAAAAGTATCAGTACCTTATCATTTAGACTGTGAAAGTTTCATTTCCTCTGTAGGTTCAGTATTTCCATCAATAGGTAACATTGAATTTATGCAAACGTTGATGTCATCTGGACACTGAGGTTTGGGAAATCCTCATATTTAATCCCACAGTGAGTGTTTTTTTGGCAGTGATGTTTTCCAGTTGTGGTGGGTTGTGTAGAAATGTTGTGTGTTTGCATCAGTACACAGTGACAGAACCCCGGAAACGAGCCTACGCCGACTTCTACAAGCAGTACGACGCGGTCAAAGAGTTCAACGCCATGCGGGAAGCGGGCGTCTTCCAGAGTGTCCGACCCTCTGGAGAGTGAAGTGAGGAAGATTTCTTTATATTCCTCCATTCCACCAAACATCAGGAAATCCAACCTGAAGCATTAAAACGCCATCCTGTTTTACATCTTCATGTTTGTGTTTCAGCTCCTTCCTGTTGGTCTGAAGATGGTTTCCTTTCTCCTCCTTTCATGTTTCACTGACCAGATGTGAACATCAACACGCCGTTTGTTCCTCTAAATAAAATACACAAGAAATGGAGATCCGTCTGGCCTTTTCTCTGAGTTTTTACTCTGACTTTTCTGTTCTGACTTAAAAGCATTAAGTTAAACAGGGTTGGCATGGTTTCACAGCTGCTCTAAATATACTATTCCAGTTGATTTTTACCTCCTTCACCTCAGAGATACACATGCGCAGTGTTTGTAAAATGTGTTACTCTGGTTGGAATCTTGTTTTCGGTTTATAAAGGAATAATCCAGTGAAATTAATGATGATTACATTTTAAATGATCATCTGTGTGCAAAGCCCTGCTTTCGCTCATGTGGCGCCCCCTGCTGTTAGAGTCCTTCATTGCACTTTGATAACAAGCAAAAAACAAAGCAGCCTTTTGAATCCTGTAAGATTAAAAAAGAGAAAAAAAGTGGTGAATAAATGCTCTTTAAAGGGCCACACGAGCACCTTCAAATTATTATATGAACTGGATATTTTCATTTTATCCAGTTCAAAGATAAAACATGAAGGAAGTTCAAAATTCACCAATTCTGACAGAATGAAGAACATCCACAGTGGAGATAACTTTACGCAACAGCAGGAACCCTGTTTACCGAATAGTCTCAGGAGTTTTTTTTCTTTTGAAAGGCTGGTCTAGTTTATCTGGTTCATCCAGAATTCTTTCCACATAATCATTTCTACAAAATTCTTTCCAAAAAGCAAACTTTCGGTTTTTATCATCGTCGCGTGACCAGCCAAAACCAATTTTTAATGAATTCGATAACGTGATAAACCATAAATATCAATGAATTGTGAATATTCAAACTTTGGGATAAACTGGTCATTCAGGTTCCGTTAACCCGAGAAGAAGAAAAAAACTCATTTGATTCCGCTTCTTCTATTTTGGCGGATACGACAGGTCCGCCCACTTCCGGTTGCTCTCCTCACTTCCGGGAGGCGCGAGAGTTCCAGCGCCTGTCAAACAAGTCTGAAGTTGTCCGGACAGGAGGAAGATGTACCCGGCGGCGGGGACACCGCGGCCGCTCAAGGCCTCTTTATCACAGGAAGCCGTTTCAGCGGCATGAACACCGGAGCGCGCGGGTTTCACGGCTAGCGGGAAGCAGCAGCGGGAACGCCGCCGTCCTTCGGAGCGGGTTAGCGCCTGTTAGCCAGCTAGCAGAGCCGCTCCAGTGAGCTGGGAGGCCGTTTACGTCCGGAGTACATTCGGGAGAGTTTGAGGGGAGCATGGAGAACACGCAGAAAGTACAGATGAGGAACAACCCTCGCAGGTAAAACCCAAGGAAATGTCTTTTCGCGGTATTAGCATGTTGTTGGTGCGCGCGCGCTTATGTTGACCTGCTGCTGTAGTTTGATGAGCAGTTTCCTATTTAGCGCGTACTCGGGTTCGCTCGGTTCTCTCCGTAAAATGTTTCCATTTGTTGAAAACTTCCGCCTCTTGGTGTTTCGGGTCTACCGTCTGCGGTTCTGCTCGGAAATGCAGTTGAAGTTAACAGGCGGTCCGCTCCACTCTGAAACGAACTTCACATTCTGATCGCGGAGCAGAACTTTCCTCCTGGTCCCACCTGTGTTGTGGCACTGGTGACCCCCCCCCCCCTTGACACGTTAGTTTAGTCAGCGAGTCTTCACCGATCAAAATAACTACAACTTTATTTAAAAGCGGATAACCCCATAAAGAAAATGGTTTAATCCGCGAGAGTGGCAGCAACAGTCTTACATTCTGGGCAGAAAAACTTTCTAGAACAACAAATGCAGACTTTTCCTCGTCTTCTCTGCCAGACTCATACTATCATCCGTCTGTTTCCAGAGTGTTTTAGGTTGTCCGTCATTCTGAAGCATCATTTTTACACCGACAGCAGCATCCAGAAGCATCTGCTGCCTGCAGAGGAGCCTGACCTTAAGTGACCTCACCAACAGCAGACACTCCCCTTTGTGTGTTCTGTTCTCTCCTTCATGCGGGCTTTGGGTCATTGTGTTGGTCATTTGCTCAGGTGAGGTTCTGTTGGTTCCTCACCTGTTGGGTTTGTGCTGCTCTCTTCTGGCTAAAAAGGTGGTTTCTCTGCCAGCGCTTTAGAAAACTGTAACAGTGGCTTCATCTCCACGTTTCCTTTCGCTTTATGAGTGACATTCTTTGGCAGGAGTCGGCTCATTTCTGCTGCTGGTTTCTTGATAAAATGTAAAACTGTTCAGATATTTCTCTGTCGGGATGTTAGACTTCGGCGCTCTGGTGACTAGCGAGCGATCTCGGTGCGGTTTATCGTGCGCTGTAGGAACTGGTTATGAAGGTCAAAGCGGTTGTTGTTTGACAGCAGGAAGTCAAGAGTTCCTATTCTGTCTGCTTATCAGAGAGATGTGACTCTGAAGCTCTGTTGTCATCCAGTCCTCTCAGCCTGACAGAGCCGGCCGTGGAGCTACACCTTTGTGAGACTGATAGCTGGATTTCTGAATGAATAATCCAAGTTTTACCTACATTTTTACTTTCAAAGTTCTCTCTGAAGCCAATTACTAAAAGGTTTTTTGTGTAAAATATGCCAAGAAAGTGACAAAGATACAGTCATTGGCTCTGTTTATCCTAACTCACTGTAGTTCAATTCAATTTATTTGTAGAGCTCAGAATCTCGATGGGCTTCAGTTGAGGCTTTAGTTGATTCCTGAGCAAATTACTGGCTTTTTTAACGAAGAAGAATGAAGATCCACTCTATAGTAAAAGCAGCTCCTTTTGTTTGCAATAGAATACAGCGCTGTGGACTGATTATGGGATGTGCTACGTTTCAGGACCACATCTCAGCCGTAGTTTAAAACGTCATTTCATTCACACAGTTTTCCCTCTGCTAAACACAAAGAATAACTTCAAACCATCACATTCACAGTTTAAGAAGTGGTCTAAAAGTATTTTTTCAACACTTGTAGCTTCTCTTATTTTGTTGGTATTTCACTTTTATAACTGTAAGTGATATTATTTGATAATCAACACAAGTGCACCTTTGAAATGAGGATTTAATGGAAAAAAACAAACCTTGTGAATACTGGATCATCGTGAATCAGGTGATGTTGACCACATTTTTGGAGAGTTTTCACTGGTCTAGTTTGTCTCTTCGTAACAGATCTCAGGTCAGATTTTTACTCTAAGGTCAAAGTTCATCATTTATTAGAGACCTGAAAACTAACTTCATGGGAGATTCAATAAAAAAGACAGCAGCGCTGCCCTCATGTAAGATCTATTCCTTCTGTTTGGTGAAGTGACGTTTTTCAGAGAAAATGTTGAAAAACCGACGCAGCACTCGGGTTTCACTTTTACATCCAGCTAGCCTAAAAGCACTTGCTAGCCTCAGACACACCTGACGGGGGGGGGGGGGGGGGTGTTACCTGTGCAGAGCTCTGGCAGCACCTGCACCTTCTCAGGTCACAGAGCTGCAGCCGGACTATGACGTCTGGAGAGTTTGACCGCTGCCTTCCTGCAGTTCTCCAAAAAGCAGATCGATGTATTTATGTCTGAAGATATTTTTGTCTCCAGACTTCAAATTTGAAAAGAGCTTTTCGAGTTCTTCACAAAAGAAGTGGCTCAGATGGGGCTTTCAGAGGCTTGGGTGACGCGGTTTTTCTCACAAAGATCAACAAAAATGGTTTATTCCAACATAAAACAGTTTTTCTGACATTTCAATCTTTCGTAAACTTAAAATTTTTGATAGTAAAAATAAAAAAGTACAAGGAATGAATAAAACTTAGTAGAAAAACCCATTTAGATCTTAGTACTATACATTTACAACTTCTTAAATATAACAATAAGCTTCAATGTTTTAAAGGTAACTCACTTTTTGACAAGTAATCTACGTTTTAGAAGATTTGTTCTTAGTTTCTGTCTGAAGGTCTTGGTTACAGATTTTCTGTTATTAAAGCAAAGCTTCAGCAAAAGCCTTGAACTCTTGAGGAAGTGAGAACCTTGTTCTGCAGCGACGGCACGTCGGCTCCGTTGTTGGACTCCGGCACGTGTCTTTACCAAGATCCTGGTGTTCTTGCAGGCAGCTGAAGAAGCTGAGCGAGGACAGCCTGACCAAACAGCCGGAGGAAGTGTTCGATGTCCTGGAGAAGCTGGGTGAAGGGTGAGTCCTTCAGTGAAAGCCAGAGTCATGCTCACGACCAAAGCCGTCTTTTGAATGTCTGTTTTTCATTTCATACATTTCAACTTTAATCTCATTATGCAAGCGTCTGTCTGTGTTTCTGCCCATTCATCCCCCCCCCCATGCATCTTCATTTCCTGTTTCTCAACGCTCTTCCTGTTCTGAGTGGCTGATTGACAGCGTGTGTGTCGTCAGCCGCTGCAGGGACTCCATATTCATCCTTTTTCCATGGAAGCTGATTTTCAGCAGACTGTAGATTAGTTTTCTGTATTTCCTGTCGTTGGTGAAGGAGGCAGAACGGTCCTACAGGGGCTTCTGATGTTAGGAGCTGACCACACAAAACCAGCTGGATGTGAACCACACCAACGCTTTCAGACTCACATTTATTTAAAGATATTCTCCTGCTTTATGGCATCCGTGTTGACTTTGATTTCTGAGTGAAATAAACAAAATCCTGTTTCCAGAATAGTTCCTGACTTTGGTGTCTTGCAGAAAGTCTTTCTTTGTCTAATAGATCCTCCTAGACGTTTGGGATCAATTCAACGTTCTTCCGTAGACACCAATTCAATTTTATTTCTATAGCGCAAATTCACAACAATAGTCGTCTCAATGGGCTTCGTGCCGGTAATCGTAAGTTAAACATTCAATCAAAAAGGATCATGAATACATAGAGTTCAATAGGAAAATACTAAAATGAACTAACAAACTGACTAAGCTAGACTGGCATCCCTGCCCTTAGACCCCCCCTCTCTGTAAGGAAAAACTCCTAAAAAAAAACGACATCCGGATAAAGAAGAAACCTCAGGGGTGTCCACATGAAGGAGGGATCCTCCCCCAGGACGGACAGGCGATTTACCAGAACTCTTAGAGAAGAATTAACTTATCTAAATCTACAACTACATATATAAAGTCCAGCAGACGAGCTTCATCCAGCTGGAGTGGAGGGACAGTCAGGGGCGAGTCGAGCCGGAGACAGGAACCACAGCCAGGTGTAGGAGCAGGAGTAGAGACGAGGTAGACGGTCAGGAACTGGAGCACGGATGAACCAACTGGAGTCTGGAAGCACTCCCACTCCCCAGGAGGGGAAAAGGGACAATACATGAATCACAGCACCAAACAGAGGCATGGAGAACTAAATGATGAATAATGATCAAGAATACCAGGTGTTATGATTCATTTTAACAGCAGTTTGATTCACATCTTAATTTGTGGCTGATGATCTGATCCCTAGTGGATATTTGTTCATTTAGAAAGATCCAATTCAATCCAATCCTCTGACCTAAAGTGGATCCAGATCCTCTTCATCCAAACTTAGACAGAAATTCCTGCTACTGAACAGTTTTCCAGATTCTTGGATTTCTTCCAGATCATCAAGTTAATGAAATCTGTGTCCAAACAAACCAGTAAACTAGAATGAATGTCAAATCCATTCACATGTTAGTTTCCTAAAGTTCACCACTGTTCTTCCACATCCAGAGAATCCAAAGGGAACATTCTTAGAACATTCTAGACCCTGGATGGTCACATGACTTTATTCACAGTCTGTCCACACATTGGACTGGAATGATCCGTTTGTGCTGCGTCACATATGTGTTCTCCGCTGTGATTGGTCGTTTTTACCTTAGAGTCACATAAACCAACTGTACCTTAATCTAAATGGTAGTTTCCAATGTCGATTTATAATCAATTCTTTTAATTGTATTGGTCGATTCAATTTCCTCAGGCAGATGAACCCGATTGGATTGTAGGAATATAAATGGATTAAGTTGATGAATCGTTGCATCCTCAATGGAGACGTAGTCAGAAATCCATCTGAGTGAAAACGCAACGCCGTCAGAGTTTGACTGAACTTCTGTCCCTGCAGGTCGTACGGTTGTGTGTTTAAGGCCAACTATAAAGAAACCGGAGAGATTGTTGCCATCAAGCAGGTTCCTGTAGAGTCTGATCTCCAAGAGATCATCAAGGAGATCTCCATCATGCAGCAGTGCAACAGGTTTGTGTTGTGTGGTCAGAAGAAGCCACATCTGCTTTTCTGAGGCAGCCTGAGCAAAAGCACATTTTCTTTACAATGTCTCCATATAGCAGCACAAAGTGCAGAAACCCAACAGTAGACGCACAAACACACCATCTGTGTTTCTAACACTGAAGCCTTACTGGACGTTTGAGTCCACATTTGAAAGTGTTCAGAGAGACTGACCAATGACAGATTCTGTTTGTGACATTTAGACAGGAAGTCATTTATGACCCACACGGAACACGTAAAATTAAGATTTTACTCAGTGACTGATTAGAAAGGCCTAACATGATTTAATAAGTGTAACGGTAACACGTGACTTTAGTGAACAGAAAGCTGTGTTTCCAGCCCTCATGTAGTGCGATACTACGGCAGCTACTTTAAGAACAGCGACCTGTGGATCGTCATGGAATACTGCGGAGCCGGGTCCGTCTCCGATATCATCCGGATACGCAACAAGACGGTAACACAATACACACTGAGGCACACACTGTTCAAACATGGACACACCCATCCGTTTAAACCCCCCCTTCCAGGCTTTAATAGGACTTTGGTTTTTCTGCTCAAGTAAAGTTGAAGCATCTATTGAATGAAAATCCTCAGATCTCTTGACTGTCACTGACAGGACATCACTATGGAAACAACCATAACTGAAGCTGCTCCAAGATTCTCACATCGACTCAATCAGAGAATATTGGATCTAGTCTGTGTTTTGGTTTATGAAAACTGTGACCCACGATCTTCTGAACATCCTTTTTTACCGTCCAATAAGGCATGAAAGGAGCAAAGGTGATGGGTCACTTTCAAACTTATACCTTATACGTTCTCACTACCTGGTGCCTTGCAGGTCTATAGTTTTCCAATAGCATATCTCATTTCTACTTTCTTAATTTCTTATTGTAATTCCTTGTTTTGCACTTCTATTGATGGTAGGTCAAGTGAAGAAAGCCGTTGTCTACACTTGCTAGAATATAAATCTTTGTAGAAAAGAATTAACAGCTCCTCTTGATCTTCTGTTAATGTGTCTGTTTTAGGATTTCTGATGCTGCTTATTGAGTAATTAGGTTGTTTTCTTAGTCGTCTTGCTAATGATTTCATTGCCTTTGGGACTTAGAATATCATTTATTTCTGTGTAGGATAGTTTGGGAGGGACTTTGCTTGTGCTGTTTTTCTAAATCATCTCAGATTGCCACTTCCTGGTTGTACTTATCCTTTTTTTTTCTTATTTTGTGCAGATGCAATAGCAATTATATTTCCTCTCAAATCTGCTTTTAGCTCTGCTTTTTGGGGTTAACTTCTCATTTGTGGTTTCCTTTAATGAATCTTTTAATTGTGGTTTTCATTTGTTCCTTCACAGTTTCCGTAGTTACCAGTCCTAACGTCAACCTCCACAAAGTATTTCTCTTTTTTCTGTCTATATTAAAAAGCAGGGCAATGGTCAGAGACAGTAATTGTTCTAATTTAACAAGCTTTCATTCGTCTCCCGCTTATTTTGACTCCTTTCATATCAGAGGATATAAAAGAGCAAAGGAAGTAACTGAGCTGAACACCAGGCCTGAGTTGATAAATTGATTAATCGATCTGAATAGATCCAAGATTAATTAATCAATAATCGATCCATAAGAGTAGAGATCAATCTTTTATGCTTTTACTTTTTCCGTGATCCAACACACAACAGCAGCAAAGTCAAAGCCTGTTAGCTTAATGCTAACTTATAATGGAATTTCCCATAGGACGGCTAGCGCTAACCTACATATACATGGCTGACTAAATGAACAGCTTGATGAACACGCACGCATTAAACACATTGAGGAAACTGTTTTCTTTAAAGTAACCTTTTGTGGTCTAAAGCACGTTTTTTTTGTTGGACTAAAGTGTAATGTTGTAGCGCTAGCGCCACCTAGTGGCCCAACTGAAACCCCCTCCAGGAGAGGCAGACCATAATGTTGGAGCTTCTCCTTTGGAGAATTAATGTAACGCTGTATGATGTTAACAATCTCATTAGTTTATCATTTCACCACTACATTTGGTGAAATGTATCAGGTTCATGTACAGTATTTTCACGACCATAAGGCGCACCGGGTCATTGGGCGCGGTCTCAGTCAGGGGGGGGTTTTCAGTCTTTGACACATACAAAAGGCGCACCGGGTGTTAAGGCGCGGGCACGTTAACAACCCATTCAGATACTTAGCACTTCTAGAGTGGGTTAATAAAAGAACCATTCTTTCTTTAGAGAAAACCTTTTTATTCTTCTCCCTAAATATGTAACACAAACTGAATGCACGCACTCACGCTCAGCTCACTTGTGCTGAGCGCCTGACCCCCTCCTCGCTCTTTACGCGGGAACGCGGGACACCGGAGTTGAGAGCACACACACAGTGGCCTGCGCCGCGCTCTTAACCCCCCTTCTCGCTCTTTACGCGGGAGCGCGGGACACCGGAGCTGAGAGCACACACACATTCATTGTGGAAAAATGCGGCGAGAGAAAAACTGAGTTGGTCGAACTGAATTTTTATTTGTTGAATGTTTATTTGTTAAAAGCCATCAAAGTCCTCCTCTTCGGTATCAGAAATAAACAGCTGAGCTAGATCTTTATCCAACACGCCAGGTTCACTTTCATCATCATCAGAGTCCGTCTCGTTGCTGCTCAGCTGTTCCTGAATGATGCCGGCTTTTACGAAAGCTCGAACAACAGTGGAAGCAGACACGTTGGCCCAAGCATCGACAATCCATTCACAGATGGTGGCGTAACTCGCCCGGCGCTGCCTCCCAGTTTTTGTAAAACTGTGTTCGCCGTCCATCATCCATCGCTCCCACGTCGTTCGTAGCCTTACTTTGAATGCCCTGTTCACACCGATGTCCAGCGGTTGGAGTTCCTTCGTCAAACCTCCCGGGATGACAGCAAGCTCCGAGTTCACCTGCTTCACCTGTTTCTTCACAGCGTCTGTGAGATGTACGCGCATGGAGTCACAGATTAACAGTGACTGTGACGCATGGAAAAAGCCACCTGGTCTCTTAACATACACCTCACTGAGCCACTCTTTCATTTTCCCCTCATCCATCCAGCCCTTTTCGTTGGCCTTGACGATCACTCCTGCCGGAAACTTTTCTTTCGGAATAGTTTTCCTCTTGAAGATCACCATAGGTGACAGTTTCTGTCCATCGGCTTGGCATCCAAGCACAACAGTGAACGCCGACTTTTCATGCCCCGTTGTGCGTATCGCTATCGTGCTGGTCCCCGTCTTTTCGACAGTGTGACTCACTGGGATGTCAAAAGTGAGCGGCACCTCATCCATGTTGGTGATGTGGCGGGGCTGTATTTGCTTGTCGGCGATCTTTTTAGCGCAGTAGGAGCAGAAGATGGAAAGCTTTTCCTTATAATCTGCTGGAAGTTGTTGCGCCATCGTAGTTCTCGCCCGGATCGAAAGATGACGGCGTTTCATAAACCGAAAGCACCAAGACGGCCCTCCTTGAAAATGTTGAATCTTCATTTCCTCCGCCAGCGTTACTGCTTTCAGTCGAATGGTCACCGTAGAGACGCTTCTCCCAGCCGTTCTCTGGATCCATTGCTCGAGTCGGTCTTCCAACTCGGGCCACTTAGCCTTTTTTCCGCGGAAACTCAGCTGTGTCTTTTTGACCTGGCGGAGTTCATTTTCCACCTTCCTCCACTTGCGAACCATAGATTCATTTATGTTGAAATTTCTAGCAGCTGCTCGATTGCCATGTTCCTCCGCGTAGCTGATCGCTTGCAGTTTAAACTGCGCTTCATAGGCGTGTCTCTTAGCAGGCGGCATTTCCGGGCTTGGAGAAACGATGTTCTGCTGAATGCACACACCTGGTCTTTTGTACTATTGGGGGGTGTCTTCTTTCACGCCCTCACTTCCCTGTCCATTGTTATGTTGTCTTCTAACACGTCCTCACTTCTATCCCCTCGTTCTCATGCTGTCTATTCTCTGCTGAAACAGTCCCACAACTACACAATAGGCGCACCGGCTCATAGGGCGCCCCCTGCTGGCGGAAGAAAATATCTGACTTTTAAGTGCGCCTTATAGACGTGAAAATACGGTAAATATCTTTGTAGGCTAACGTGTCTAAATGTCTAAACTGTTTAAATTTAAAATGGAATCGAATGGAGTGGATTTAAAAAATCGTGGGTGGAATCGATTCAGGAAGTTAGGCTGTGTCCTTCATCCTCCTCATCGTTTCTTGTGCTGTGAAGCTCACAGAAGAGGAGATCGCCACTGTGGTGCACTCCACCCTGAAAGGGCTGGAGTACCTCCACTTCATGAGGAAGATCCACAGAGACATCAAAGCCGGGAACATCCTGCTGAACGCCGAGGGCCAGGCCAAACTGGCCGACTTTGGGGTTGCTGGGCAGCTAACGGTGAGGAGCGGACCTCTTATGGCGTTCTCTTCATTCAACCTGGTAGAAACACTAATGAAGATGAAGATGATGAAGCTGCAGACAGGCAGGATCTGTCAAAGCTGAGGCCGGAAATCCTTCAGCCACGTAACTAAACACCAAAGCTCCTCTCCTCAGGACACCATGGCAAAGCGAAACACCGTGATCGGCACGCCGTTCTGGATGGCTCCAGAGGTCATACAGGAGATTGGTTACAACTGTGTGGCAGATATCTGGTCCCTGGGAATCACCGCTATAGAGATGGCGGAGGGCAAGCCGCCATATGCTGACATACACCCCATGAGGGTGAGTTCTTACTGAAAAGCTCTGACAGCAGAAGGCGACTCTTCCAGTCCCAATGTACGGAAACACATTTTGATTGGATTTCTGTTCCTCCCTATGTGAGCTGTTCACTTTTTCCTCCTGTAGGCGATCTTTATGATTCCCACCAACCCGCCTCCAACCTTTCGGAACCCGGATCTGTGGTCTGAAAACTTCAGAGACTTTGTCAGCCAGTGTCTGGTGAAGAATCCAGAGAACCGGGCCACGGCCACACAGTTGTTACAGGTAAACGCTTGCAGCAGAATCCCTGCAGGTTCCAGCTCTTTTAGCTGCTCCTTCATCTACCAAAGGAAAGTTGGTTTAATCGTCTGAGACTTGGTTTTGTTCTTTTTCTTTCCCTCTGCAGCATCCATTCATCAAGTCAGCCAAACCCAACTCCGTCCTGAAATCCATGATCACCGATGCCATGGAGATTAAACTGAAGAAGCAAGAGGAGGCGCTGCAGAGGGAGCAGGAAGCGGAGGACGAGGACAACTCTGTAAGCTGCTGAACGTGGGGTCACGAGGTCGTTGAGCGCTGAAGACGAGGCTGAAAAACCTTCAGTCAACAGCTGATCGTGATGGAAAGGGATCGTCTCTCTTCCAACGATGTCCAGCCAATAATTCCAGCTCTGCCCTGCATCCTGCAGCAGGATTAGTCCGTATATAAACGAGTAGAATGCTCAGCATCACTGTAGGAACCCCCCCCATTTGAATCACTTCCTTCAGATGATCAAACTCACTGATTGGTCCCTTAAAAGGTTGTATTGTCAGCATTATTATTGAAGAGAATTGAACCCCTGGCGTCTGCCTGGCTGTTTCAGGATGAGGACGAGGTGGACCAAGGGACCATGGTGCGGGCCGGAACAGGCGACTCCGGAACCATCCGGGCTGCCGGCTCTTTAGCGAGATCTGTGAGTGACACGTGTCGGACCATGATCGAGCACGAGGACACGGGAACCATGCAGTCACAGCTCGGAACCATGGTCATCAACTCTGACGAGGAAGACGAGGAGGAATGTGGGACCATGAAACGTAAGCGTGCCCACACTACCACACTACCACCACCGTGTTTCACTGTTGCTTCAACCTTTTTCTGAGATGGGGGGGGGGTCCTTTGCTGTGATTGGCTGTCAAACTTACGGTGTTTTTGTTTAGATTGTTGAGACCAACTTTGCTGCAAAGCAAAACTAATGTCAGGAAAACCATGTGAGAATTCAAACATTTAGTGCTTATTCAGTCTGTGGTGTGCCGGCTCCACATGACGTGTTCCCGCAGCTCCTTCCTCAGCGGTAAGCACACCAGATGGTGATGTGGACCTCCTCATCAGGCTGAGCGGATCTGAGTCCCTTTGCTTCTTCTTTGTTCCTTCTGGTCCAGCTGCTGTTTTCAGCGTTTCCTTCAACGCGTTTCTGGACCGTCAGAAGAGTGTCACAGGTGCGTCCACCTCCTCTGAACAGGTGCTGTGAACGGGGCCCTCCTCAGGTTAATGTGAGCGGTGGTTGCATTGCATTATGGGGGATGCAGCAGCTTTGAACAGAGGTTTCAGCAGACCACGTGTGTTCTCTGATGCTTGCCACGGCAGAACACGCAGCAGGGCCGTGTTTGTGTTTTTGAAGCTGCTAACAGAACAGCCGATGAGGAACAAGCCGGTGGTCTCGTCAAATCAACACCTGTACGCCGATCCAGATCGTTCTAGAATAGATCTCCTTCTCAACCTGCAAATCCACGTTTATTTACACAGAAGTTTATTAAACATGGGTTCATTCTTTAAATGTTCATTTCTAAATCAGCAACACTGGTGATTTGACCTGAACAGAGGCTGAATATTCATGTCAAAGGATGAATTCTGTCAGAAAGCAGCTTTTTTCTGGAAAAACTGCACTTGATCTAAATCAAAACTCGTCTTTTTTTGTTTGTGTTTGGATGCAGTCTTCCTCGTATTGTTTTTTTTTCCGGTGAGCACCACATGTAGTCTAGAAAGCAGATTCCTGCAGAAAGTTCTGGACTGTTAAACCTTTAGAACCAGGAGGTGCAGTGATGCTGAAGTCTTCCTCATAATCCCTTAAATCCCAAGACGTCACAACTCAACGTGGGGATAAGCTTCCTTCCAGCCACTAGGTGGCGCTTTTCACCCATCGACTGCACAGATCTGCCCCGCAGACCTGCTTGTGGTGTAATCATGTTCTATAACTCTTTAATGTGGCAGTAATTCTGAAACATGCAGATGCAAACAGAGAAGCCGTCTCGGCGATTGCTCTTTTCTGAATTGTGTGATGGTGGGAGCTTTGGGAGGAGTTTTAATTTAGGTTGGACTAAGTTCATTAAAGCTGTCTGTGGGCGTATTTAATGTTTGCCCTTATAAGGAAACGATGACTCTATGAAGAGACTGCAGGACTAAAGAAACGCTCAGGTTATAGGACTGAGAGTTATTAGCTTCATGATGTAATTCTATCCTCCCAGGACCACCTTTCTTTGAGTCATTCTAATGAGTGGAAAACAAAAGACCAGGATGTGTTTAGCAGGAATATATGAGCCGCAAAGGAAAGTGCAGTGGGAGTGTGTTGCTGCCACAGAGCTCCCCCGATGAAAACAAAGCTGCTGTGAAAGTTGATGCTGTAAAATCTCAGCTCCTACTCTGCATTCACAGCTTAGTTTGAGCAGAGGAGCTTTATGGCATTTAGCAGGACCAACAGAACAGAGCTGCTCCTCCGACCAGCGATCATCAAACTCATGCAGAGCTGAGACATACTCATGTTGGTGATGGGAGGAGACGCCACACCTCCTTAACCGGACGCCTTCAGCACTGTGGATGTGAGCACACCAGGTTTTAAGCTGGGGGGTTTCTGATGTCTCATGAATCTGCAGCACTCTAACTCTAAAGTACACACACACACACACACACACACACACACACACACACACACACACACACACACACACACACACACACACACACAGTGTCCTCTCTCTGATGTCCTACTATTGAGTTAGTATGGATCTTCTCTGCCGACAGTTTAAACTGCATTAACGCAGGAACATTCAGACTTCTTAATGTCATTAGAGCTCAGATATCCTGCAGTCATACGTTTGAGTGTGGGAGCGCTTCATCTGTTTGTCTTTTAACGACTGATCAGGAAAGTCTGTGTGTATGTGGCACTAATGACTGTGGTCTGAAGCCCGGTGGATCCTGCAGGATTCGGGTGAAGTATTCAATCAGACATTGATTCTCTCCAGTGGCTCTGAAAAATAGAAAGCCTATTAATTCCTGCAAATCAAGCATTAATCCAAACTCACCCCAGTCATCATTGGAGCCTTCTCTTTTGAACTAACGTTCCCTTTGAGCAAATGATGCCTGTTCTCCAGCTGGACCTCGTGGTACCAAATCTGGACCAAAGAACGTCATGAAGGAAATGTGGACTTCCTCAGAACCATCAGAACCTCAACATCTTCTATTTAGGCCAGCTTTGTGTGATATTTATTATTTTAAAATCTGATTTTATTTATTTTGTATTACTACTCTGAAGTAAGCCTCCACTTATATCTCATGATTTTGTTTGTGCGCTCTCCTGCTAGCTTACAGCCTCTCACCCCTAAGTTAACATTAGCGGTGCAACAGAAACAGCAGCAACATCAGATCCATCCTTCCATCCAGGTCTGATCCAGATTCCAGCTCAGACCAGGAACACAAAGACGTTCAGGGATCTGTTGGTCTGCAGGTGGAGGATCAGAAAGGGGCGGAGCAGGGAGACTTTGACCCCGCCCATCGCTGCTTTTACGTCACAACTGAGAGCTTTGTCAAACGGCATTTTTTCATCTGCTCCTGATTCACCGTGATTTGAATAAAGAAATCCTCAGACATGCACTTTTAGCCTTAGATCCATCATGAGAAAATAGCTACAAGAACACGATAAAAACACCAGAAACAACATTTTCATTAAAGGGATTCAGCTTTACCCTCAAACATGAGCTTTTTGGGAGATTTCTCTTCGATCCGTGCTCCATGTTTTCTCATCCAACAGCTGATTGCTCTATTTTATTTGCACATGGCGGCCTCGATGCAGTCTATTCTACTCTGAACTATATCTGGTTCTAAGTTTAAACCCCGTTCCAACAGGCTGAAAACAGAACACCATCAGTGCTTTAATGAATGTGACCCAACAGGACTTCTTCCAAATCCCAGAAACAGAAACTTTTAACTCAAAGACAACGGCTGGTGTCAACTTCCTGTTGTGATTTATCTGCTGTGACGATGCATTTTGTCCAGAAGTCCTGCAGACAGACGAGCACCACCGTGTCAGAAGAGAAATAATGGGATGTCAGCAGGACACTAGCAGTGGCAGGAATCCTTTTTCTTCTGGGAGTCATTTACCTGCTGCAGCAGAAGCTGCTCCCAGCATCTCAGGATGAAGAGGCTCCGTTTAGACACGTTTCACTCCCACATCACAGCGTCTGCTGCTGAAAAAGATCCAACAGCCTCACTTCCATGTGCCGAGCTTCAGCAGGATGCACAGAAAACAGGAAAGCAGCTTAAATCAGGCGGGAATTATTTATGGAAATAAATGCATCAAACAAAAGTTCCCAGCATGCTCCTGCTGGCTGAGGACCAGCTTCTCCTCATTTCCCCTCAAACGTCCTCCGTGTTCATCAGGACGTCCCATTCCTCTGCTTCACCAACAGCCGTCTGTCCGTCAGCGTCCGGCTCAGGGCGCGTCTGTTCAGGGCCTGAGAAGCTGAAGCTGCCACACATCAGAACGGATGAACGTCGGACCGTCACGGAAAACAGACGCAGTTTGCTCCTTCTGAAGGCGTCACACTGTGGTTCAGAGGGAATGTCATACATGAGTCATGGACCTGGCAACATCTGACACGACAGAGACTTTGTCTGTCTTTTAGATGAGGATGATGAGGATGAGAGGATGAAACAAACCAAATCCACATGTGAAAATGCACCTCATCTGCATCATAAACCCTTTTTCTAAACCTGCTTGTCTTTTAAAACCTACACTTGACTTGATGTAGATGAAACTGAGAACACACACACACACACACGCACGCACACACCCACACACACACACACGCGCACACACGCACACACACACACACCCCAGGCCAGCATAGCAACCTAGCAAACATAGCAGGACACAGATCGGCTCGGTTGGAACTTTCTTTGAGCGGTCAGATAATTGTTCCCATAACTCTTTAATGCCACACAACACTTTGTTTAGAAAACTTGCGTTCAGATTTTTGCAGGCCGGTCTGCTGGTGTCTGATTGAGAGATCTCCGTATTGGGATGACTGTGATCCCTTCAGGATTTCCTCCTCGTTTAGTCTGACAGTAACCAACCTTCCATGGTTTTTGAGGAGCGCTGGACCAGTTATCTTCATGCAGCATCAATTGTGTCAGACCGAGGAGTTCTTTTTCCATTTGAGACACAATGAGCCTCTAGCCCACAATCCATTCAAGCTGTCAGCAATTCTGGCTTTCACAGGTTTGTTATTGTCTGAATAGATTTATCACCGTAAACCGTTTTGCTCTGGTTCCCTCAGACTGGTGCGGCTGGATGACGGCAGGAACGGTTTTACTCAAAACAATCTTGACTAATCAAAAATGGGTTCATTCTAAACCCCATCAGTAGTTCCAGTTTTATTAAGATTTAATGTAAAGGACTGCAGGTGAACTCTGAGTTCACCTGCCTCAGAGCACAGATGCCTGTTTCTGTCACGTAGTTCTTGTTGGCTTGGCGGCTTCAGTACGTCTAACGGCGTTTGTTATTAAAGCCATGAATTCAGAGGAAGCTCTGGCTGATTTGCTGCTTTAGGTTCAGTAAAGACTCTTTCATTTCCATCCTCTGCTCAAGCATCATTCGTCGTCGTTTGGCTTCCAGATCAGATTATATCAGATTATTACTTTGACATAAACATTTTCTTATGCTGGAACATCCTGGGGAACAGTCCAATGGTTTGTGTTTGGTAAAATTAGGTTCTTTCTGCAATATTTCTGCGTTGGACGTCTGACATCACACCTGAAACAGCCTGCAGATTTTAAACGGATATTTTTTAAAAAACAAAAAAGCTCTGAGTGTGAAGTTGGAGATTCTTTGGCAGTAAATGCAGAACAAACACATTAGTGGCTTTAGAAAATCTCACATGTAAGTGGTCCGAGTCTTTCACACTGGACCTTCTTGACCTGCAGCCACATGGTTTAACAGGAAGGATTTACAGGTTTACGGTTGAAATGACGGTTGAAATGGTTCAGTGTTGCTCACCGCAGCAGCAGCCTGATGAGCAGTTTATGTAGATCTAAGACACATTTTGGAACCAGTTTGTTGATGCTATTAAAACACTTTTTTTTCTGTGAAAAAAGTCATAAAGACACCTTTTTTGGTTCTTCCTGAATGGATTCTGTAGAAAGTGTGGTCTGTCAACACTTTCAAACTTCCTGTTTGAAGCCACGTTCACATGAAACTTCTGTAAGTAAACAGTGTCTGGTGAAAGAGCAGCACTAAGGTTTACAGTCAAATCGATGTAGCTCGAGTTACCTACAGCTAATGTGTAATGCAGCTCTGCATGCTGAATTACAGGAATGAAAGGATGCTTGAGCGCTGCTGCTGGCTCTTTTAAAGGTGGTTCATGTGTCCTTTAGTGTTTGAACGGGCAGCATAAGGAGAAGCCAGCTTCTCAAAAACACCAATGAACGTTACGGTTATTCACAGTTCCTCTCAAGAGTAACACTCAACATTTCCATTCTGTCACCAAAGCTGCCGTTTTCCAGCAGGTAGTGAGCAGAGGTGAGTCTGCCACCCTTTACCCTGATCCACAGATTCATCCCAAACCTCCATGTCCTGCCTTTTATGTCATTGGAATTCCTCTTATTTTTGGTTCAGATTAAGTCTGCAGTTTTGGTTCTGAAGTTAAACGTCTCTCCTGAGCTCAATCATCTGCTCTCAACCCTAATCTAATCTAAACAGATCTTCAAAGCTGTAATGTTAGTTATGAAGAAGCTGCAGAGGCTTTGACTCTTTCTTTTGAATCGCTGGTGTTTATTATTAAATCTTGTTTTTGGTCCAGTCATGTTAACACGAACACGCCATAATCTTCAGTTTTCATCCAAACATTGTTTTTCTGTCTGACAGGGAGAGATGAGACGATGCAGCCCGCCAAGCCCTCCTTCCTGGAATACTTTGAGCAGAAGGAGAAGGAGGCAAACATCCAGAACGATGGAGGGCGGAAGGGAGAAAACCACGCCGACAACCGCAAACTGCCTCTAGATGGAGATCTGGAAGGGGTAAGTTTGACTTCTTTAAGTGGCTTTAATGAGAATGGAAGGGTGGAGTCTTATTGGAGTTCAGTAGAAAGATATTTTCTACGGCTTTTATTCAGTCACCTTCATCCAGTTTGTCCCTCAGAGAATCTACAAGCAGCGTCCATGGACTATATATGAATACTGCACTGAGTGACCTTTAACCCCAGAGCTGGCAGATACTGGCAAACACCCACCAACGTAGGCCGGATTGTTAAAGGATTGTTGGTTTTCCTGAGGACTAAAGTCAACCCTTTAACACCGGAGCTTTAGTTCCAGTGTCTGGACTACTTTAACTCTTCAACCACAATTAACGCAATTCTTGTCGAATCTGAAGCAGAGAAAAGCAGCTTTGTCTGCGCATACATGTGGTGGATTGTAGGTTTAGATCCTCATGACTGTTCCGTCTGCTCTGGTCGTCTGCGCATACATGTGGTGGATTGTAGGTCTAGATCCTCATGACTGTGTTCCGTCTGCTCTGGTCGTCTGCGCCTACATGGGGTGGATTGTAGGTTTAGATCCTCATGACTGTGTTCCGTCTGCTCTGTTCGTCTGCGCATACATGGGGTGGATTGTAGGTTTAGATCATCATGACTGTGTTCTGTCTGCTCTGGTCGTCTGCACATACATGTGGTGTATTTATAAAACCAGGAAAGTTGGAGCTTTTTTAGTCTGGTTTCCTCTCAGCAGTTGACTGCTGGGGAAATAAAATATTAACCATGTGACCTTTTTAAGTATGAGATGGTTATTCTGAGCGTCCTGCAGGAACATAGGGAGCAGTTGCTGTTCAAACGGCTGAATTCTGTTCATCATTATTCAGTTTAAGCTGAGATAACTGAGGTTTAGGAATGTGTTTCATGTTCCCGGAGCGTGTTGTTGGTTTTAGCAGTGTGTGTGTCAGATGTACGCCTTCATCGTTGTCTGTTTGAGGCTTCGTGGCGTGTTGCGTCTGTCCTCCTTCATCTGACACGCTAAAACACAAAGCACGTCTGCAGGTCTGTCATCCTTTCTGTCTCAGCCTAGTTCTCAGGATTTGGTTGTGGAAGCCGGTTTGATCAAATTCTGAACAGAAACTATTTTTAATCGAGGAGGGGGGGTCTTGTCAGGGTTTGATCAAAAATGACTGTGATCCTGCTACCAGTAAAGTTCACGTCTTCTCTGAAAACATTTCTAATTTTACTTCTACACTTGTATTTTTATACTTGAACTAAATGAGTTGGGAGGGGAAGGGGGGGGGGGGGGGGGCTTGGTCTGGTTTGTATCCAGACCAGGACCTCCTCCTGTGAAGTTTCTCCTTGTGTCCATGTGTTCTCCTGGAGCTCCTCCCGCGGTCTGAAGACCGGCTCGGTTTCTTTGGGGCCTGCGGTTGTCTGTGTTAACCCTGCGGGGGCTCGTCCGGGATCCATCCTGGGAGAAGGGGACAGAAAAGATGCTCCACCCGTGCATGTCTATACATCTGGAGATGAAGCAGCTGGAACGTCTGCATGTCGTCTCATCTGCTCTGGTGGAGCTCATCCCACTGTTTGATCTTTTCTTAGGCCTGTCGTACAGCCGGGGACCCCCCCACCCCCCACCCTCCGACATTTAGCATTAAAAAGCTGCAAATCTGTTTCCTGCTGAAGCTACATCAGCCTAACGGAGCAGCAGAACGTTTTCCTGAAGTGTTTTTAGATGCCAAATAAAGATGTCAATCAGTCAAACCATTCAGAATTTCTTTGGAATTTTTCACGGGTTCTCACACCCTTTTTCTTTGTAAATGTATCCTTTCAGACTTTTCAAACCAGAGAAGCCCTTTCTCTTTTACCTGATTGATGCTTCCGTGTGAACGTTTTTCCCTCCAACTCTGTCATTTTTGAAATTTGAAGATGATGATTTAACAGCAAAAGGAAGTTTAGAACAGAGTTATTTTCTTGTTGCTGTGCGGAAACGGCCTGCAGGATCAAACGCAGGAGGAGGCGGTTTTGTGGGCGTCAGTCAGGAGATGCACCGGATTTTTAAGTGACTTAAATGCGTCTTTAGGTGGGATTAATTCTTCCATATGATGTGTAAATGTGAGGATCAAGCTCTTCTTTCTGCGTGGTAACCTCGCTGAATCAGTTGATGGTTTCATTTCCGGGGGGGTTGGTATCGGTCGCCGTCAGAACCGGCGGTTTCTCCCTGATGTGACGGCTCGCCGTGATGGCAGAGTGTTTAAAAGGCCCCTGTCCTGCCTGATTTACCGCGTAATCCTGGTTTGAGCTGAAGTTCAGCAGAACATCAGAGAGCATGTGGTATAAAAGCAGCAGCCTACATTTTTCATGAGGCAGGCGTGGAGCGTCTCACCTCCGTTCACTTTCCTCCTCTTCTGGTATCTATTTTTACCCTCCCCTAAGTGATTTTCTTGTTTCCCAGCTCTCATCCTCCATGCTCCCTCATTTATTTATTTTGTCCCGCCCTGCCACTCGAATCCTTCCTCTGGAAAGGTTCCAGTCGGTGTCTGAAGACTCGGACCTCCTCAGTTAAATTGGACCTTGTTGTTGGTGGTTCTGAATAAAACTGTCTAGGGTCCAAAGGTTCTGCTGTCAGCCTCCAGCGTTAGGTTCTTCTCTGGTGGAACCCAGTCCTGCTTCGGTTCTGGAGGAAGATCTCACGCTGTCCTGCCTGATGAAGCTGATGGTGAAGGTTCCCCTGAGCTGTGCTGCTCCTTATGGCGCTGTAGACTCAGGAGGGGAAATCAGATCCAGAACCAGAAGACCGCCAGAACGACGGAGTAACAGCCGTTTCTCTACAGAAGTCGCGGGGATTTTGGCTTCTAGGAGCCACTTCCTGTTTGGAACGTCAGGGGGAGGAGTCACTCAGTCCAGGTCTCATAGACAGTCAATGGGTCATACCAAAGACCAGAAATGGGACCGACACCTCCCTGCTTGACAATTGGGCTGGATTAGGGGGGTTAAACCACTGAATAGTTCCTGCTGTGCAGCCCGCTGCTCCCCCTGGAGAGGGGGGTTAAAATATTCCAGAATAGATCTGGTTCTGCTTCTGGTTTCCTCCTCTGTCTTTGGGTTCCTGTTTGACCCTGGTGTGGTCCAGCGGCAGGACGCTCCTGCTCCGGGTCGCTGTAGTGGACTCAGACTGTTATTTTAGCTGCATCGATTGTGGGTAATAAATAGCTTGCTGGTAATAGCTGGGAGGGGCAGGGCCCCCCGGGGGAGCAGCTGAGCTGGCCCCAGGTCCTTATCTGGCAGAGAGTCCAAATACATCTCAGTAAAAGCAGCTGCTAAAAGGCACTAAAGCAGAGACTCATCAGGCCCTGGCTTCCTGTCGTCATGAGTGAGGTATTTTTAAAGTGAGCTTCTTCGCTGACATGGGCGGAGCCTGAGCTCCTTCCTGACACCTTTTCACCTGCGTCTCAGTGATGAAGAGCAGCAGGAGGCTGGAGAAAGTCCTCAGAGTCACATCGGTAGCAGACAGGAGGTCTGCAGTTGTTACTGTTTGTGCTCGCTGTCTGGATCATTTATATTAACCAGGGGATTCCAGAATTTGGCCTCGGTAAGGAGCCGTGCCATTTCTGCCATCCTAGAGTTGGAGCACCACAAGAAGGGAAAGTTGTCATGGCGACAGGCTGGACAAACTGAAAGGCTGATGTCTGAAGAAGCTTTTCTCTGTGGAGGAGATGAGCATGTTTGAAACGTGAACGGGTCAGACACTCCGGCACAGCAGCACACACCCGAACGATGCGGCGCTCCCCATAAACGCCTGCCGCTCTGTGTTTGTGCAGGTGATGACGTGGTCGGTGGAGGAGCTGCGGAAGAGGCTGGCCTCTCTGGACCCTCAGATGGAGCAGGAGATCGAGGAGATCCGCCAGCGCTACCAGGCCAAGCGGCAGCCCATCCTGGACGCCATCCAGGCCAAAAAGCGCCTGCAGTGAGCGGCTCGTGAACCCGCCCCAGAGGGTGGAGCCCCCGCACTCTGGACCACCAAGAGGGTACTTCTGAAAACTACGACCTGCTGATTTAATAAGTCTGGCTGCTAGAAGAGCCGGTTCGATTCCACGAGCTCGTTGAGGAGGTCGGCGCTGTTGGTGTTCTTCTGTGCTGATGACCGTGGAAGTGCTGGTGGATGGACCACCAGCTGATCTGCCTCATCTGTGCCGGATCACCCTAAAGACTCTTTGGATGGTGGTTTTTGAGCAGCTGTTTCTGTCTAAACGGGTTTGTGATGCTGAAAGGATTCTGCTGTTTACATGGTCAGTCATGGAGCAATAATTTTTTCTTTGTGTTTGTGGAGTTTATGGAGACATTTTTAGCTTGATGGCAAAGGATGGAAGTTTCCTGAACGCTGATCTGAAACTCACAGGTGGACTCTAACGTCCAAGTGAACTTTCAGTTTGGATCGTTGAATGTACCAAAAGTGAGTTTGCTGTTCTTGACAATGCCTTGGTGTGGGAAGAGTTCCCCGTCGCCTGTCTTTATTGCTTAAAGAGCGTTCTGGAACGGCGCCAGCGTGCTGCTCTCTGAGCCCCAACGCCACCAGCTCAACTTCCAACATTCCTTCAAACACGCCCAAAGGTCCGTTCAGAGCCGCACGCCGCCGACGGGACGCGCCTCCCAGGACACCAAACCTCCTCAGGGCTGTAGAATAGTTTCTGAATGAAGATGAGCTGGAGGGTTCCTGCTGACGAACACTCCCAGAGGATCAGGTACTGATGAAGGTCTGAGCTCGTCTTCATCTATAAAGGGGGGGGGGGGGTGTTCTGATGCACAGAACCTTTCAGCTGGAATCTTTAAGCTGTAAATCTGAAAATCTTCATGTTTAATTTATCATTGGACCACAAGTCTGTTACAGACGGGCCTGAAGGGAGGCTGGTCCTGCTGAGCGCGCTCTGTAGAGGTTTTGGATCGGACTGTAGGAAGAGAGAGGTCCATTAGCTAAAGACGCCGCCGTAAAGAACCGCCTTCAGAGAAGAGGAGGCTGAGAGTCCGAATCTAGAGAAACTACTTCAGCTGATCTGCCGCCGCGGTTCTGAACCTTCACCGCCGCCGCGGTTCTGAACCTTCACCGCCGCGGCAGTCGTGTCTGCCTTACAGGTGGGGGGTGCATTCCTCTGTCTTTGCTGTCTTTAATAAAGAAAAGTGTCCCCGTGCAGCTCCGAGTCTGTCTTCTAGTGTCACGCAGGGCTCCTTCATCAGAGGGAGACGCTGGACTCTTCAGAAAGTTGATCAGCTGATCACCAGGTGAAGTAAATGTGAACCTGAGGAGACGATGATCTGAGATGTTAAGGAAGTCTGGTCGCCATCGCTCGCCTTGTCGGGTTGTGGCTCCTCCTCCATCTTCATCCGCTTTTGGAACAGGATGCAGTGACTCCTCATCCTCGAACGCTGAACGCCTCCCGTCCTCCATGGTTTCCTGCTCGAGTTCAGAAGAACTTCCATGAATATTTAATCACCAAATCTGATCTCCCGTTTGTGTGTGTGCGCATGTGCATGCATTGTGTGTGTGTGGGGGTGCGCATGTGTGAGGATGCACGTGCGCATTGTCACAGAGGATAAATGAGCGTCTGGCGCTGCCGTAAGACGACCTTCTGAAGCCGCCCCAGAATGGACGAGAACATCTTCAGTCTGATCCAGTTCCATCTGAGACCAGAACCTCCATGCATCGAGAAGGTCCGGTCTTCAGGAAGAGGACGCTTGTTTTTAGAGTCGGTCAGAATTTTCCCACTGAAAGACATTACCTGGATCTCACAGACATCGGTAAGGCTGCTTCTCACTTCCTGTTTGTTGGACTAAGCCGTCCTCTGAGCTCCATCGTAAACCTCCCACTCACTTCCCATTAAAAGGGTTCCTCATAAATAAGGGTAAAGCTTCCTGTTGTTCCATCCCAGCAGCAGACCTTAAGGAAGCCCAGGTTCCGGTTTGATCTTCCAGAAATACACATGCAGACGCACCAACAACCACAAAGAAATGAAACTAAAGAACGACCCGTCCGTCAGAAGCCTGGTACTTTTGAGGACATTTGTTCAGTTTTTGGGGTGATGGTCTACCTTTAGGTCAATAGACGCCATCCGGCCTCCTCTAACACGTTCAGAAGTTCCCCTTTCACCGGGTCTTCACCAGGCCAGGTTCACGGCACCACAGAACATTCTGAGTTTAGATCCAATCCGGATCCTTCTGAAGCTCCACTTCCTGTTTGTTCTCTCCATCCGGTCTTCATGTATTACATGACCAGCGCTAACAAACAGACTCCTGTGCTGTCCACAGGATTTGGGGAGTTAAAAAAAACAGAAAACTGTACGACTCACCTGCGTCTGGTCTCTTTCACCCTTACTGAGCCTTACATGTACGCTAAATTACCTGAAGTATTGTCTCTCCAGCCTCGACTCACATCTGAACTGAAGGGCCGTCCCATTCCTAACCCATAGAGTTTGAGATTGAGATAGATATTCTTTATTGATCCCACATTGGGGAAATTCAATTGTTACTGGAGTTCAAAAAGCAGAGAAGAAGAATGACAGCAATGTGCAAAAGAATGAAGGCTGTTCAAAATGTGCAAAAATACAAAAAGTAATGACTTACGTACACTATTACAACATAACGTATGTTATGCGTGATAATAAAATTAAATAAAGTAAAAACACAGATGGGCTCTGGATGCATGATTACCGGTTTGTACATGCATATTTAAACTGTGGCATTGTACAATCTAACAGCTGTTTGGATGAATGACCTGCAGAACCGTTCCTTCCTACATGGGGGGTGTAACAGTCTGCCACTGAAGGAGCTGCTCAGTGTCTCCACTGTCTGATGTAGTGGGTGAGAGGTGTCGTCCATGATGTTAGCTTGGCCAACATCCTCCTTTCACCCACTTCCTCCACAGAGTCCAGTGGGCAGCCCAGGACAGAACTGGCCCTCCTGACCAGCTTGTTCAGTCTCTTCCTGTCCCGGTCTGTGCTGCCTGCTCCCCAACAGGCCACGGCGTGGAGGATAACAGAGGCCACCACAGAGTCATAGAAGGTCCTTAGGAGAGGCCCTCAGTCTCCTCAGAAGGTTGAGGCCACTTTGGCCCTTCTGATACGGGGCATCGGTGTTTTGAGTCCAGTCCAGTTTCTGGTTGAGGTGAACACCCAGGTACTTGAAACTGTCCACCACCTCAATGTCCGAGCCCTGGATGCTCACCGGTGTGTGTTGTGATGTTCTTCTCCGGAAGTCAATCACCATTTCCTTTGTTTTACTGGTGTTCACAAAGTCCTTGATGACTGACCTGTACTCCAGCTCGTTCCCCCCCGACACACAGCCAACAATGGCCAGGCCGTCAGAGAACTTCTGGAGGTGACAACTGCTGGTGTTGTATGTAAAGTCAGATGTATAAAGGGTGAAGAGGAACGGTGAGAGCACCGTCCCCTGAGGAGCACCAGTGCTGGAGACCACCACCTCCGACACACAGTTGTGTAGCCTCACATACTGTGGTCTGTTGGTGAGGTAGTCGGTCGTCCATGCAGTCAGTCGTCTGTCCACTCCAGCCTCTTCCAGCTTCTCTCTCAGCAGAGCTGGCCGTAAGGTGTTGAAGGCGCTGGAGAAGTCAAAGAACATGACCCTCACAGCGGTTCCAGCGTCCTCCAGGTGAGTCAGCGCCCGGTGCAGCAGGTAGATGACAGCGTCATCCACCCCGATGTTCAGCCTGTAGGCAAACTGCAGCGGGTCCACCGCGGTGCTGACCACTGAGCGGAGATGGCTGAGGATGAGCCTCTCCATGGTCTTCATCAGGTGGGAAGTCAGAGCTACTGGTCTGTAGTGGTTTAGCTCCTTAGCGTGCGCCATCTTAGGAACCGGAACCACACAGGAGGTCTTCCACAGGACTGGGACCGTCTCCAGACTCAGGCTCAGGTTGAAGATGTAAGTGACCACCTCACAGAGCGAGTCAGCACAGTCCCTGAGCAGTCCGGGTCCGATGCCGTCTGGACCTGCAGCTTCCTGGTCTTAAGTCGCCTCAGTTCTCTCCTCACCTGATCAGAAGTGAGGCAAAGGGGGGTGGAGGTGTGGGGCAGAGATGGTACGGCTGTGGATGGGGGTGGTGTGCAGTGATGAGAGTGATTGGGGGTGGGGGTTGGTTTTGCTGCTGGGCTGGAGATGTGTGGAGTTCAAATGCTGCCGTCCACCTTCTGCAGCTTTTCCAGCTTCAACTCTTCTGGAAGGCTGTCCACCAGGTTGAGGAGTGTTTCTAGGAGTTGTGGACCGTTCTTCCAGAAGGTCATTGGTGAGGTCACACTCTGATGTTGGTGGAGAAGGCCTGGACCTCAGTATTGACCTGACCTGCAGCACGCCCGTAGAAAAAGGACTCAGAGCTCTACCACCTTAATATGTGGTGCAGGTCACCTGCGTGTCCCATACAGGTTTGACCTTTTTTCCCCCACGTCTCCAGACTCATCCTGCAGTTGAGCCGAAATCCACCCTAAAGGGCGGGAAGGACCAGGACTAGACTCTCCTGGCATTTTCTGCAGCGACGGTAATTTGAGCCGATTGGTGGAGTTTGCATTCATTTATCCAGACAGACTTAAATCTTCAAAATTCATAGAACTATAGTTTGTTTCATGGTGAATGTAGAAACAGACAGGTGACTAAAACCTTTTCACCTGTGTTTATCGGGGGGGGGGGGGGGGGCAGCCACGGTTTAGACCCCCAGAGTTTTTGTTTAATAAATGTTGAGCTAATATAGCGACATCTTTCTGTGAATCCTTCACAAAGACAGCCATGTGGCCTCAGAGCTGCTGAGGAGGATTCAGAAACCAAGGCCGCCGAAGAGATGAATCACCTCACTGACGCAGGAAGTCTGAGGCAGCACCTCCTCCAACCCAGCAGCAGCGGCGGCGGCGGCTCACTCACGGTGGCTTTGTGGCTCAGTGATGAAGATCAGCCTGTTAGCAGCTGACAGACGACCATTTCCCCGTCTGTGTCACATTTCTGAGAGGTCAGATCTCAGACGTTTAATCATGACATTCAGCTCCAGGTGTTCCTGTGAGCCTGAGTTCCTAGAGAACCCTTCAGTGACGGAGCAGAACCATGTTCCTTCCAGGATCATGAATGTGTGGAAACGTCTCACCCAACGATTTGCCAGTGAAAGCTGAGCTTTTTCAGACGTCTGCTGACCTGAGCGCTGACAGGTCCACGTCTCCAGACTCGTCCTGCAAATGAACTCTGAGGCAGAAGGCCTCGTTTGTCCTTCAGGCTGAGGCGCCGCCCCACCGCCGCTGCTGAATAACCCTCCTTTCATTGATTTAGCTGCTATTGATTTCACGTCATGCCTTTGTGTCGCTTTGGAGAAACTGATTCCATAAAAAGAGAAAGATGAAACCTTGTTTGATCCGCTTAGCTTCTGCGGTGGTTTCTGGTTCCATGAGTCTCTGCAAACGTTCTGCTGTGGAGAAATGACATGAACCCTGAAAGAGCAGCACCTCAAAGCTTAGCCAGGATTCCTGCTTAAAGACTGACTAATCACTGATGTGAGGAAAAGACGAGCAGAAAGGTTTGATGTCGGAGGAACCGTTCCACCTGATGAACGGAGAATCTGGATTTTCCATGAAGAACAGCCGTTTGGCCATCAGCCTCCATTCTGGATCTGATCAACATTTCCTGAAATCATCTAAGTTTTCGTATAATTTATATCTATTTCCTGTTTCTGCAGAGAAATGAAGCAGCTCAAGGTTTTTGTTTGACTTTATTTGTGTTCATGCGCTCAGCTTCAGCTCTGTGGGACAGTGTGTTGCAACCATTGACTGTATATGAGACCTGGACTGAGTGACCCCTCCCCCCATGGCGTTCCAAACAGGAAGTGGCTCCAAGAAGCCAAAATCCCAGAGATTTCTATAGAGGAACAAACAGCTGTTAGTCAGTTATTCTATTGGTCAGAAGAACCGTTCTGGATCTGATACTTTAACATCTTGATAATCCTCAATTTATGTTTTTCTGAAGTTATTCAAGTTATAAACTGACCAATCAGATCCTTCAGTAAAAGTAGGGGGGGGGCCTGCTGGCCCCCACGTCCAAAGATTTTGTGTAGCCTGCTTTTAAGTGGTAGGGGTGTGGCCTTGCGGCAAGCTCCTTTCTGATGGTGAGTGGTTGCCATGGAAACGATGACTCAGACCAAGCCGGACCAATCACTGCTTACTAACGTCTGGCTGTGGCGTCTGCATCATGAAAAATGGTGATTTCATTGACTCGGCTGGGGGTGAGAGTGAACCCTTTTCCATGGGGGGGTTTTTTGTTCTGGTTCTCTTGAGTCCATCACATGACGTCAAAGGAGAACCCAGACCGATCGTGGATGGAACCAACTCGGACTAAAGTCAAACGGACATCCATCACGTCCTTCCGAATTATTTGAGGAAGTGACCCGAAGCGGAGAGAGAAGCTCCTTCACTGCAGCTCCATCTCCTTCCTCATCACCCACGAGTACGACGGATGCTCCACGTAACTGTAGTTTACCACTCCCCCTTCGTCCTCTAGATCAATGTCATCTTCATCATCGTCCTCAATGCCATCTCCGTCCAGACAGCGACTGTCCAGTTCCTCGTCATCTTCCTCGTCCGGCTCGTTCTCGCAGCTCATCCTCATCTTCTTGGTGTTGTTGTTCCTCACCGACGCCTCCAGAGCTTTCTGCCGGCGGTAGAAGTGCGAGAACTTGTTGAAGATGATGGTGATGGGCAGCGCCACCACCAGGGTGCCGCCCAGAATGCAGCCGCTGGCCGCCAGCTTCCCGGCTACGGTGACCGGCACCACGTCTCCGTAACCCACGGTGGTCATGCTCACCGTCCCCCACCACCAGCACGCCGGGATGGTGTCCAGACCCACGTCCTGAGGAAGAGGAGAGACAGCTCACAGTGACGGTTCCACGCCCGGGTCGCCCTGACCCTCCCTGTGGGAACCTTTTATTCAGGACTAACCAGCCGACCACGAGGACAGAAACGGGCGGGTTTTAGCCGCGTGAGACGGCGACCATTGAAGAAAAACAAAAGGTTTGACTACTTTGCTTCTGCCCCTCCCGTTCACCAGTTCAGAGGAAATGACGTCACAGAGGCTAGTCGGAGTGGAATCTTTCATTTAGGTGTTTGAAATGTGATGGCCTGAATGGTTTACGTGTAACTCTGTTCTTTACCTCCTCGCATTCCGCCGTGTAGGCAATTCCAGAAAAGACGGACACGCCCACGGCCAGGTAGAGCAGCAGGATGCCCACCTCCCGGTAGCTGTGCTGCAGGTACAACAAGCAGAGCTGTTAGCAAAGAACGGCCCAAACCTGAGATCCAGATAATCCACCAACGTGTCCCCCTGGGGGCTTTGAAAAGGGATAAATGTCCACTGCTGGCCACGCCCACGCCATAGGAGCATCAGCTGAAACCTGCAGAGGGATCACACCTGTGGATCTTTTGTCGGTTTAACTCCTTTAGGTCACCACAGGTGGAGGTTCAAGTCCCTCGTTGAACCGAAACAGGAGCATCTGTGAAGAAGCCGTGTGGATCAGAGGAACACGTCTGACTGCTGGTTAGACTTTTCATCTGCAGCTAATGAACAGACGTGACTTCCTCTGCTTTGCTAGACGTCACATCACATCCATCTGATGACCACCTACAAACATGTCAGGCATGTGAGAAACACAACCGTCTGATAACAGAAGAACCTGGGAAGACAGCTAATGAGGAAGGCGGCGTCTTCCCGCCGCCGCTGCACTAATGAAGGCGTCTGAAGGGCGGGAAGCATCACAGACCCTTTGTGAAAGTCCAAGAAACCATGTTGCTGCTCGGGGAAACTCCACATGAGGCCTGAGGCCATCAAAGGAGGCGCTGACGGCCAAAAGAACCCGACAGTAAGTCCGTGAAACGCCACTGTGTGACCGCCAGCCGTGTGTGTGTGCGCGTCTGCAGTGTGTCTGTGCGTATGTGTGTCCGCTCGCGGTGACCACAGCAGCTAAATGTCCTGAAACTCCCCCGTTTGTGGTTTTGAAACACGTTTAGACCCAAACCCAAAGTCCCACTCGGCTCCTTAGAGGTTTTTTTAAAGTGCAGCGGAAAATGTTTTCTGCTGTTTAAATCACAGGAACACTAGAGATGAATTAAAACTGTTGGAAAAGCTGAAACGCGGCCTGAATGCAGCTCACATGTCACATGACCCGTCACATGACTGGGCAGGTTCCAGCTGTGCTCCTGTTTTATGTCTGGACCGTTGGGTTCTGAGCTGATTCTGAATGAAGCTGTCGAGGCAGAGGGGGGTCACCACTTTGTGCAAAGCAGCTTGAATGCCTTGCTCAATGGCACAGTGGGTTTGAGCTGGGGATTCAAACTTACCACCGAGCTTAAAGACCCGGCCAAAGTGAGCTGGAGTGGAGGATAGTAGCCCCCCCCACACACACCCTGCTCCCCCATGCGGTCAGAACGATCAGAACCAGATTGTGGGGCTCGGCCTGAAGCGTCTGATGTTCTGTTGGACCGGTGTGTGTGAAAAGACTCACCCGCAGAGTGGCCCCCAGCGAGCGCAGACCGGTGGAGTGTCGAGCCAACTTCAGAACCCTGAAGATCCTCATCAACCTGAACACCTGAAAGAGAAGACATGAAGAGTCCAGCAGAACCGCCGGCCCTGCAGTGACACCAGAACCTTCACGGTTCTCTCCAGCAGAGCTTGTTCTCCTCTCACAGCATAACCTGCTGTAGAAAAGACCTCCCATCCTTCAATTCATCTAACAAAAGGAAGATTGACAAAAACAAACAACTTTTTTAAATGAAGGTTAATTTAAAAAAAGGGAAATGTGGATTTTATAAAATGTATTTGATATTTTATTTTCTTCATTTCCTGTAAGAGTCAGCTCAGGTTGGTCACTTCCTGTTTTATTTTGAAGAGCCTGTCTCTGCTTAGTTTTCAAAGTTAACTTCCTGTCATTTCAGTTTCCCATAATTCCTGCTGTTTCTGTTGATCATAATGATCTTACTTTGGTTTCTTCGGATAAATGGTTGAAATAAACGAATGTTTAAAAATGATTTTTTTAAACTTTATTAATCCAGGAAGGTCTCTCATTTCCACAGTAAATCTGTTTTCTGCCCCCCAGCATGAAGCCGTTCTGCTGCTGGGGAGGGGGGCTGACCTGGATGAGTCGGCCCAGGTTCCCCAGCTCGGACTCGGAGCCCAGAGTCACGTCGAACACCAGGGTGATGTAGATGGGAACCACGGACACCAAGTCGATGATGTTCAGCGGATGGCGGAAAAACTTCCTCCTGTTCGGCGCCAGCAGCAGCCGCGTCCCCACCTCCAAGACACACAGACGCCGTTTTCACAGGCAGCCATCTTTACCGCCGGTGGCGCCGGCCGCCGCCATCCTCACCTCGAAGGAGAACCAGCAGATGCAGAAGACCTCCAGGGCCTGCAAGGTTGGGTCTTCCATCAACTTCCCGTCCGAGTCGAAGGTCTGAAAGGAACCAGAAACCAACCGGATGAAACCGCCGCCGTCCTGCCGGCGCAGCAGAACCGCCAAGAACCGCCTTGTTCCGGTCCAGGGACTTCAGGGAGTTCTCCTCTGAGGAACGATCTCCTAGCGAGTAAGCAGCCCTGCTGGGGGCTGAGGGCAACCATTGCTACCGTGGTAGTGACCCCCCCTCCCCGTGACCAAGGAGGCCGAGGCGGGAATCCCCCCCACCCCCCATCACAGAACCCGGACGGCGCCGCTCCGACTCCGAGCTGTGCGACACGCATATGGTAAAAGACGAGATAAATGCTACGTTAAATGTTCTAAAACAACAGCTTTAAGGAAGTCCTTCATCTGACCAATGGGATGGAGCCTTCAGATCAGAGGCTGGCCTCCTATAGAAGAGCTTCATATAGAAAATCACTGGAGTTCTTCTGACGCTTCTTTAAATTCAACTGGAGATGATGTTTTTAGTTGGTTTACTATTTGTTTATTTCCTCAAGTTATATCCTCGTCATCGCAGTATTGATCCCTAAAAATCTGAATCCACGAGTGTTCCTCGTATCGTGCAGCCCTAAGCCGAACGGCGTTTCTGTCTCCGGGTGGCGTTCGTCCTGAAGCTGCACAAAGCTGCTCCGATTGGCTCTTTAGGCCACTTGGCGTCCCGTCTTCCTCTAAAAACGACCACATCACCGTCAGGAATCACTGAAGTCTGGACGGCCGCCTGCCACCGTTAGCCTCTAACGGCAGACCCGCCGCAGTTGGGGTTTCCCGCCCGGCGCAGTACCTGATACTCCGGGAGGCTGTGGATGCACATGGCGGCGATGGAGGTCAGCACCACGCCGATGGACAGCAGGCTGAACAGCTTGCTGGGGATGGAGTAGCCGGGGTTCTCCAGGGTCAGCCACAAACATCTCTTCAGGTTCCCGTAGCGCACGTGCCGGAAATGCTGCATGTCCCTGCGGGGGCGGGGGGCGGGGCTTAGGAGACGGAGGCTGGGAAACAACCCGGAGCTCACGCCGCTTCACCTGTTCAGGTCGGAGATCTCGTCCACAGACGTGTCCACGCTGCTGACCTCGCTGTCCTCGTCCCAGCTGCGATGGCGGCTGCTTTCCAGCTTGCGGTCGTGGTACCGGTAGCTGCAGCAGGAATCCAGGAAGAACTCGTTGATGCCCCAGTACTCGATCTCCTGACTGAAACGGAAACCAAGTCAGGAAACAAACTCCTGCTCTGCTTCTGCCACCCCTGCAGACCCAACATCTGCTCACAGTGGACCTGCCATCCCAACTCCTCGGACCTCCAACCACAACAGAGCTGTTCACCTGAAGGAGAAGACGCACAGCTCCTCCATCACGTGGAGTTTCCCCGTCTGGTAGAAGTGGAGGACGTACGGGAAAAGGCCGGGGTTCCTGTCGAAGTAGAACTCCTTCTGCTGCACGTCGTAGTCGTCGCAGACCTGCAGCGGCATCATGGAAGTTCAGAAGGGGGCGGACGCCGGGTCCCCCCCTCCGGCGGACGACCCACCTGCAGGATGTCCTCCTCCGAGGCGCACGCCAGCAGCTTCCCCAGCCGCGTGTCCGGAAACTTCTTCAGCGTGCTGGAACACAGGCTCCTCCTCAGACCCCCCACGTTCACGTGGACCAGGTCCTCTTGGGGGTCCTGGTGGACCCAGCCGGGTGGGCTCTTCTTGACCATGGCGGGACCTGCTGAGGAGGCAGAGACAAACGCCTGAATCCATCCAGCGTGGAAACGGGCTGGTTCTGGTTCTGGCTGCAGTGGGCTGATATTCTGATACAGGTAGAACTTTGTTCTGTAACATCAGGACCCTAATGAACTGTAAGAAACAGGCAAGCATGGCGGTGGCAGGGTTATGATCTGGGCACAGTTCACTTTATGCTGAAAATCAAACCTCTGGTTTTTCATGTTCAGGCCAGACGCCGCAAACACAACCACGTCACCCGGACAGACCAGAACTTTCCCCGTGTTAAAGTCTGAACCAAAACCCAAATATCTGACTCAAGCTCAAGACCCCCCCACCCAGAAACGAGGAGCGTCCTGATCTTCATGAAAACTTCTCCTGAACTTTGGAGCAGAACCTCCTGATGAGGCTGGAATCAAACCTTCAACCATCTGGACGGGGAAGCAGCCCCTCCTTCCTGCAGCACGTCATCAGGCGCCATCGACTCCATCCTGCCGCCTCATCTCACAGCGTATCAATCCTCCCCTGAAAGTAGTTCCCCTTTTTGTCCCAAACGTTTCTGTTTTTACCACAACTAAAATATTCTATGTTGATCTGGTTTGTAGAGGTTTAAACACTGAGGGGTGGAGTTAGGGGAGGAGCCAGCCAACCCCCCCACACCCCCCTTCCCCGTCTGACTGGGTTGGCAAACTCTCCAGGAGTTGAGGTCTGTTCTCTGCTCACCTGGGCGGTCTTTCTCCGTCTGAGCTTCTGACGGATCAGAGCGGTCTCGCTCCAGGACCCTGAACCCGGCGTGAGCCGACCGGCCCGCTCAGGCTGCAGCGGACGCACGCCTGCGAGGTTTAGGTGTAAAGTTATCCCGCTAAAACGTTTACACGTCTAAAAAACTCCCACGCCTGCTGATGTTCCGCCCTCTGAGAGAACCCCACCTGTCTGCACGCGCTCAGTAGCGCCCTCCTTCCACCACAAAGTTCACATCAGGCTCTGACACCAGTGTCTGCTGGGACATCCTCACATCACCTGAGGTCAGAGGTCAATCATGCCGGAAAACCGCTTGGCGATGGCGGGTCGGCGTTGCTTAGCAACAGATGACTCTTCAGGGGAGAGGGAACCAGCCTCTCCTCAGCAGCAGCGGTCGTCTGCAGGCCGAGCCCGGCAGGACCAGGACTCCTCTTCCTCCTCCTCTTCCTCCTCTACGGTAGAGTGGCTGTAATGCAATGCTGGGCTTTACGATGCGCCTAATGCAGGAAGCGGAATCAAACCGGTAACTCGAGCATAATGCGGTTTGAAGCACAGCCTCTGATTGCTGGTCACGTGACCTGGCTCCTGAGAACCGCCGCGGCTGAAGGCGCCGCTGCCCGCCGGCGGGAGGCTCTCGGTGGGTGTTGTGCGAGTGAGCCGGTAAAAAAAGTGTCGGAGAGAAAAGCAGCAAAGTAAAGACAAAGAGAGTTCTTCATCTCTGTGGGCGTCTGCTCCTCGTCATCACTGCCAGGCTGTTTCTGCCTTTGAGCCTCTAGAAAGGGGCTGGTAGTTCTGTAGAGAAACACGTTTATTTGGACGTTTGGATCGAAGCTGGTTTCTGATGAGCCCAGACAAGAGGAGAACAGCAGGAGCTGGTGAGAGCTCTTCAGTGGGCGGGGCATCTTTAAAGGTCAGGTCCCTGTCCCGGACAAGACCCCGCTTTAGCCTCAGGCTGAATGTTGGTCAGGTGCAGCCAAAAGGGTTTGCTCAACGGCAGGGAATTCAACTACCACCCTGCAGCTTCAGTCAGAACCAAACGGGGAAATGAAGCCAGATTCAGGATGAAAGCGGGAAAACGGACTGAGGTTGGGATCAGAGTGGAGATCAGGATTTCTGTTTTCCAGCGGAAACACATGAATTAAAGTCCCGCGTGTTTTTATCTCAAGTTCTCATGGATGTTCCTCCCGCGTGACAACATCCATGATGATCGGCGCTCGCGCTCATCACCAACCTCCGCTCGGACCTTCAGGAGAATCCACGTTAGCGATGAAGATGAGGATGATGGTGGTCGACATCCACCCAGATCGATCTAATCCACGGGAGGAGAGTGACGTCATCTGTCTGAAATGTGCTCAAACTTCGTTCTTCGCAGAGATAAAGTGTATGAGGGGGGGCTATGGGGCGCGCGCGGACATGAAGTTGATGCATAATTCAGCAGCAGCTGCCGGAACCGACTCCTCCGGGTTTCTGGGTCTCATGTCAGTCCGGAATCTGGAACCAAGACGTCACGTACCTTCAAGTTTTCCCGCGTCCAACCTTCGCCTGCAGAGCCGCGCGCTCCTCCTCAGGTGTTACCCCATGGTCACCTGAAGTTCGCCTGCCACGCGGGAACAACGAGCGGAACTTCCTCGTGTCTGTGACCGCCTGCTGCTCACGTGAAGAGGAGCTCACACCCGCGCGCGAGCCTCCTTCACCTGATCCGCGCGAGCGCGGCTGTGCGCGCCGGAGCCGAGCCGCCTTCGGCTCCTCTCGTCCTTTTCCGGAGGGAAGTCCGAAGAAAGCGTCGGCAGGGGTCAGTGCGCGTTTTCCGGTCTGACCTGAAACCTGTCAGCTGACGGCCTCGCGCACGCGGACACGCAC
>CM074493.1:32426240-32439413 GCA_037389245.1 Oryzias sinensis
GATTGATGGGTGGATGGATGGATGGATGGATGATGCATGGATGGGTGGATGGATGGATGGATGGATGGATGATGGATGGATGGGTGGATGGATGACGGATGGATTGATGGATGGATGGATGATGGATGGATGGATGGATGGATGGATGGATGGATGGATGGATGGATGGATGCTGGAAGGCTGGTTCTTTGACAAACAGACAATTTCAGAGAAAGTGTGACGTTTTTCTCAGAGGGGATGACCATAGCTGGCCATGGTCAGAACGGGACAGAGGATGGAAATCAGCCTATAGGCTACAAAGCTGCATATTTAAAATGTCTCACTCTTTTAGAGCACTCCACACTGTCTGTTGTATGCATTGTTCCTTAAATACATAAATAAATACAAATACAAATCAACTGTAGGGTTAGAGCTCTAACTGGATCAGATTCAGGGCAGACTCGGACTGGGACTCTGGTCCAGCTTGGTCCACATTTGTAGACTTCACAGTTCAGCATCCCAGAGTCTGATTGGAGCAGCTGGAGAGGATTTCCATCGACTCAGTTTACATAGTTATCATTTGCTAACACGCTGTAATCACACTAGTACGATTGTGTCTCGGTTTGATCTTTCACTGACGTGTTTGGTGCTGACCATACAAGACATGATGGTCCTGTACTGCTTGATTTGATGACCCACATCTCCTCCTGCAGAAGTCTAACTTTCAGAATTCTGGTTTCCTGTGTGGTTCTTCTCTTTGTTGAAGAACAGTCCTAACTCTGACACCCACATTTATTTATAAAAATGCATAAACAAAGGAAAACCAGTTAAAATAATTTGGAAGAAATACATACTAAAAATATTCAAATAATATCAAACAAACCATTTGAAACCAGGAGGAACCGAGGCTTTTGGTTTCTTCTGTCATTCAGGATGACTGAGTACGAGCATCGAACCCTGAGGTGGATGGTCCACTGGGTGTTGTCACTGATGAGGCTGTGGTGTAGAGGTAGAGCGCTCGACCCCTCCTCGGAAGGCTGCAGGTTTGTGGTCTTTGGGCAAACATTGGACCCACGCTGTTCCTGATCGGTCGGCGGCTTGCAGAGTAGACGGGTGGATGGGACTGGGAAGCAGTTCGGTTCTTCTAAGAAGGGAGTAAAGACCTTGATAGGTTCATGCTTTTGAACCCTTTAGCACCGCAGCTTTAGCTCCACGGCAGGGCAGCCAGCGGCTCCGGAGCCGCATGCCGCTCTGGCTCTCTGTGCTTTAGTGAAATAACTACATCCTCCCATTGAAATATCCCAAGTTCGGTTCCTGCCTTGTCTGCCCATGTGCAGAAGTGTCCTTGAGCAAGACACTGAACCCCCCATTGCACTGGCGGTTGCAGGTCGTCGTCAGTGTTTGGCAGCACTGCCGTCTGTGTGAATGGGACTCTGAGTGTAGACGGAGGCGCCATGTCCATTAATCATCTTCATCAATGATTGATGGATTTAAAAAAAATGTTTTGTCTTTTTGTTTAGTTACAAACCGAAACACTGCAGCACAAAAGACGAGAAAGAAGAGAATCTACCAGCGAAACGCCCAAACTACAGAATTCTAGTTCAATCCCAAAACGGTTCCAACAGTAAAAGCAAACCAGATGGTTCCAATGTGGGCCTCAGATGGGTTGGTGTGCAGTTTCCATGTTGGCTCCACCTGTGTGCTGCCGGCTAGCACAGGATGCTAGGCCGCCTGGTGGACAGCTCAATTGTCCAGCGGGCGGCTGGCCAGCATAGTGAGGCAGCCCACTGAGTGCCCACTCAAGTAAATGTGGGCAAACACAGGTGGGGCCACCATGGAAGCTGCACACAAACCCATCTGGGGCCCACTTGGCCTCGCTGGCTGGGAAGAACCTAAAAGAACAGAGAGCATGGACAGCTGGGGGGGAGCTGATGTGGTTTAATGGAGGGGAGCTTGAGTCTGAACAGGCCAGTGTCACAGAGGGTCTCCTTGAACCCTAAGGCCGGGATTGCATCAGGAAACAGGAAGGAAGGACGGATCTGCCGGGAATCAGAACAGCTGCAAATGTTCAGACCAAGCAGCGGATGGAGGCCGAGGGGATCCCCGCCGTTTGTTCTGCAGGGAGTCACGTCTGAAACAAACCTGGAACCCAGCTGCAGATTCAGGAGTTGTTGTCAGCCCCCCCGCACCTGTAGCAGACGAGGTACATGCGCAGGGATCTCCTGAACTTCACGTCCCTCACTCCATAAATGATGGGGCTCAGGAACCGAGGCAGGATGTAGACTATCAGGTAGTTTGCATATCGGATTTCTAGAACGCGACCCGGGAAGATGGCGTGCAGAACCGCCTCCACACTCGGGGAGACGTAGGACAGCAGGCACATGGCCAGCTGAGCTCCGTGGAGGAGGATGGTGTTGGTGGCCTTCTGAGCCGACGCCCTGTGGGCGGACACGGCTCTGGCAGCGCACAGAACCTTCAGGTAGGTGAAGACCAGCGTCAGGAACACGCAGCAGAAGTAGATGATGTCGAAGGCTTGCCGCTTGGAGGCCAGGATGGGGTCTTTGAAGACGTTTGGCCGTAAGCAGAAGACCGAGTCGTGAAAGAAGCTGAGCGGTTCGGTGGCCAGAGTCACAAACAGGTCGGTGACGTCCGGAGCCGCACACAGGAACCACATCAGCCCGATGGCCAGGTACGTCCTCCTCACCGTGCAGACTTCTGCGTAGCGCAGAGGCTCACAGACGGCCACGTAGCGCTCGATGGCCATGCCGGCCAGGTTTATGGGCGTGTTCCTGGTGGTGAAGACCGCCACCAGGATGAAGACACAGCAGAGGGACACGTTGATCTTATAGACGGCGTAGCTGAGAATGAAGAGGGAGACGGTGACGGTGAGCTGGATGCCGTCATTGATCACCATGTGGGTGAAGAGGATGTACCGAGGGTCTTCGTAGAACGTCTGAGGACACGGAAAAAGACGGAACCATTAAATTGAAGGAGTCCCTGTAGTCCGTGCTCAATAATCCCTCCTGAGGCAGCGAGAGCAGAACCCGTAACCATGGCGTCAATGTTTACAGTTTCAGAGTCGTCAACATCAATATCAGAGATTTTCCTGGAAAAAAGACCAAAATATCCAAAATATATATATTTTTCTGTTTATCTCTGGTTTGTTCTTATAGTTTTAGCCCAAATTCTGCCAAGAAATGAAACTTTTTACTGGCTGAAGAACAAAACCAACGAACCGGCTGTGATCCACACACTGTAACCCTTGTTCTATCCTAGGCACTTTAACATTGGGAGTGGGGTCATCTAGACCCACTAGACAGTGGGGTCATCTAGACCCACTAGACAGTGCTCTGAACCTTTTTTCTTCAATGATTTGTGATCTTCACTGGTGTCCATGGATTACATGAAATCTTTCCACCTTTATCCACCTTTGTCATGGTAGGGAGAACACCTCAATGGAAGGGGGGGGTCATCTGGACCCCATAGGATAGCACAAGGGTTAGGAAAAACCTCTAAGTTTTTGTTCCGACTGCATCCCACGACCCCACAGGTCTGCGTTAATGCTGACAGCTGTGGCGTTGTTACCTGATGTCTGAAGAATGTCGCCACCAGAGTCAGGTTGATGTAGGTGAGGAAGAGCCAGACCAGAACCACCAGCAGGTTCTTCACGAACGCCGAGGCGAAAGTGTCTCTGAAAAGCAGGAGCTGCAGAGGACAGAGAGGAGACGCCGCGTCACCATGCTTCATCCAACCTCCATCCATCCAAACCGCATCCTTTATATATTTATATAATTTGCTGACGACACCGTTGTGGTGGGCCTGATCACTGATAATGATGAGACGGTGACTGAAGGAGATTGGACCTCTGGAAAACTGGTGTGAGAGGAACAATCTCCTCCTAAACGTCAGCAAGACAAAGGAGTTGATAGTGGACTTCGCCACAAAGCAGAAGAGGAACTACCAGACCCCCGTCATCGACAAGAGCCCAGTGGGGAGTGAACAGCTTCCGGTACCTCGGTGTCCACATCACGCAGGACCTGTCATGGTCCTGTCACATCAACACCGTGGTGAAAAAGGCCCGGCATCGTCTTTACCACCTTAGACGCCTGATAGACTTTAGACTGCCCTCTGTGGTGCTTAGGAACTTTTGCACCATAGAGAGCATCCTGACGGGAAACATCACAACCTGGTTCGGGAACAGCACCATGCGGGACAGACGAGCTCTCCAAAGGGTGGTGCCTTCAGCTGAGCGCATCATTCATACCGAGCTCCCTGACCTGCACTCAATCTACAGCAGGCGGCGCTGGACCAGGGCCAGGAAGATAACGAAGGACCTCAGCCACCCCGACAACGGACTGTTCTCTCTGCTGAGGTCAGGAAAGCGATTCCGCTCTCTGAAGGCCAAAACAGAGAGACTGAGGAGGAGCTTCTTCCCACAGGCGATACGGTCTCTTAACCAGTAATCATGGACATTATACACACAAGCCACTTTCACATATGTCACTTTAGAGCATATTTGCACTCATTCGGACATTCTGTTTTTATGTTTTTATGTTTTTATATTCCTATAATTTATATCTATTTTCATATTGATATTCTTTCTTTGTTTGAGGTCGCGGGCGGTCGCCTAAGCATTTCACTGCACATTGTACGCTGTATGACTGTGTGTGTGACAAATAAAATTTGAATTTGAGTTTGAATTCTTCCTCCAACCTCCATCCATCTAAAGCACAGCCTGCCGTTTCCATCGGTTCACTTGTTGTAGAACAGAACCTCTGAAATGTGAGGAAGCGTTGGCGTTTCCACTGATTTAGAAAGAAGATCCACAGATGTCATCCTGCATTCTTTCTGAGTTAAATCACGTCTGACATCCAATCTGTAAAATGTTTACAGAGGAATGTAGGAACTGAAGCTTCTCCTTCGATTCACATAAACATGTCCATTCATTTTGGTGTCATAATTCCATCATAAATACCGTCTTGTCCAACACAGCTGTTCAATAATTAACGCGGGGACTCCTACAGGAAGGCGTGGATGTTTCTGTTTTACACAAAGACTTTCTGGATTTTGAACTAATGTCCACAGAAAGAACAGCATCTCTGTTTTCATCCGTGTGGCGGGTTTTCCTGCACGCTGCAGCACTTCTTTGGTTTGAGTCCGAGCTCTGCAGATCCGGAGGCTCCGGCGCTGGACGGACCTGCTCGTCCTGCTCACAGCAGCCTCACCTGAAAGCTCACAGGAAACCCGGAAAACTGGATTTCTCAGACTTCCTGCCTCAGCAAAGACTTTCAGTCTGACCTGCTGCTTGTTTGCTCAGCTAGAAAACAAGGGCTTGAAGCGTGGAGCTTTCATTGCATGACACAGCATCACATGTTAACAGAGAGGGCTGGAAAGGCGCTCTGTGACCTCTCCTAACCTGCGGAGGAAGTGTCATGTTGCCTCTGAAACCAGCTGAGTTCATCTTCTCCTCAGTCGCCTGAGAAACACAGAACAACAGAACAGAAATGTGGAATATTCTATAGTAGAGATGATTTTCATGGATCAAATCACATTTCAGTCCAGACTAAACTGCTAGCAGTGCACTAAAGAACAGCAGAATCATTAGACGGATTCTAAATGGAATGATCAGATGGGGGTGGAGCTCTGAGACTCACCTGACTCCACGCAGGAGCGGAGCTGCAGCTTTTAAAGACATCAGCAGGATTCGTCGAGGGACGACCTGAGCGTGGCGCCGGCGTTGTTTTGACTCTCAACATGAACTCGTTCGTGTTTTTTTCCTGCCTGTTACGTTCAAGTCGATGTTTGAGGCGTTTGGCGTTCAGGTCACGTCACCTTAATCTTTGCTTTGCTAAAGTTCTGGAGTTTGATTCCGTTAGAAAGGATTTTTTTGACATTACGCCCTCTGATAGATTTAGGTGGGGAGATGTTTATTACTCAATATTTACACTGCACATACTTTATTTTAAAATTACCATTTGCTTTTGCAACTGTTTTTTCCTGCGTAAAAACAATGGACTGTATCAAAGACCTGAACTGAGTCAGTGTGACATCATCCAACCACATGAAGTCAATTCAGTCGCCATTTTTTCACAACACGGACGCCGCCATGTTCGAGCCAGATGCCGTCAGTAAGCAGGGATTGGTCTGAGTCATCGTTTCTATGGTAACCACTCTCACCAATCAGAATTGAGTTTGTTGGAAGGCCACACCCCTTAGGCTTGAAAGCTAACATTTTGAATGTTGGACATGGGGGCCAGGAGGCTCCACCTACTTTTATTGAGGCAGCTGATTGGTCAGTTTATAACTTACAGAAAAACATCCCAAATGAGGATTATCAAGATGTTAAAAGGTCTCAGATCCAGAACGGTTCTTCTGACCGTTAGAATGACTGAGGAACAGCTGTATGTTTCTCTGTGGAAGATTTTGGCTTCTTGGAGCCACTTCCTGTTTGGAATGCTGGGGGGGCGGAGTCACTCAGTCCAGTTCTCTTATAGAGTCATTGGTAACAGGTCAGATTTGACTCCAATAAACCTTTATACTTTAAAGATTTGTTCGATGTACATAAAATTATTTTCCTATTTAAAACTGTGTGTGTGTGGGGGGGGGGTTACTTCTAGGTTTATTGATTGATCAGTTGATTGATTACTTTGTCCAGTTGCTATTGCTGGAAGCTGGCTCCGGTGAGTCCCACCTGGTCTGTGAGGAGTCTTACCTGAACACAACTGCTGGGTTTGGATGCAGGAATGTCAATGGCTCCGCCTCCGAGTCGTAAAGTTTGACCTTAAATAGACCGAAGTAAAAAAAGTCTGATGTGCCAGAAAAACAGAACATTTTCAGGAATTCAAAACCAAATGCAGCACAGAATGAAATCCCTTTAGGATGAACCAGCAGACTGGTCCCGCACACGCGTGTCCAGAACCAGGCGTGTCCAGAACCAGCAGACTGGCCCAGCACACGCATGTCCACTGTCTAAAATGATCTTCTGACCCTTCAGGTTTCTGAAGCTCTTGGGCGTGTTCAGGCGGCTCATCCTATAGGATAACATAGGATGTATAAGATAAAGGTACTTTATTGATCCCAGCTTGGGAAACTGAGTGAACCAATCAGCTGGAGTCTGACAGAAGCTTCACTGAGTTTGTGTTTCCCTGAAGTGTCTGACAAACGGTTTCACGCCTCTTTTTAGACAAAATAACTTTATTATTAACTGAGAACCGAGGCAGATAGGAACCTGTGGCCGTTCATGCAGCAGAGCTCCTAGTCTCGAGTCGCCTGTAAACTTTGAACCAATCAAATGGATCCATAGAACCCGGCTCCCCTCGGTGATGGGGGACGTTTGGGTTCTGCTGGTTTCTTCCTGCAGGAAGCTGCAGTGGCATTCAGGCAGCTTTTCGTGGTGCATTCTGGGACGTTCTGCGTCTGTGGAGGAGCTGCAGGAAGAACGTCAGTCTGACGGAGGAGGACGTGGCGTCTCCTGTGCGGCGTCCACACAGCAGGTAGCCCCTCACGCACTTCCTGAAGGTGGGGTCTCTGAGGCCGTAGATGATGGGACTGACGAACCTCGGCACCATCTGGACCATGACAAAGGAGGCAAAGACGATGTGGACGTGGTCGTTGGGCCACAGGAGGAGCAGGGCTTGTTCCACCAGCGGCCTGACGTAGTTGAGCATGGTGAGCAGCAGCTGGAAGGCGTGCAGCAGGATCGTGTTTCTGGCCTTCCCACTGTCTGCTGCTGCTCCTTTGGCTGCAAACAGGATCCTGAAATACGTGAAGAAGAGGGTGAACCAGACCAGGACGAGGCAAAGGATGTTGGAGGCGGTCCTCTTCTCCAAGCCCCATTTGTTTCTGAACACGTTGTCTCGGAAACACCAAACTCTGGAGTGGAAGAACTGCAGCGGTTCTGCCGCCAGGAGGAGGAGCAGGTCCAGCAGGACGGACAGTCCGCTCGCCGCCCACATCAGGCCGATCAGGACGTAGGTCTTCCTCACCGTGCAGATCTGTGCGTGACGCAGAGGCATGCAGACGGCGATGTAGCACTCCACCGCCATGACCGCCAAGTTGACCGGAGTGTTAAAGGTGGTCAATATGGCGACCATCAGCAGAACGATGCAGACGGACACAGAGACGGTCTGCAGGACGTACGACAGGATGAAGAGGACGGACGTCTGGATCAGCTGGATCATGTCGTTCATCACCAGATGGATGAAGAGGATGTAGCGAGGGTTTGAGTAGAAGATCTGGAAGACAAATGAAGTAAAGTTCGACCAAAGCTGAGAAACTGTCAGACAGTTCCTTCTGTTCTACGTCTACATGCTGCCACCAGGTCAGTCAGTTAGCAGTCATGACATGTCACAACCATGCAGACGATACTCAGATCTACGCGTCACTGACAGCAGCTGAGTGTTGGTGAAGGACTCAGACCTGGTGTTTTCTGAAGGTGTGGACCAGAACACCGTTGACGTAGTTGATGGAGATGCAGAGACCCGAGACGATGAGGTTTTTCAACAGAGCTGCTCTCAACTCCTCCTCTGGTTTCCTGCCGGCCTCCACAGAGTTGTTGAAGGACGACAAATTCATTTCTCCAGCAGCAGGTTTCTGCCTGAAAATGACGACAAAAGCAGAACAAAGAGGAAAAGCAAACAGCAGCGAGGACGAGTCCTACAGAACCATGGAGGCGTGGACCAGAACGTCTGCAGAACAGAGGAGCGGGAAAACCCTGAAGCTGCTCAGGGCTGCAGGTTTTATAGCTGAGACTCACCTGTGTGTGTGTGACGGTGTGTGTGTGTGTGTGAAGGTGTGGGTGTGTGTGAAGGTGTGGGTGTGACGGTGTGGGTGTGTGTGACGGTGTGGGTGTGTGTGACGGTGTGGGTGTGTGTGTGAAGGTGTGGGTGTGTGTGAAGGTGTGGGTGTGACGGTGTGGGTGTGTGTGACGGTGTGGGTGTGTGTGACGGTGTGTGTGTGTGTGTGTACGGGTGTGTGTGACGGTGTGTGTGTGTGTGTGTGTGTGTGTGTGTGTGTGTGGGTGTGTGTGGGTGTGTGTGTGTGTGTCTGTGTGTGTGTGTGTGCACAGGCGTGTTTGTAGGTTGATGAGATTTCTTTTTGTGGGAATGTTGTGTTGTTTTGGTTTCAGGCTCTTCCATGGGGGGCCTCTGCGCCTCAGAGACTTGTCTAAGCTAAGGTTCTTTGACTCGTTCCTGTCACCTGTCGGCCGTTTCCACCTGACTCTGTGTCCAGCTGTGTCTTTGTTTTCCTGGGTCTCATAACTGAAGATCTCAGATCTCCTGGATTTTCTCACTTCCAGTCCGACTCTGTTAAGTTCACTTGTGAGATCTTGTCTTTCTGGATCTGGATCCTCAGATCTGCTGGATTTGGACCCAAACATCCGGAAACAGGGGTCCCCAGATCCAGGCCTGGGGGGCCGGCCTCCTGCTGGTTTTCCAGAAACCCTGCCTTATCTGCTGCTGATGACCTGGATCAGGTGTGTTTATCTAATAAGGAGCTTCAACAGCTGGATGGTTGGACCCCGGCCCTCCAGGCCTGGATTTGGGGCCCCCTGTCCTAAAACGTGGATCTTCACAGCACAAGAGAGCGGTCCATCATTCAAACCAAAGGCTGGCTGAGGCCCGCTGGCCTTCCAGACGCAAACTGTGTTAGCATTAGTGCCAGGGGCGGAGCTAAAGGGAGGAAGGGGGGTTGCAACCCCCACCACACTGCCCCCCCTGCCTTCCTCTCCATACCGTGACAACTGAAGGATCTGCTGGTAGTGTTTGAAGTTTAAAGGGCAGTGGTGGGCCGTCAGGGCCTTCAAGGTCTTCTCTGAAGGTCTAAAAAACATCTGAATCATGTGTTTATTGTCCATGCAAACTCATTGAATCATTCAAAATGGTCTTATGTTGTGTTTATGATGGTTATGCTGCTTCCAGACACATTTTCACATTGGAACATTCAATTCAATTCAATTCAGTTTTATTTGTAGCCCAAATTCACAACAACAGTCGTCTTGATGGGCTTCATATCTGTAATTGAAAAAGTGAAACATGAACTCAAAAGGATCAGGAATACATTGAGTTCAATAGGAAAATACTAAAATGAACTAACAAACTGACTGAGCAAAACTGGATTCTAAACTGGATTCAAAACTGGATAAAAAACTGGATTCCGGAACAACCAAGAAACCTCAGGGGGGTCCACATGAAGGAGGGATCCTTCATGTGGACCCCCCTGAGGTTTAACCAATCACTTTTCAGCTGTCCTCTGTTGCCAGGCAGGGTCACAGCCAAAGAGGCCTTCAGCGAGAGTTCTGAAGGTCCTGTGATGTGAATCATTGTCATTCATTTCCCACAACCAGTCAGATTGTGAGTTGGTGTCAGCAGGGCCTTCTAGCAGGCTTAAGGCCCGTACACACCAGGACGAATTTTGCGCGCGATATTCGCCGACGTTTAACGCCTGGTGACTAAACAAAGGGCACCAATGTGAGTGTGCAGACCGACGCAAAAAACGCCACGCGTCAAAGTGTCATTTTTTTAAAAACGCCTCGGGTTCGGTTTTTTGGTTTGACGCGCCGCGTCAAAAACTATACGACCAATGAGAATGGCGCTTTTGCACACGTGTCTGGAGCTTCTGAAGTTACAGTAAAACACAACTTGGGGGCGCTCAAACACAAAACTGCCTTGCTGAGCACACATACCAGCGAAGAAGAAGATAGACGCCAAGTAGCGTCTACACTGATGCAAAGAAATAATGACGGACATTATAAAATATCCCCAAAAACGCTCATGATACATTTTCAGCTCTTTACCAGTCGATAAAACTCCCCATGTTCTTCTCTTCTCGTAACTATGGGATGTACCCAAAATCGACGTCTTTCATCATTCAACAGAAACAATAATTTCTTCATCGCTGGAACTGGAGCTACTGGTGCTGGAAATATTCACGTTTTCTTTGTTTGATTCTGACAATCGCGTAAATTCTTGCTCTCTTCTTCTGAGTGAAAAGCGACTTTAAGAAGCGTAAAGTTGCGCAGCGCCACCTTGTGTGCAGGAGTATTTCTGTTTACATTAAGCGCCATCTAACGTCAGGGAATGAAATTGCATATTCGCTCGGCTCATCATCAGCAAAAATCGCCTGGGTGTGAACACAAAAAACGTGTTGGAAAACGCTGGCGAATATTCGTCCAGGTGTGTACGGCCCTTTAGGCGGCGTCACAGTATTCAGACCTTCTGATTGGACAGAAGTTCCAGGAAGTCACATGCAGCCTTGTCCAGTGTGTTTCAGTTCAAACTGACTGACTGTGATGCATCCATGGAGGATCCAGCAGGAACGTCTCCCACTGATCTCCTGGGCTTCCTGAGGGAATCATGAAGCAGACGCACAGATCTGTGTTTGGACTGACCGTCCCCGTGTCCACTGTGTCTGTCCAGCGGACATTTTTGGCTCTAAAGCGGATCCAAACCTACAGAAACACAACTGGACGGACTGGAACCCCATAATCTACATGGCGGGGGATGGACTGTTCAGAGGACAGAGAGGAGGATGGATTTAGTCTTCAAGTAATCCTATTTATTGATGAGTGAAATGATAAACATCATAAATAATATTCCTGATGGATGTGGGTATTTCCTGTTCTATGCTGCTGTAGTTGCATAAACAGTTTCTGTTTACTGTTTATTGTGTTTCTTTAGAGGCTTTCATTGTGGCTGCAGGAATTTTGAATCTGCAATGCAAAGCTGGTTTCTGTGTCGTAAAATATGACACAGTTGAGGGGTTGAGGGATTCAGACGTAGCACTACTGAAGGCCCGGGTGTGTAGCGGTCTGCCACCTACCGCGAAGGGGGGTCTAAGGGCAGGGATGCCAGTATAGCTTAGTCAGTTTGTTAGTTCATTTTAGTATTTTCCTATTGAACTCTTTGTATTCGTGATCCTTTTGAGTTCATGTTTCACTTTGAAGCCCATCGAGACGACTGTTGTTGTGATTTTGGGCTATACAAATAAAATTGAATTGAATTGGTTAAGGGTAAACATTGTTTACAACAGGGTCATTATTGATAGATTAAGAAATCATCAATAGGAGCCTCTTTAAGTGATGCTAAAAGAACAGAAACAACATTTTTAACCCTTGTGCTATCCTATGGGGTCCAGATGACCCCCCCCCCTTCCATTGAGGTGTTCTCCCTACCATGACAAAGGTGGATAAAGGTGGAAAGATTTCATGTAATCCATGGACACCAGTGAAGATCACAGATCATTGAAGAAAAAAGGTTCAGAGCACTGTCTAGTGGATCTAGATGACACACTGTCTAGTGGGTCTAGATGACCCACTGTCTAGTGGGTCTAGATGACCCCACTCCCAATGATAAAGGGCCTAGGATAGCACCAGGGTTACATGAAAGTAAAACTGTTAGAAACATGGATTCTTGATCCTTTCATTTGAAAGGACCTTCTGCTCTGATGTTTTGCTCCCGGTCAAAGTCTTCTGCCCCCACCTCCAATAAAAATGTTGTAGCCCCGCCCCCGTTCCGTCTTCCTAGCTTTATGGTATCTGAACATCCCTTCATTTCAGGCTGAAGCTCCACCCGGATGAGTGCTGACCCGTGCAGGTCCTGCAGGGTTTCGGTTGTCTGGGTCCATGGAGGCTTGTGCTGGTCTCGATCGCTGGCGTCCTGTCCAGGGTGTGTCCCGCCTTCGCCCAACGGTAACCGGGACAGGCGGTCCCAGCGGGTAAAGAAAATAGATGGAAGTTCAGGACAAAAATATTGGACTGATTTTTCTACCCTTTGATCAAGTCCCTGAAAGCAGCACGTCCCCAAAGCTGTCCCTGAGTCCCTGAGCGCCGCGGCCGACACTCGAATCACGCCGCAGGACCTCAGATCGCGTCTGTGCATTGATTGAACATTGAAACTGGACGCCCCTGACCAGGACCGCATCACGTCCGGTGTGAACACTGCATGAAATTTAAAAACAGGGTTCTGCTCCCCGTCTGCTTCATCCCCCCTCCTAACCCACAGTGTTTGATGGACAGGTGTCTTCTGCTCATCTGTTGTCAGGATTTCACGTTTGGATGTAATATTTGTCTTTCTGCAGATCTAGTATAAAAGTTTCACAGCTTAAAATCAAAACCTGTTCACATTAGCAACTCTGCACTTGTATCCCACACTTTCTCCCCCTCCCTCTTTATTTCTTTTTCTTCTGACCCCCCCT
>CM074493.1:32494369-32516869 GCA_037389245.1 Oryzias sinensis
ATTTGAGCATCAGCACAGATGAAAGCTTTTGGTCAGAACTTTGTCTAAACACCTTTAAACTGACAAAAAGTCCAAATCTGCAGCTAATCCATTTCAAAACTCTTCACAGAATTTACTACACTGGACAGAGGATGTTCAAGATGGGTCTCAGTAACTCAGACATTTGTCAGCACTGTGACAGTAATCTACCCGACAATTACATGCATGCACTGTGGTTCTGCACGCCTGTCCAGGCTCTCTGGCAGCAGGTATTTGCCGATCTATCAGTCTGGCTTAAGTTTTCAATCACAGCTTCACCGTCACTTTGTGTGCTTGGTGACATGAGTGCCATCGATGTTGAAGGAGGATTAGGCTCTATCATTTTCATAACTCTTTGCATTGCAAAGAGTTGTGGTGCTGGGCCTGGGGTGTCGGCGCCTCCGGGGGTGGGGCCCCTGGGCTGGGTGGGCCTGACCCCCTTGCTGGGGGGGGGCGGGGGACAGCTGTTTGACCACAGGGGGACAGTCTACCAGCTGTCCCCAACTTACCCCCTTCCTCATATAACCTCATAATAGGGTGAGGGGGTGGGGGGCTTAGCCTGCGATGAGCCTTGGGGGGGGTTTACTAGGCAGTGGCCCCCCTCCTATGGTTGCCGTATGGAGTGGGCCCCCCCTCTTTCGGTTATTTGCACCTTAGACATGTAGGGCCCTTGGTAGGGGGGGTGCTTGGACATCACTGCCAGCAAGCAGCGTATGTCCTCCTAGCACCCTACCCGCCAATTTTAACCACACCTTAGACATCTTACACACACATACACGCACACACATTTTACAAGGAAGGTGGGACCTAGGACCATCTGTCCCCTGCCTCTTCCCTGGTGGGGGGTACAGGCCCCTTTGCAACGGCGGCCGTGTCCCCGGTGTCCCGGCTTCCTGGGCCCGGCGGTGCTCTCTCCGCGCGGTGGGGGGTTCACATTACATCTGAGCCGGGGGTGTTCGTGTCCCTGGGGGGTGGGTTCTGGTCCTTGCTCCTGAGTGCTGGGCCCCGCCAAATTTCCAACTGTGGCCAAGCCTGGTCGGGCCATATTTACAACACCCCTTGTGGGCCCTCTTTTTTCCCCGGGGTTCCCCCCTCCTGGGCAGGGGCGGCGGGCCCCTGCCTTGCTCCTCCCTGGACCAACCGTGGGCCGGGCGGATGGCTGCCTGAAGTGCGGAGCGGGTCTCCCTCGGGGGGTCCTGGCTCGTACCTGGGGTTGGGGCGGGGGGATGCCCGGAACTCCTGGGTGGTGGTGGGGTGCTCGTCTGGGGCTGTGGGTGCCCTTCTCCGGTGGGGCCCTGCGTTGGGTTCTCCCGGCGCGGCGGGGGGGCTGCTCTCCTGGTTGGGCTGGGGTGGCGCTCTCTTTCCCTCCGTGCCTCCCTGCTCTCTGGCTCTGGGGGCCTTGCGGCTGTCCTGCTGGCCCTGGCCTGGGTGGCGGGCTTGGTCGCCCGGGCGGCGGTTGTTCCCTGCCGGTTCCCGTGCGGCGTTGGGGGGAATCCGGCTGCCGCTGCTGCTGCGGTGGGGGTCTTGGGGTGGGGATGGCGGGGCACTCTCCCTCCTTCTTTCCACGTTCCACCATCCATTTTAGAAGAACATAAACACTCACCTGAGCACAGGTGTTAGCTCAACAGTTTGCATGACTGAATGACTGAAATATTTCACAGTAGTTGGTTTTAAGGCATAAGTATGCGTGTGAACACTATCTGTTTTGTGTACATGTCGACAGGTGGACATTTTTGCAGCTAGCAGGTGTGTTTATAACATTTGAGTGTGTGTGTGGACAGGCTCCGCCCTTTTTTTGTACTACATTTGAACCTTACCATAATGATTAACAACCAGTAAACTTGTTGCTTTATGCTGCTTCATGGTCTTATCCCCCTTCCCCTCCTATTATCACCCTCCTACCCCCCCTCTCTCTAACGTCCCTTTCTCTTCTTCCCCTTCTTTCCTTTTCCGTCCGGTCCAACACCAAAGATTTTCAAACATGATTGAAATTAATAAAGTTTGGCCTCAATTCCAAAAGGGGTTTATCCAGACATACCTTTGGTTTGTCTGAAGATTAATAACCCCTCTTGTTAAAGTAAAATATGTCCAACCCAAGAGGCCCTCAGCTCTCATCTGTCTGCCCAGCTGTTGGACAGGACAAGTAAAAAAAAAAAACATAAGAGGAAAACATCCGAAGACGTTCATGTACAAGTCTCATGACTCTGTTGAAGGAAGTCCAGCAGTTTGTCAAAAATGAGCTTTTTCAGGAAATGGCATTTTGTTTGTCATGTTTTTTAGAACAAATTTCCCACGTTTGGGATCAATAAAGTATTTCTGATTCTGATTCTGAATATCTGCTGAGCTTGGAGGTGAACTGGGACCAGCATGGTCCTGGTTCTGGTTCTGTACTGGATGAGTCCCAGTAAAGAGCCTGATGGTGGAGTTTGCTTCGTTGCTCAGAGCGTTCTGACGTCCACCCGTCCTCCTCACCACCAGCCTGAACTTTGATCATTTGGATGAAACCAAAGGGAAGAACTGAACAGCTGTGGCATTAGAAACCTTTGCAGCAACAAGAACATTCCCATTTCTTCTCTCCCATGAAAAAAACCCGGTCCAAACACATTCTATCAGCCTTCATCGTTTGTGTCTTCATCAGCCGCATTCTTCAGTTATGTCCTCGCAGCCCCTCCCTGTCGTCCTGCTCCTCCACCAGTCGTCATTATGAGGAACATTCCAGACCGCAGTTTACCTCCACGCCGGCGGCTCGTGTCTTTGTTCCGGCACAGAAGACAAGCAGGGGCAGCAAACAGAATGATTCTCTGTTTTTATCTGAACTCATTGTGACGGACACCAAACTCTGCTCAATATCCAAAGCAGTTCTTAAAGTTGACGAATGAAGCAGAATAGTTCAGCCTCACTCCTGCTCTCCCTTCTTCTGTCTGACTGACTCCAGTTCTGCTTCACAGGAGGAGATCGTTCTCCGGGAAAAGAAAAGTCAAAGTTCTGCTGTCTGTGAAGATGAACACTTCAAAGATAGTCATTCAGTCATCGGATGTATTTTCCCTGCTTACCTCATGATGGTAACCCCTCCCATCAAACGTTGGTGAATCTCTGGTTCCATCTGTCCGTAAAATGAAACTCAAACAGATTTTCCTGCTGGAGATGAAAAGGTTTAAGGTTAAACCTCCATAAACGCCGCCACTTTTTCTGGTTGTTTTGATGATCAAAGGAAATTCTAAATGACTTTGTTCTTCCTTTTGGACGGCCACGCCTCCAGCTTGAACAGGAGCTCCAACACCTCCCTTTTCCTCAACAGGAGAACCGGACCGGGGTTTCAAGGCAGTCAGGACCTGGGAGTGGCGCCCGCTGACCAGAACGTGGTCATTCTGCACGCCAAGGTCGCCCAGAAGTCCTACGGCAATGAGAAGCGGTCAGACTGAGCTTTGAAGAACCAAAACGAAACTTTTTCATTTCAGCAGTCTGGAACGAAAAGCCGCTGAAATGGATGTTTGGTAAAACTGTATCAGTAAAGACCCATACACCCAGACTAGAGCTTCTGGATCAGATGTCCGGTTCTGTCCTGCAGGTTCTTCTGTCCTCCTCCTTGTGTTTACATCAGCGGTCCTGGATGGAGAATCACGCAGGACCACATGAAAGGTAATCCACAGAAATCTGGGCTTTGGTCCATCGTGCTTCTGTCTTTCAGCACCGCTCTGAGGTTGTGATAAGTCACCTGGTGAGGTAGAGGTTGATGGTCCGGGGTTCTCCTGGTGTCGTCCTGCTGCAGGCTACGCTGACTCTGTGCACGGGTACATGTGTCTGGACATCTCCAGCCAGTCTCAGGCTGACACCTTCAAGCTGGTGTTTGACGAGCAGCCGGACTCCAGGGTGAGAAACCCAAAACGCTTCCCCATCAAACCTTCACGGAGCCTGGATGAGGTTTCTGCTGGTTCCAGCAGTTCCTGCCTCCCTGCTGGAGGCTTTCAGCCGTCACTCAGCATCTCTGTGCGCCTCGGCATGCTGGGAAGTTTAATCCGCTTTTAATACGATGTGTTTGAGACTATTGCAGGTTTTTTTCCACTAACATTTTTCCCACAGGGGGATCGTCAGAATTCCTCTGCAGCAAGCATGTTTGCTGAAACGAGAGTCAGACTCTGAGCGGAAAGCTTCCCATGTTGATTGGAAAACCAAAACTACTTTGATTATGTTTGACATCCAAACATGAGCTCCTGTCACGTGTCGACGCTTTTCTTCATCATTAAACTCAGTGGCTGTCGCTGGTCATGTGCCTAAACAAACCCATTTCAGGTCAAATCCTCCAGCTGGTATTAAAAAGAAGTAAAAGTAAAAAAAAAAACATTTTACTTTCAGAAGGAATGATTATGACTTTCTGTAAAATGAAGATGATTTAACACAGAGCAAACCTCTGTGATCAGCGATCATCTCAACCTTTCCAGGCTCCCAAAGGGTTGCCGGTTGAAAACTCTGATTCCTGATGGCTGAGAGTGAAATCCTCACCTGTCTCAGGTGAAACAGCTGCAGCCAATGGGATTCCTGCCAGTCAAAGACAATTCACCTGATAATCAATGATCTGTAGTTACCCCCCCCCCCCACACACACACACACACACAGCATCAAAACATAAAGTGAAAAACGCTTTCTTTGCCTGGGGAGGGTAAGGGACCAACAGGACCTATTACACCTCCCTTCCCCCTCCCCCAAAACATGTCTGTCTGTCTCCATTTCTTTTCTTTTTTTAACCTCTTCCTGTCCATCAGCTGAGCAAACAGAGCAGGGCCGAGGCCCTCTAGTGGTGAACAGATGCTACTGTTACAGAGGCGGTTTATGTAGCTTCAGACACGGGAGGAGTCTATTTGTATATGAGGAGACATTTATTCCTTTTATATTTGTGAGCATTTTTTTTTTGGACCAGATGGAATACCAAGGGAGAGTGGGGTATTACAGGTGAGGGGCAGAAGGGTACAAGAAAGATAAAAAGTAAGGAGATTGGAGGAAGGATAAAGAAACACATAGGAGGGGGGGGCAGGACACCCCAGTGAATCACCTTGTAAGAAAGGAGGGCAGTTAAAACACCTGCACCTGACATCAATGATTACATCTGACATCATCTAACCCCCCCTCCCTCACATACAGATGCAAACCAGTGCAAGTTCAACTGCAAATGAAGACACCCCCCCTTTCTAGAAAACAACTTTATTTAGGTCTAAACTCCTCCCACTCACTGCACACTGCCAGCACATGGAGGTTGGTGGTTCCTGCACAGCTGCAGGTCTCTGTGATTGACCTCTTCTGCTGCTTCTCACTCCGATTATTCAGATAGAGACCATTCATGAAATGTGCATGTAAATAAAATAGTCAAAGTCTGCAGTCAAACCATTCTGCTAATGAATATTTTACCGATTGCACTTCTGTTCTAAGCTTCAGAGCAGCTTCTAAACTTGGATTTCTCTCGGTTCAACCTTGTCTGTGCAGCAGATGTTTGCCTGCGCCAAGTCGCTCTTCATCTCCGACCAGGACAAGAGGAAGCACTTCTGCCTACTGCTGCGACTCTTCCTGGGCAGCAGACAGGAAGTGGGCTCCTTCCAGAGCAGGATGATCAAAGTTATCTCCAAACCGTCCCAGAAGAGGCAGTCTTTGAAGAACGCCGACCGTGAGTCACATGGTTCAGTCCAACACAGCAGCTTTGTTTTTCCACCCGTTCTAGTTCTACACACTTGTAGGTCAGAAGTCATGGAGGGATTCATCTGCACCTCCCATTTCTGTCAGAACCCTACCTGAGAAATGATTTGGCTTCATCCAGACAGACTTAGTGTTGGGGGGGCATTATTGACAGGCCAGTGAATGCACAGTGAGAATGTGGCAAATTCAAAGACCTGCTGACTTTCAAACAAAACTTTCTTCTGGGATAGAATGAGAAGAAGATCCTCATCCTCATCATCATCAGGTCTGTCACTGCGACTCTCTTCCAGTGTGCATCTCCTCCGGCTCCAGAGTGGCTCTGTTCCACCGTTTGCGCTCGCAGACCGTCTCCACGCGTTACCTCTCAGTGGACAGAGGTGCGTTCATCGCCAGCGCCAGGCGGTGGACGGCGTTTACCATCACCACAGGTACAGGTGTAAACTCAAACCCTTCAGCGGACACAGACCTCTTTAAGCACTGGAGCAGTCCTCTCTGGCCCTTACAGCCAAGTTCAGAAAAACCTGTAATCACAAAACAATACAAACCTCCTCTAGACGAGGTTTCTGGAGCTTCCTGCTTGCTTCCAAGAAAAGCAGAAACGTTCAAAGGTTAGAGAGCGCAGATGGCAAGGACCGTATCTGTGGACCGTACACGTGGATGGTAAACGTGGATCATAACATGGATCATAACGTGGATCGTAAACATGGATACTAAACGTGGATCGTAAACGTGGACCGTAAACATGGATCATAAACGTAGACCGTAAACGTGGTCCGTAAACGTAGACCGTACACGTGGACCATATAAGTGGACCGTACACATGGACCGTAAACGTGGATCGTAAACGTGGTCTGTAAACGTGGACCGTACCCGGGGACCGTACAGGTGGACCGTACACGTGGACCGTACACGTGGACCATACACGTGGACTGTATACGTGGTCCGTAAACGTGGACCGTAAACGTGGACCGTACACGTGGACCGTAAAAGTGGACCGTAAACGTGGATCGTACACGTGGTTCGTAAACGTGGACCGAACATGTGGATCGTAAAGGCGGACCATACACATGGACCGTAAAAGTGAATCGTAAACGTTGAACGTCTACGTGGACCGTAAACGTGGGCCGTACACGTGGACTGTAAACGTTGACCATAAACATGGATCGTAAAGGCGGACCGTACACGTGGACCGTAAAAGTGAATCGTAAACGTTGACCGCCTACATGGTCCGTAAACGTGGACCGTAAACGTGGATCGTACACGTGGTTCGTAAACGTGGACCGAACATGTGGACTGTAAACGTGGATCGTACACGTGGTTCGTAAACGTGGACCGTAAAAGTGAATCGTAAACGTTGACCGTCTACGTGGGCCGTAAACGTGGACCGTACACGTGGACCGTAAACGTGGACCGTACACGTGGACCATACACGTGGTCTGTAAACGTGGGCCGTAAACGTTGACCGTACACGTGGTCCATAAACGTGGACCGTGCACGTGGACTGTACACGTGGACTGTACACGTGGACCCTAAACGTGGATCGTAAACGTGGACTGTAAACATGGATCGTAAACATGGACCGTATACGTGGACCGTATACGTGGACTGTAAACGTGGACCGTAAACGTGGACCGTATACGTGGACCGTATACGTGGACTGTTTACATGGACATGTCAGACTTCAATCGTCTTTGTGTTTTCTTTGCAGTGGGTGACCAAGGAGGCATGGTGATGAGTGAAGGCTTCATCTGCTATGGCTTGCTGGTCCAGTTAATTTGTACCGAGTCAGGAGTGGCTCTGCCACCGATGGTAGGAACCTCACGCTCACACGCACGTGCATGTGTGTCTCCCCAAGACGTCTTTGCTGAAATTCTCTGGTTTCAAAAACTATCAACCCAACAGCCGAACTAAAAACGCTTTGAACCCCAGAAGGGAGACATTTACGCCGCAGTTTCCTCATTTACGAACAATATCCATGTTAAGAGCCAGGATGTACACAAGAACCGAAGGGGTTTGAAATGAGCAGATTAGGAATGTGGTTCTGGTTCTCAACATTGAGGTTCTGTGAAATGAGGAGGGATATAGTCCCAGCTGTCCTAACAGGTGTACACGGACTGTCTGCAGGTATAAAATGGTCAAACCTGTACGGAACATCAAGGTGTATCATACTTTTTTCTACGTTCATGCTGTGAACGACAGGTCGTAGGGAACACATAAGGGAAAGTAAGGAGCAAGTTGGTGAGTAACAGGATTTTTCATATTTTTACGCCCCCCAATCCTGCAGCCTGACCGTTAGAAATGAGCCATGCATCACGTGCACATCCTGTGCACGCAGCATCTGTGCAGTCAGTAAGGAGCCATTACTCACACCTTTCTACCGACAAGTGTGTAGGAAGGACGCCGTACTGCAGCTTAAATTCAATTCAATTCAATTTTATTTGTTTAGCCCAAATTCATAACAACAGTCGTCTCGATGGGCTTCGTATCGATAATTGAAAAAGTGAAACATAAAATCAAAAGGATCATGAATACATAGAATTCAATAGGAAAATACTAAATTGAACTAACAAACTGATTATGGAAAAAACGAAGAAACCTCAGGGGTGTCCACATGAAGGAGGGATCCTCCCCCAGGACGGACAGGCGATTTACCAGAACTCTTAGAGAAGAATTAACTTATCTAAATCTACAACTATATATATAAAGTCCAGCAGACGAGCTTCATCCAGATGGAGTTGGGGGGGACAGATGGGGACGCGAGTCGAGCCGGAGACAGGAACCACAGCCAGGTACAGAGCAGAGACGAGCCAGAGGCAGGATCCACAGCCATCACCCGTACGTCATAGTTGTGTGTAACTTTCATTAGCCTTATGAATATTTTACCATACACCTCCCACACATACGACAATGGTACGTTCCATTTTCAGGACGTTCCTTTGAGGTGACCGTACAAGCTTCAAAGGAGCTGCAAGACACAACCGGGCTCCCCTTTAGATGCAATCCCAAAACCCACAGAACCCCCACCCCCACCCCCATAGGGGTTATCTGATCTCAGAGCAGCATCACGTCTGAGCAGGCGGGTCCAGGATCTCTTAGCAGAGTTCATCTCAGATCTTCAGGAGATTCCTGTGAGCACAGGGCTTAGATGTTCTCTAATGACAAAGGAAATGGAGGAACGGAAGGAATGAGAGAAAACCGGACAGAAAGAATCAGGAGACTGGATGGCTAAGAGGAGGAGTGGAATGAAGAAATGAGACGAAACATTCAGAGGAATGGAAACAATCAGAATTCAGACTCTGTTGGATGATTAGGCAGCATTTCATTGGTAAAGATCATGTTCTTCACAGGAAAAACTGCACTTTTTCCAGATTCGTCTGTTTTATTTTCTTTGAAAGTTTCTTTTTTTTGCATGAATCAGTTTTGATCACTGAAACGAAGAACGCCTCCAACCATCTTTGGGAACCGTTCCTGTGTTTAGAACTAGGAACGTGTGAAAGAGGCCGCTGGCGTCTGATCATGTGAGCGTTACTCCCTCAGGATGGTCATGAGTCTGCAGCTCTGACACACGTATATCTGTGCAGGAGTTGAGGAATGTGTTAATCCTGAAAAATACTGCTGCTGTTCTTCTACGGTCCAGTTTCAGTTACACTGGAGGAAGTACTTCCTGAACTGTTGACATAAGAACCTCCGCCGCACAATGCACCTCTGTGGTTTTGTCTGAGCCCTGGTGCTGCTCGGTTTGTTTGAAGAAGGAGGCTCTCCTCTGAAGGTCTTGCTGTGCTGGAGGACGTATGGACCATGAAGTCTGTCTGGACCTGCTGCCTTAAATATCACATCAAAACCTTTAATATCCTGTGTGCTGCTGGGTTTCAAAACTTCAAAACAGGTAACTTATGAGGACAGGTATAGAGTGAAAGCCGTGCAGATCTTTCCCTCCTTAAATTCCTAAGTCCATGTGCTCCTCATAAACTGAGGATCCTTTCTCGTACATTCTGTACATTTCAGCGTGAAGAAGCTGTTAAACACTTTGTTGTTTTTGACTCTAAACCCAAAAAGCGTGAATGACAGTTTTTGTTATTGTATGTACAGAAAAAACACACTTTGGAGCAAATGTATTCACACAATCTGGTAAAACTATGAGATCAAAGTTCAGCAACATGACCACCTGAAAACTGTTGATCATATAATTTTTTTGTTTTTTTGTTAAAACTGAGATTCTCACCAAACCTGGTTTGTCTTAGAACCAAAAAGTGAGGCTCTGCAGGCCCTTCTGTTCCTTTGGGGGTTTCCCTTCAGGGTCTCCACAGCCAATCAGCTTCCTCCGTCTGTCTTCAGCATCTTCTACCACACACGTGTCCACCTCAAGGCCAGCAGGCCAAATGTGGCCCTCCATGTCATTTCATGTGGCCCGCGAGAGCAGAAACGCTTTTAAGTTCTTGAAATAAAAAATAAAAATTGGTGTGTATTTATTCATATCTAGGGGGAATTGGACTTGAACTATTGGATTTGTCAACTAAACATTAGGACTTAAACACTGTCCATATAACCTAACCTGACAGAATCAAATGTAAAAGGATTTATGCTAGAGTAACAAGCAAATATGTTTTCTATGCAACTGGAATTGTCCCTTTAAAAGTTAGAATAAACAGCTAAATGAGTTATTTAACATTAAGGAGTAGTTACAGTTATTTTTCATTACATTTAGTTACATGTATAAGTTATATGTGGCCCTTTGAGGACAGCCACTATGCTGATGTGGCCCTCAGTGAAAATCAGTTTGACACTTCTGCTCTGCCATTTTGTTGATGTTGAAGCTGCATGCAGATGTGGACATTTGTCTCAGACGCCTCATGGTCCACATGGAGCTGCAGGACTCAACGATCAGATTCAAATGGCGTATAAAGCGTTTTTCTACCTTCCTCAAAGGCTGAAAGCGTTCACACCAAACACTGGCCAACCTTCCACCAGAGGCAACATGGGGTTCAGTGTCTTGCCCAAAGACTCCTCGACACACCGTCAGAGAATGACGGCCCTACCGCTGCACCACAGTTGCCCAGCAAACTGAGAGCTGCAGAAGTTGGAGAAGATTTGATCTCATGAAACGTGAGTTCCTCCAATGTTCCTGAGATTATCGATGCTTGCAGGTCATTCGGAAAGTCAACAAGCAGCAGGCCATCTTAGATGTGGATGAACCCGTCTCCCAGCTCCACAAGGTCGCCTTTCAGTTCAGAGACGATTTCTGCTCCTTCCTGTGCCTTTCCAACGATGCCATCATACAGTACCAGGTGAGCAAGCATCACCTCTGACCTCTGACCCTTTTCTACATGTAATACAGAAGGGTGTAGAAGCATCTGGCATCCATCTATCCACCCACTCATCCATCCATCCATCCATCCATCCATCCATCCATCCACCCATCCACCCACTCATCCATCCATCCATCCCTACACCCACTCATCCATCCATCCATCCATCCATCCATCCATCCATCCATCCACCCATCCACCCACTCATCCATCCACCCATCCATCCATCCATCCATCCATCCATCCATCCATCCACCCATCCATCCATCCACCATCCATCCACCCATCCATCCATCTTCCTCCGCTCATCCAGGACAGGGTCGTGGGGGCAGCAGTCTTAGCAAAGATACTCAGACTTCCCTCGCCCCACCCACTTCCTCCAGCTCCTCTGGGGGGACACCGTGGCGTTCCCAGGCCAGCCTAGAGATGTACTCTCTCCATAGACTTTACCTCCCCCCGCCCCAAAGGTAGCAGTATCACCATCTCCTCCACCAGGAGAAACTGCAACACTTGGCGCTTGAGCTGAGGGTTAGCGAGGAAGCCCACATAAATGTGCCATGCATGAGCAGACCAAGAAAGGTAGAGAGGCCGACCCCCTTCAGGGATTGAGCTCCAGAGCCTAACCTTGGCAGGAAGCTGAGTTTGACCACATCTAGCTGGTACCTCTCAACCTCCTGCACAAGCTCAAGCCCCCATCACCCCAAAAAAAGTGGCGTTCCAGATTCCAAGAGCCAATTTCCATGACTGGGGGTTTGGCTACTGAGGTACCTGCCGTCCCAACGCCATTGAACCGGCCCCTCTTGAGCTCTCCTGCAGGGGATGGGCAAGAGGGGATCAAACAGCCCCCTCCATTCTGCAGTCTCCCACTCAAAAACCTGAACTCATCATTTCAGTGGGACGACCTGCACAATCTGTGATTGACAAATACCTCTTTGCCCCGCTGTCCTCCTCTTTTTACCATCTCTGTTCTGCGTCTCTGGTCTCTTCAGTGCCGAATGTTTCTTCTTCTTGCCGTTTCTTGGCCTACAGGCTCCGCCCAGCAGCCAGGACCCCAGCAGGGTGGTGCTGAACGACGGATCCTGCTGGACCATCATTGGTGTGGAGGCCGTGGAGTTCAGCTTCAACCAGAGTCTGGCCTGCGTTCAGACCCCCGTCAGCCCTTTTCCTTCCATCTCCAGGCTGGAGGTACTGTTGAACATGCATGTTCTGATCCAATACTTCTGCTGCTCCTGCCTGGTAGGGTGTGTCGTCCATGTCTCAGTTCTGTCCTCCCCTGGAACCCCTTACAGGGTAAAACTGTTGTTGCAGGTGAATGGGGGGGGACATGTGGCCATGCTGGAAGTCCATGGAGAAAACTTCAGCCCCCACCTCAAAGTTTGGTTTGGCAGCAGAGAGGCTGAGACCATGTTCAAGTGAGTCCAGAGAGGAACTTTCAAACAGCAGGAACTCATGTTCCACTGAAAGCAGCGTTCTAGATCAGCGTTCTAAAGTCAGTAAAACGTCACTTTTAGGAGTCGGACAGTCTGCAGATCCGGTTCTGGAACTCTGCTTGGTTCTGTTCAGACAAGCTGAGGGGAACAAACGGTCCAGATGTTACCAGCAAACATCCTTAGTGCTGCAGAGGCGGAGCGCTCCACCTCTGACAGATGGGTCTCAGGTTCACTTCCCGCTCTGCCCGGCCATGTGTGTCAAACTGCCCTTGGGCAAGGCAGTGAAGTCTGCATTGGGGGGGGGGGGTGATGCCCTGCATGCTTTGGTGGTGAAGCCTATTCAGAAGTTTTTACTGTCCTGCAAACGCTTCAGGACTCACTGCGGACACTGTGCCTTTGAGCAAAACCCTGATAAAAGTTTTCACCCCAACATCTCCAGAGAGCGGATGCTCTGCTAAAGAGAATTCAAAGAACAAACTCCTAGTGAGGAAAATGAGGACATTTCTGTGCGTCTGCAGGAGGGTTCTGCGGTTTTTTGTAAAATTTGAACTCTAAAATGAACAGTGAGTCCCAAACAAAGATGGGATTCATTCCACCCAGACTTTAACGGAGGTTTGTGTTTGCATTCTGTGAACGTGCACACACAGCAAAAAACCCAAATCTCACCGTCTTCATGTCCAGTTTCTAGTGCAAATTTCTAATAATGAGACAAATGTGCAGCAAAATTTAGCTGAGGCATCTCAATTTAAGTGATATATTTAATTAAACTGATTTTGATCATTTACATATTATTTTATAGATGCAGTTTTTTGTGAACAGTGAGAGGTCTTGTTTATAGATGATCTTGGTTTAAAGAAACTGGACTCAAATGAATTTAACAACAGCAGGACAGAATTTGGACAGTAAACAAATGTTAACATTTCATTTTTAAGAGACATGTTTCAAACTGTTTACTTCTAGTCTGACTTTAGGATTACTATGGTCTGGATAGGACTGTTGTAACCCTTTAGATAGGACATATATGGGAAGAGGAGGGTATAAATATTTATACTGTAAAGACATAATACTCTTTTTTTGAGCAGAATTAAGTTTTATTTTGTTAAAACAAAAATGTTCCAATAACCAAAGTAAAACACCTAAATATGAGTGTTTGTAGCTAACTTCATGATTAAATTTAGTTTTAAAAGGGCGAAACGTCTTTTAAAATCGTATCAAACTACAGTCTGCTGGTTTCATTGGCAGATTCTTTACTTCTAACAAGGAAAAAACATCTTGTATTTTATATTTTGAAACTGTTTTTGAGGCCATTTTTCCAGAGCAGAGTTCTGGTTGGTTTATGCAAAGTCCTGTTTTGGACACCAAAGGAGACGAGCATGAAGGTCTTTTTCTGGGCATCGGGGCGGCACAGAGAGCAGTTCTACGTCCAGGAATTGTGTGGGAGTGACAGAAGGACTGCTACCCCTCCAAATGCCCCCCCCCCCCGTTCCTAACGTCAGCCCCTCTGGCGTCAGACGCCACCTCAGATCCCACACCTGAAGGACCGAGGGAACGTAACTCAGCTGCTGCGGCTGAGATGAACCCGGGCGAGTTTCTGCAAACAGTCCTCCCTGAGGAGAGAACCCACAAAGAGCGCCTTGTTGGAGGAACAGCAGCTGAAGGAGGCGTTGCCCTCATGTTCACATTTACTCTGAGGGAAGAAGAAGTTCCTTATACCATGGTCCCGATGATACTGGATTCTGATTGGCTGTTGGGTGTGCGTTAAAATGTGATAATCCACAGTGATAACCACACGCCTAAAAAACAAGTTCCGGTCACATATCTGAAATGTTCTGTATCACTGCGCTGGCTTCTTTAAAACAAACTATCTTCATCGTCTGGACAAACCAAAGCGGTCAGAGGTGAACTTTCTCTCTGAACGGATCCAATATTTAACACATCGTGGTCATCAGCATAGATATCGCTTTTCTTTGCCGCTGCACTCGAGGACGGAGCGGTACTGCGTAACAAATGCTCCGCTTTTTGTGGAAAAAAAAGATCCAAACAGAAAAAATAACAAGAATAAAGTACTTAAAATGGCTGAATATTTATTTATTTTGCAAGTGACCATAAGTGGGTTAATAGCCTTTGAAGTGTGCATCATCAGAAGTCAACGCACGACGTGGAAGCCGTCCATGTCATGCGTTAACTTCTGATGCTGCACTAAGGCCATTAAGCTTTACTTAATCTACCAACAACTATAAGGTCCGTCAGGATTTTTGTCTTCAACGCCAAACACTTGTGGGATTTAGTAAATGCTGATTGGTGCTGGAGCCTGAATGGACCCTGATGGTCTTTGCATGCGGCACCACTGAAGCTGTTCTAGAGCTCGGATACAAACCTCCAGCTTCTCTTTCTTCCAGGTCTCCCAGATCTCTGCTCTGCGTCGTTCCGGACGTGTCCTTCTTCAGTGACGGCTGGCGCCGTCTGCGACACGTCATCACCGTCCCTCTGTCCCTCATCCGAACTGACGGCCTCATTTATCGCACGTCCTTCAGCTTCACCTACACCCCTGAGCTCCACCTGCCCCTGACCCCCCGAGGCCCTGCAAGTGGGGGGAGGAGAGAGGCCGGGCCAGATAGAGGCCCGGAGGAGAAGGCGGACGTCCTGTTGGAGATGATTCATCAGGAGTTCACCAAAGCCAACTTTCATCTCTTTGTGCAAAGTTAACTGATTAAGGTTGAGGCAGGTGCAGGTGCAGATGCAAATGCAGACGCAGACGCAGCAAAGGACAAACATGCAGACGCAGACGTAGGGTTTGCAGAAGCTGCAGAATTAGGAAGAATTTCTCTCCGAAGAACCGACTTGAGCGATTTCCTGTTTGATTTTCTGTGAGGCTGTTTGTGACGACATGATGTTCAAAACGAAAAGATGAGATTTTTCTTGACTGATGCTCAATTCCCCACAGACGTAAACGTTTACCAAGTGACTGCAGACTTCTTCCAAAAATGCTTTTATCATCGCCAGAATTGTTACCTATATCAAAAAATAAAGCGTTGATTGACAGCAACAGCAGGTCCTGTTTTATTCAGACTGCTGTGCAGTTCAGACAGTTGTCCTATTTTTACGTTGCTGCTCTCATCAGTCAGTGCAGCTTCCGCATTCACACAGCGGTCATGGCTCCCATAAAGACGGACATGCAGAGCTTGGGTTCTCTGGTGGGGGTGGGGGTAATTTGAGTAAAGAAAATACCGTCTTACATAATGGACTAGCTGATCCATCAGAACACCTCAGTCCGGTTCTACTCCAGCTTTTGCTCCACATGCATCACAATCCTTTAATCCACAGGTCATTGGAATAAGAAGTGTATAATATAAACACATGAAGGAACAGTCATATATTTATCCCTTGTTCTATCTTAGATGACCCCCCCCCCTTCCATTGACGTGTTCTCCCTACCATATCAAAGGTGGATAAAGGTGGAAAGATTTCATGTAATCCATGGACACCAGTGAAGATCACAAATCATTGAAGAAAAAAGGTTCAGAGCTCTGTCTAGTGGGTCTAGATGACCCCACTGTCTAGTGGGTCTAGATGACCCCACTCCCAATGTTAACTTGCCTAGGATAGCACAAGGGTTAAATATATGTGTACAAAATCAAATTCTTCCTCTCGCCGGTGGATGGTCACGGTTTTTTATCATGATTTCTGTTTGTAACTTTGGGGGAAGTTTGTAGAACCAGGTTCAACTCAAACAAATTAAGTTCCATATTTAGAAGATATTTTAAAAACCGTCTGATTATCCAAAAGAGCATTTCTGCAGCGCGTGAAAAACTGTGAGATGTTCTGCTGACTCTTCATTGTGGAGCAGCAAAGAACCGCCCGTCCTCGCTGACGGTAATCCTCTAAATCCAGAATCCAACGGCAGCAAAGCTCAAGCAGCATCAATCTGCTTCACCGCCTGAGTTCAGTTTACGGCCAGAAGACCCGCCTGAGTGGCCCTGTTGTTCTGACCCAGCCAAGCAGCAGAACCACAGAGGCGTGATGGACCACCCACATGGACACGCTTCTCCGTAGAAGATCCAAGCTTCCCTGTTCATTCCTCACATTCCTGTTTCTCAGCTTTTCGCCTGAGAGCATTCATCTCCACTCAGAGTTTGCAGAGTTTCTCCGTTACACTCGGTGTTTGGTTGAAGACACTTTTCAGTTTGAGTCTCTTTGCGTTTGGATCTTCTGCACTGAAGTAGCTGACTGATTACTGCTGCTCCTGGTTCCTCACCTCTGCTTTGTGTCTTCCTTCTCTGAACGTTTCCATGGAACAAACCAGGTCCAGAGTCCAATGGATGAACCAACCTGTCAATCAAGCAGGAGGTTATTTCTCAGGTGAATATATATCAAAGAAGTACCGGGTTGGACCCGGTTGGACCCGGGTGACTCCTTCCCACTGGTGGAGCTTTGGTGATATGAAGCTGTATGGGCCTGGTGGCGCCCTGGTGGACTCCCGTCCCAATCAGCCGTTAGACATAGACATCGGTGAGTTCACATGTTCTTCACGTGTTCTTCACATGTTCTTCATGTTTATTCATGTTTTCTTCCTCTCCTCACCATGATGTTTCACTTTGACACACTTTTCCTCACCAAACGTTTTTCACGGAACATCCACCCTTCTTCCTTTCGCGGTGGTGATGGGGAGTGGGGTGGGGGTAAAGAACAGCAGGTCAAACAATCACGTCTGTCAGGACTCAGCTCTTTTCTAATTCCACAACAACCAACGGAGAGGCCTTTCCTGTGATTCTTCCTCCTCATCCTCATCATGTCAGGAAACACACATGTGAGGGACAAGAGGAAGGAGACGAGCACCTACAGGTCACCTGATCTCTGCCTCCTGGGAGATTCCTGCGCCTGAAACACAGACGGCCGCCGCCGTTTCCCTCCTTCCCACAAATGAAAGAGCTCATTCTTGGAGGCATGCTGGGATTCTTCATCCAAACCCGGAACCTCCTGATCTCAGTTACTCCACAGACTCAGAGCTGAATGCTGCCGTTATGGAGCTGTGAAAGATGGAGGACAGGCTGTCATCCCAGAGTCATGTCATTTACCCGTTAGTGGCGGTTTAACCCTTGTGCTATCCTATGACCCCCCCCCCCTTCCATTGACGTGTTCTCCCTACCATGACAAAGGTGGATAAAGGTGGAAAGATTTCATGTAATCCATGGACACCAGTGAAGATCACAAATCATTGAAGAAAAAAGGTTCAGAGCTCTGTCTAGTGGGTCTAGATGACCCCACTGTCTAGTGGGTCTAGATGACCCACCTCCCAACGTTAAAGCGCCTAGGATAGACCAAGGGTGACAGGAAAACGGGAGCAAAGACAAACACCGGTTATCTGGGTTTTCTACAAAGAACGGTGATGTTTCTCTGCTGGAGAAGACACATCCGTCTGGAAAGTCTGAGACGGTTCCGTCTTCTCCCACTCGTTGTTCTGGTAGAGTTCTGGAGATCGTCACACATCCACAGACGCTGGCGGTTCAGGAAGAACCCGGGTTCTCTCTCGACTGTACAGCTTTCCTCTGCTCTTCTTCATCATTACAGTTCTGTTCTCTTTTGTTTCACACAGAAGTTCCAGGGTTGGAACCGGTTCCGGTTCTTTTCTGCTTTCGGACCCTGAAGACTGTCAGGACTCATGTTCAAAGATGTTCTGCAGATTGTTTGTCTGGTTCTCGTCTTCTTTCTGTCTTCAGATGGTCTGGTGAGGTCACTCCACTCCCTTTCCTACTCTCTCAAGCTTTTTTTTTTTTTTTTTAGCATTAAAATAACAATAAAATGGCTAAACACACATTTACACTAAAAAAAACTTTCCCATTGAATGAACATAAAAAAATTATGGAAAGGATTTCCACCTGGTTAAATAGCTTTACTTGAACAAAACTGAACCACATTGGTCCTACTTACTGTACCGCAAACTTAATGTATTTAGGTTCAAGCTAATAAATTTAAGTTGATTCAATTTAAATGAATCACTTCAATTAGTAACATGTAATTGATTTAAGTTTATTCAACTTAAAATTGTATGTCTACCCAAATCAACATAATATGTTGATCTAAATTAACTTTCTTGATATTTTTTCTATAATTTGTTTATACAACTGAAACTGACACACTTTTGTAAAGTTCAACTAATGGGCCTTGTAGTTTTCATTTCAAGGAAATGATCTAACAGGAAATGTCTGGCATCTCAAAGCAGGAGCTCACGCGCCACAAACAGGGACATTTACCGCACAAGGGGGTTGTGATCATCCTTTACCAATTTCTAAGTCATGGTGCACACAAAAAATAAACATAACTGTTTAACCCTTATGCTACCCCCCCCCCCATCCATTGAGGAGCACTGTCTAGTGGGTCTAGATGACCCAACTCCCAATGGTAAAGTGTCTATGATAGCACAAGGGTTACATCACTAGTTAAAACAGAGTAAAACTGCTAGACAACACAACCCATGGACAAAAACTCACACTTAAACTCCAATCTGCCCAGATAGGCAGAGAAAATGGTATCCCATAATTCCTTGCGATTACTAATGTACTCCAATTTAATGGTTGGATCAACATGATTGACATTAGTAACTGTTAAATTGATTATTTCTATGTACAATCGACATGATTCATTCATGTATGATTTACAAACATAACTGGTTGATAAGTTACGTTTTCATAAAGTTAACTGGCTGGTAATTTCCTTTTTTGAGTGCATTAAACCTTTTTCCGATATCAACAGACTTCACACGCAGACGTCATCCATGAGTTGTTCCGACCTGAAGAAACCACCTCAGTGAAACGAGTGCTGCAGTGGAACCTGTGAGCCTGCAGAGAACCGGCTCCCTGAGTTCTGGTCCGTTCTACAGCAGAGCAGCAGGGGAACTGTTGGTGGGACTGTGAGGTAAAGGTGAGGCTCAGATGAAGAATGCTCCTCTGTTGGCCCCCATTCAGCCCAGCTTTTTAAACTTATCGTCTCCACGGGGATTTCCAAATTTAGAGAAACCCAAATCTTCAGCGGCAGCTCACAAATCCTCCACTGTACCCTGAAGAAAAACGCTCTGTTGGTTTGTGTAAACATGACCTCTCTGGGAAATTTCCGCGTCTGGCTGTAACGGACACCAGAAAAGTAAAAATAAAAAAGCTCCCCTTACCCTGAAGATAAGGACTCAACTTTAGTTTTCACGTTGGAAATGGGATTACTGGATGGAAAATGTGACCCTCTGTGTGGAAGCAGAGCGGCACAGGGGCCTCCACGCTCCTCATTCAGCACTCATATCCTTCCCCGTGTGGCCGAGGGGCCCCGTCCCGCCGGCATCTCTTTGTACCTTACAGTGGATAAAGGGGCCTACTGTCGGGCGCTGGGATTTACCGCCGCCCTCTTCCTGTACATCATCACCTCAGCATCACTGAGATGGACGAGCAGCAGATGAGCGGCGATAGAAAAGAAAACACAAAGACCCGCTGAGAGCAGAGGGAACGTTCTGGAGAGAAAAGCCTCATCAGATGTTCTCCTGCAGCCGCTGACAGGACCTTCTGTCAGGAATCCTGCCGTCCCGTTTGGGAAGAATGAGAGGAATGCCGATGATCCTGGATGGAGATGACAGCAGGTGAGGTTCTGATCCGTGTTCTGGAACTACGCTGACAGGAAGGCGTGTCCCGGTTCATCAAACCGCTGTCAGGAGAAACAAACACATTTTGGTGGTGGTCCTCAGCTGGGAGCAGACAGCAGGTCAGTGCTGTTCCACAAGAGGTCAGAGGTCAGGGTGTGGCGGAGCATCATCAGGTCTCAGTTCTGTAAAGGAACCCTGTGAAAAGGTTCTGTTCAGGAAGAGAGCGGCTTTAGGGATGAACTGGACTCGGACCCAGAGTCTAACTGCTGATCTACCACCGTCTGTCAGCCTCTCGGCTCTTCCTTCAGGACGCTGTTCTGTGGGTCCCAACGCCGACAAAAAGTCCAAAGTTGGTTAAAATAAATGAAATACAGATGATTTATTGAAACCTAAATAGGAAATAAAGACATTCAGCAGGAGTCAGCCTTCTTCAGTGGTGTTTAATATGATGAATGGTGAATAAACAGCACAGCGGTTTGTTACGTGAGTAGGAAAACAGGAGCATTTACATGGACGGGAGTTCAAACCCACGACATCGCCGTGCAGAACGCCGTCGTCACACAAACAGTAAGAATAAAAATGTTTCAGCTGCCCTGAAATGAACAGAAACCAAACCAGCTTTTACTGCTTGTCTGTCTGGAGGTTCCAGACAGGAAGAACAAACATGGCGGCCACGCTGCACGAACGCCGCCTCCCATCGTCAGGCTCCACCTTCCTCCTGCCGTCAGCAAATGAAACGCAAAACCATTTTTCTCTTCCAACATTTCTGCTCCTGACTGTAAAACACTAAACTCTTCACACTCTGATGGAAACATCTCATCAGGTCGTTGCATAGTTACTCTAACTATGGAAAACCTCCAAAGGAGCCGAGGTTGCAGGTTTGAAGCCCCATCGGTGACCAGGAGCGACACCTGCTGCCTCCAACTGAATCTACTGAAGGTAAGGAGAGAGCAGATTCCACCGGAGAACCAGTGAAACCAGTTTAAGGGATGCTGCAGACTCCAGGATCCTTCAGACAGAACCGCCGGATCCAAACGTCTTCACCCAACCCGACCGGACGTCGGCGTGACAGAAGGAAGGAGCAAACACACAGAACCGAGCCTGAGCGCGTTAGGAGGCCTTGACATCAGATCAAACAAATAGGCCAAAAAAGACAAAGTCATATTTGGAGATGAAGGTCTAAACGTCACCTGATTGGTGCTCAAACCAATGAAAACTGGATGCAGGAAACGCAGCAAACAGACTGAGGACGAAGAAGACGGCGGCTGGATCCACGTCTGACCAGAAAAGGCTCAACTGAAGATCATCAGACGAGGAAAAACCACAACAGAAAAGACAGGAAACAGAAATCTGCACGTGGTCACCCGAGACCCCCCCCAACAAGCTCCTGTGTAAACAGTCAGAAACGTCCTTTTGGGGTACAGACTCTCTGCAAAAGTCTTCATCAGAAGTCTTCATCGTCTGAAACACAATGTTCCCTGAAGCTCTGTAAATGGGGGCGGAGCCACCTTAGAGCGGCCCCCAGCCGCCTCAGAGCGGCCCCCAGCGTTGGTCGTCCACAGACGCTTTCATCCAGCAGCTCACAAAGCGGACGTTTTCACTCCACGGCTGTGGAGCAGCGTCTCTCTGAACAACCAGCCGTCGGGGTTCGATGCCCTTCGTGACAGAAGAGGAGATCCCTCCTGTGAAGCTGAAAAGTCACGTGGCGACTGACACGGCGGCCAGAACGCCGTGAGGCTTTCACGGTGGACGCTTCTACGGCGCCAAGAGGAGAAGGTTTGAGGGCTTCGGTGGACAGTGTGACCCCCCAGCTCAGAGGAAGATCCCCTCCTCCACATATTGTTTGGCTCTTCAGACTCGGCAAGCCCCGCCCCCTCAGTCCTTGCCGACGCCGTGCTCCCACGCCACCTTGGCCTGCTCCTCCTTAGCGGCAGCGATTAGGGGCTGAGAGATTTTGCGTGGCAGGGGCCGGGGCGCCGGGGGAGGGGGGGCGCCTGGCTGGCTGGTCAGGGGGTCCTCTTCGGGGATGCAGCCCTCCCTGAGGAAAGGTTTGGGGGGCAGGAGTGGGGGGGGCTCGTGGAGGTGGTAAAGAGGAGGGTGGTGCGGGATGTAGTGGTGGTGTTGTGGGTGGGGCTGACAGACCCCCCTGGCCGGGCCCACGCCTCCGGGGGCGGAGCGGCTGCGGCAGGGCGGGGGCTTGACTCCGTCCAGGACGTCGGGCTCGGAAAGGCTGTACCTCACCGGCTGATAGGGGAAGTCCAGGTCCTCCTGGTTGGTTGTCCAAACCCGGCTGGCGGGGGCGGAGTCCAGCGTGTCGGCGCGGTCGGCCGTGGGGTCGGAGGAGGAGGGGGGGCCGCCAAAGTTACTCTCACTGAGCGAGGAGACCCCAGAGCTGGCGCTGCCCGACAGGGTGGAGTTACTGCCATCCAGGATGGACTGTGGA
>CM074493.1:32519369-32578377 GCA_037389245.1 Oryzias sinensis
CCATCACCATCATCATCATCATCATCATCATCATCATCATCTTCACCATAATCATAATCATCATCATCATCATTGAAGAAGTCAAACACATCATGAGCCCCAACATCTTCCTCTGATTTGAACAGCGTCTCTTCAAAAGTTCATTTAGACCAGAATAACCTTCTTTAACTGACCTTTGACCTTTTCTTTTAACCTTTGACCTTTCATTTTCTGTATTACAGGAAATGATCTAAGTTGGTCTAAAAGAGGTCTTGTTTTGTGCACATAACCACTGGTTCTAAAGCCACAAGCTGACGTGTGGTGTCCCACAAGGTTCTGTTTGAGGCCCCACTCTGTTTAACTTCTTCATGCTACCACTGAGTGTTTCAGTACCTGTGAAGAGTCTCTTTCTTCCAAGCTGGTTCCATAGCAGAAAACATTTTTAAAAAGACATCTGGACTCAGTTTGTTGGCCTCTTATCCGAGAGTCTGTCTAAATTCTGGAATAAATCGGTATGGTCCTGCTGTCAGAGGGAGGAGCTGGCCGAGATAGTAAAGACAACTGGGAGATGAAGACAAGGAGCTAATGTTCTTGTTTACAGGTTTATTCATGTGCCTGTCCCTATCAGATAAACCGCTTTAGAAAGACCCCCCCCCCCACACACACACACACAGCAGTAGCGTACCTGTCCGTTGTCAGGGATGTTGGAGTACATGGCGCTGCTCGGCCTGTCTCTATGAGGCGGCAGCAGCATTAACATTTCTCTGTTGTGTCTGTATTTGTCCGGCAGGGAGGGGGAGCCCACTGCAGGGGGGGGGGGGGGTGAAAAAACAGTGAATTCAATTCAATGATACTTTATTAATCCCACAAGGGAAATTTAAGTTCCAGTTCATCTCGAACAAGGTCAGACATACAACAACACAAATACACACACATTTCGAGAAGTTAACTGAGGTCTTGCAGCCACAAGTGTATGCATTATTAACACAACAACACAAATGCACAGCAACGCAACAATACAACAACAAACCAAAGCATGAACGCATCAAAAAAGGAAACATCCGGGAGAGAAAAACAACTTAAAGAAAGCCTGGACTCCTGTAAAAGAAAAACATAAACCACAAACCTCAGCAAATAATTACAATGACTGTATGTCTGCAGTGCAGCAGCTCACCCCTGATAGACGAAGGGTTGGAGTTATTCATCTGAGGAGGTGCTGAGTGGGTGGAGCTTAGACTCGAGGAGGAGGGGCTTGCCTGCAGTTACAAAGCACTGATGAAAATTGTACGTCAAAACATCGGATTTCTAATTTCATGTCATCATTTTATTGCTGAAAATTGCCTGAGGAGTTCATGTTTATGGGATGGCGTCTACTCATGACTGACCTGCATGCGGTAGAAGTCCTCGGCGTGCTCCACCACCAAACCATCTGCCAGGATCAGCAGGTTTCCAGTCTCACTGGAAGTGTTAGAGGAGACAGAGGGGGAAGAAAGGCGAACAGGAGTCAAAACAGCGATGGGACTGAAAGGAGGGATGATGGAAGCGAAGAGTGCAGGTCAGGAGATTCAGTCAAAAGAGAGGGGAAAATGAAAAGGTGGGTAGGAAGGGGGAGAGTGGTGCAGAGTGCAAAACAAAAGAACAGAAAGACATCCAATAGAGAGGTCAGGAGGAGTGATCAGCAGCCAGAACATGCAGAAGAAGAAGGTCAAATCAAAGAGGAATGAAAGAAAGACAGAGAGAGATTATGGCTCATGTTCAGAAGTGAGGACAGAAGAAAACTCATCAAATGGAATCAGGAAAAGCAGCAGAAAAACAGGAATTCTGTCAACTGAGAAGCTGGAGATAGAAAGATAGTGACCATTCATCTCTGTTTCTAATATTCTCTTTTATTGTGCATTTTCTTCCTTCTGTTTCCAGGGCTCAGGCTTTAGCTTCTGCCAAACTCAGCCTCTGAGAGGACGAAGGCCCAAAACTCCAGACTGACGGCGTGCCCACAAGCAAAGACAGCTGCTCTTCAGGGTCTGTGGACCTGCTCAGCAGCTGGACCCTGTCCAGCCGAGGGTCCACCAAAAACCAACCTTCATCCTTCAGCAGCAGTGAAGATGAGGCGGCAGAGCGTCCCTCTCACCTGTGGCGGTGCAACAGCTTGAAGCTCTCTGGACTCATTGGACTGTGGGAGGCCAGGATCCCTCTGGGGGGGTTGGTTCCAGCCTTGTCTAGGCCAGGCAGACCCTGCAGGACAGCATAGAAGCACTGCTCTGAATACTCACACTGTTCTCACAAACATTTCTGCAGACAATTCAAGTGAGAGACAAAAAGAAGGAACGTTGGGTTTCTAAAAGAACTGGCATTTAATGACTTCCATGAAACTGATAAAGAGTTAAAGAACAGAGCAGGTTCAGGAGTCAGGATTAGCTGAAACAAAGGAGAAGAGAAAGACACAAATCTCTTATTGGGCTATTTTTCCGTTTCACGGACGTTCCTCCTTCAGCTCATGCAGACTCACATGGCAGAGGCTGTTCCTCATCATCTGGAACTGATCTATCAGCTTCTTGTGCAGGGGACGCATTTCTGGGTGCACCAGCTTCTCGTGCACGGCCAGGCCCAGGCCTAAAATATGGACCTGTGTGAACACAGAGGTCTAGTATTAAACAGGAGAGGCTCAAAAGAGTGTAGAAGAAGTAAGTGATGCTTGACATTTGAAGGGAATTCAACGAAAAGGAACAAGGTTTGCAGAAACAACATCACTGCTTCTTGATGCTCCAAATTCAATGGTTTAAGAACACACCATGTTCACAAATACAGCAGGGACATAAAGCCAAAGATCCTTCAGCCTGCAGTCTCTGGAAACCATCAAACCATCTCACGCAAGACCAAACTCCGGCTTCAGGACTAGGGGTGTGTATTGGCAAGAGTCTGGTAATACGATACGTATCCCGATACGCGCCCTGCGATACGATACGTATCCTGATATTTTACCGAAACATGTTTTCTTTCTGTTTTATTTAAATGACTTTGAAAAAACTCAACCTGAATTTTAATGTCTTCCACTGTAATAAAATGGTCAAATTCGGTTTAATGATCACAATGTTAAGCACTGCAATTGTATCTCATATAAGTTGCATTTACCAAAGCAAATTCATAGTGCTTTTATTTTGGTAAGTTAAAATATAGAAAGGGAACAGTCAACATTGTCTGATTTAAATATATATATATTTTTCAGTGTAACAAAAAACAAAGAATGAATGAGCCTTGACCAATAAGTTTCTATTGGGTAAATAAAATGCTGTTTATTTTCAGCATTAATGTAGCTTCTTTTAAACAGTTCAGGAGCCTGAATGGTGCTTTAAAAATAAAGAGTGGGGGGCACACTGATTCTATCCAGAAACAATAAAGTGTGATGATGAGGCAGCATGACAGAACGAAGGAAAGTTGCTTTAATGTGACAAAAAAGAGGCTTTGTTTACATTTCTGCTCTGCTGCACCTTTGCAGCCACGCTTCTCACACACTGAAGTAAACTGGTAACGCTGATCACGCTGTTGTCTTGTGTTGTGTTCAGCTGCTCTAAGAGGCTCCGTGTTCTCTGCTGCCAACTAGCGGTCGGAGGGTGAAGTGGACAACGAGAGTCAGACGCTGAAGGTCGCTCAGAAATAATTGAATAAATATCGATCTGGCAGCATTTTGAATCGATACAAGTATGGCTAAATGACGTATTGCGATATATCGCAGAATTGATTTTTTTCTTACACCCCTACTTGAGAACATCCAATGGCCCTAAAGCGTCCCAGACTGAGAGCGCAGACTGGGCCAAGCTCTTCGTCTCACATCCAACAAGAGCCACCTTCCCGTCTGACACGCAGGCTGGAGACGACCACGAGGCAACGCTCGCAGCCGATGGCGAGCGATCACAGCAGCAGGTCTGCATCAACGCAGAGCTGCTGGATCAAGACCGACACCACCCGGTCGGTTCTGGACCCCGGTCCCCCCGCAGGAGACGATGAGGAGGAGGAGGAGCAATGAACCAATCATTCTGGATGATCAGAAACATCTAAAACACATAAAGGACCTGAAATAACAGAAGCACCTGAAGCTCAAATACAAAAAAATAATGAAACACTTAAAACAACTGAAAAGCCTGAAAAAAATGGAGAAATCCAAAAAAATTGTAAAACCTGTAACACCTAAAGAACAAAGAACCTTTTTCCTGTTGGTCGACTTAGGAAACGTTAAAAAGCTGAATCCTTCGGTGAAGGGCAAACGTGGAACCTAAATGTAGAATGAAGTAGATTTAACACATTTTCAGGTAATAGTTGCTGGGAACTTTAATAGACATTATCATACAGTGGTTAGCGCTCTTGCCTCACAGCAAAAAGGCCCCCGGTTCCTGCTGGGGGGTCTGAACCAGAACACCAATGGGTGTGGGGTTTGCATGTTCCCCCCGTGTATGTGTGGGTTTTTCCTCCCACCGTCCAAAAACATGCTTCATAGGTTCACTGGTTACTCTGAATTGTCCCTAGGTGTGCATGTGAGTGTGCATGTGAGTGTGCATTTGAGTGTGCATGTGAGTGTGCATGTGAGTGTGGCTCTGAGACAGACTGGCGACCTGTCCAGGACGTCCCCTCACCCACGAGTGACCGGCAGCCCCGTGACCCCGAATGGGAGAAAACGATTCAGAAGACGAATGAATGAGTGAGTGATCATATAGTTAGAGATTGCATTTTATTGATCTGCGTGTGTGTGTGGGGGGGGGCTGGACGCCTCACCTGCTCCTGCATCAGGTCTTTGAGCTGCGTGATCTTCTCTGTGTCTTCAGGATGACTGGTGATGTAATCTTTATCAAAGAAAGCCTGCAGAGGACAAGACCACAGACCTCAATAACAGAGTTCTGGAGATGCTGATGTCATGACGACCAGAATTAAAAGTCTCATAACTTCATGAGATCAAACTTCAGAACCTAAGTGTAGATTTTTGCCGGAACCATTCAAAACCCTCATGGTGGTCTTTTTGGTTCTTTGTGGCTCAGAACAGTGAATAAAGACATGACTGATGTCCAAACAGTTATCAGAACCGTTTGGGTTTAACGTCTCTGGCTGCAGGTACACAAAGATCCGGAACAGACAGACGGTCTTTGCCTGACCTCCTGGTATCTGGCGATGCCTCCGTTGACGGCGGCATCGATGACGCCGTTCAGCGTCATGCTCAGCAGGTTGATGTTCCCGTGCAGCTGCTTGTGTTGGTACTGGCTGATCAGAGTCCGGAGCTCTTGGTTCTTGTTTTCCACCACAGACGTGGCGTTCTCCAACGGGCTCACCTCCACCTGGAACCAAACAGAACCAAGCGAACATCTCAGCAGTTTGATGTGGGTGTTCCAGCTCTGAGGTGCAGTCCGTCCTCCGTTCTTGTCTCACCAGCTCTCTCTGCTCCACCTCAAACCAACGCGAGATCCCCGGCAGAGGATGGCTGAGGATCAGAGTGGTCCTCTCGATCCAGAGACTCTGCAGCGAACAGGAGACATTCTGAGCTGCAGCTGCAGCTGATGGTTCTTCACTCAGAACCAGAGGAATCCAAAAAGGGATTGACGTCCAGATTGGATTGGAAATCTTCTGGAGGTAATTTTCATGTTTTTTTTGTGACAGTATCTGTTTTCATTCTTCTAAACTTCACAAAGACAACCAGCTATTTTATTCTGAAAGAGAGGGATGTTTCAAAATAAAACACTTAGCTGATGGACGTTGAAACCATTGACTGTATCTGAGAATTGGACTGAGAGGCCCCTCCTCCCAAGCCTGCTTTCAGTGGAAGGGGTGTGGTCTTCGATCAAGCTCACTCCTGATTGGTGAGAATGGTTGCCATAGAAACGTTGACTCAGACCGACCGATCCTTTCTTCCTGACGATTTCTGGTTCCAACATGGCAACAAATGGCAACTGAATTGACTTCATTTGGTTGGAAGTGAACCGTTTTCATGGATGACGTCGCAGTCGCTCAGTCCAGATCTCTGGTACAGTCCATGGTTGAAACACAAATTTTATTTTTGGTTGTGAACTCTTCTCACTGTCAAACAAACCCGAGGATTCTAGAGTTTATGCTGATATCATCAGTCACCAGCAGGGCGGAGCCCTCTGAGGACACACCTACTCACCTTGAACTCGTTTTCTCTGTCTTTCAATCCTTTGTGGAAGGGCCGGTCATACCGAAACCGTCGGACGTTGTTGACCCGATAGAAGCTTTTGATGCGGTCCGGCACCCGCTCCATCTGAAGGACGCCGACACTGTCTGGAACCGGAGTGACGGCGTAGATCTGGAGGTCTGACGGCCGAGGGGAGGGGTAGTCAAGGGTCTGACGTCATCTTTTGGATTCAAAGGAGAACTTCAGGTGAACCCATGTCTGCAGCTCAGACACGCTGGTCTGAAGGATACACTGCGCGTCACACTGCAGCGTGGCCTCATCGGGCTGATTCGGGTGTTGCATTGCGATGGCTTGTGGAAATTCTCCCAGCATCCTTTGCTGGAAAGCCTCTAACCTTTCGTAGTCGTGACCTCGACAGACAAACTCCTTATTCTGGGAGAAATGATAGTAAAACGTGTTTTTCGTACTTCTTTTGGAGGGGAAACTGCTTTAACTGTTGAGGCGCATATTTGATATGATTTGGGGAAGAAGAACTCACTCTGAGGAAGAACGGGAACTTCCTGCCGTAAAAACCGACTCTGAAGAACTCGGGCTCCAGACGCTGCTGCTCCATGATGTTGTCATAATAAGCCGCTTCCATTTTCTGTAGACAGAGAAAATCGTTTGACTGACCCTTAACGAGAGGCGGTGTGCTGGTGTGGCGCTGTGCAGGTGTGGCGCCGTGCAGGCGCGGTGGCCTTCAGGTGCGGCGTGCAGGTGCGGCGTGCAGGTGCTGCGTGCAGGTGTGGCGGCGTGCAGGTGTGGCATGCAGGTGTGTTGGTGTGCAGGTGTGGCAGCGTGCAGGTGTGGAGGTGTGCAGGTGTGGCGTGCAGGTGCGGCTTGCAGGTGTGGCATGCAGGTGTGGCATGCAGGTGTGTTGCCGTGCAGGTGAGGTGTGTTGGCGTGCTAACCCTGGCGTGCTGGTGTGGTGGCGTGCTGGTGTGTTGGCTTGGTGGTGTGCAGGTGTGTTGGTGTGCAGCTGTGTTGTGTGCAGGTGTGGCGTGCAGGTGTGGCATGCAGGTGTGGCGTGCAGGCCCAGTGGCATGCAGGTGTGGCGTGCAGGTGAGGTGTGTTGGCGTGCTGGTGTGGTGGGGTGCAGGTGTGTTGGTGTGCAGCTGTGTTGTGTGCAGGTGTGGCGTGCAGGTGTGGCATGCAGGTGTGGCGTGAAGGCCCAGTGGCGTGCAGGTGTGGCGTGCAGGTGAGGTGTGTTGGCGTGCTGGTGTGGTGGTGTGCAGGTGTGTTGGTGTGCAGCTGTGTTGTGTGCAGGTGTGGCGTGCAGGTGTGGCATGCAGGTGTGGCGTGCAGGCCCAGTGGCGTGCAGGTGTGGCGTGCAGGTGAGGTGTGTTGGCGTGCTGGTGTGGTGGGGTGCAGGTGTGTTGGTGTGCAGCTGTGTTGTGTGCAGGTGTGGCGTGCAGGTGTGGCATGCAGGTGTGGCGTGAAGGCCCAGTGGCGTGCAGGTGTGGCGTGCAGGTGAGGTGTGTTGGCGTGCTGGTGTGGTGGTGTGCAGGTGTGTTGGTGTGCAGCTGTGTTGTGTGCAGGTGTGGCGTGCAGGTGTGGCGTGCAGGTGCGGCGTGCAGGTGTGGCGTGCAGGTGCGGCGTGCAGGTGCGGCAGCAGCGCTCACCCGTATCCAGCTGAGGCTCTGATAGTCATACTGGGACTCATACTGGAAGGCCAGCTCCCGGCACAAAGGAATGCCGAACTCCCAGCACTGCCGACACAAACGACAGAAAGAGACGGTGAGGAACGCTGCAGCAGCTCCGTTTACTCCTGTTTCTGCAGGAAAACTAAAACCCGGAAGAATTAAAGAACTATTTGAAAAAGAGATAAAGAATTAAAATAAGATGCACATCTCGTGCTAACCCTTTCGAAAAAGAAGAAATCTGTTAATTTATTGCTTTACAAGGTTTAGTAAAAAATGTAACACAATAAATCAAACACCTTATCTAAGAAATAATCAAAGTTAAACCGAGAAAAATGCCATCAGAATAAAAATGTCTTAAGAACCAACAGATTCTGGGTCAAAGGTCACCATAGTCTGGGGGAAACATCTCCACGAGTTTTAAACTTGGTCCTTTTGGGAGGTTTTGATCGGAGGACCGTAGAGAAAAAGTCCAAAATAGAACAAAAATTCAGGTTTGAGAAAAAATTGACTAACTTTATATACCAACCTAATTAATGCCTAGAATCTGCCCGGCAACAGCGGAACTTTTGTTTTTTTCATTTCTCAAAGTATTTTTTTGTGGTATTTTATCAATTAGTAAGAAGCTGAGAGAGAAACTAAAACCTAATTTTCCCTAAAACATCCGCTGCTCTGATCACTCATGGTGGAGGGAAGAGTGCGCCACCTGCAGGCTAGTCAGAGTAACAGTTGTTTTACCAGGAAGTCCCATTGAGGTCAGAACCTTTTTCAAGCCAGACCCGATGTGGTTTATGTCGTGAAGAGTGCAGCTGTCTGTGTTTCTGTCATTCATGCTGTCTATGTGTCTTTACACAAAAACAAACGTTGATCAGCTGATCACATCCTTTACATTAGAAATCTTTGAATGAAACGATCTTTAAATTAAGCTTTCTGAGTTTTCAACAAATTTTTATCAAAAAAACCTTTTTTCTAAGCTTTTCCGTAACCCTTGTTCTATCCTAGGCCCTTTACCATTGGAAGTGGGGTCATCTAGACCCACTTTAAGGTTGGGAGTTGGGTCATCTAGACCCACTAGACAGAGCTCTGAACCTTTTTTCTTCAATGATTTGTGATCTTCACTGGTGTCCATGGATTACATGAAATCTTTCCACCTTTATCCACCTTTGTCATGGTGGGGAGAACACGTCAATGGAAGGGGGGGTCATAGGATAGCACAAGGGTTAATAAACGATGAAATGTTTGCTGCTTCAGTGAAATATTTATGAACACGTATCACCACAGGTACCGATTACCTTTCCCTTGTTAAAGTAGTGGATTACTCTGCGGCAGAGGCTCTCCTTGCGGTGCCACTGGCTCTGAGCCGGGTAATGCAGGAAGTCCTTGAGGGGACGCTCTTCCCAGTGCAGCAGCTCCCAGTACAGCAGCAGGGTGAACGCCGCCTCTGCAGACGCACAGCAGCACGTCAGCCACACGCCTGGCGGCCTCAGAGCGCCGCCGCGTCGCGGCCTCACCTGTGAAGTTCTCCGCCTGCAGGTGCATGTCGCACAGTTTGTGGATGTAGCGGATGTACATCTCCTCTTTGTTGATCTCAGACTTGTAGAAGTTCTGCAAGGAAACAGAACTGGGAGTTATCCTGTTAGTAGGAGGGAAAACAGGGATTTCCTTTGTGCCAAACTTCCTGAGGTGTGAACGTTTACCAGCAGGTTGACGGTGCAGCCGATCTTTTTGTTCTCCGTTTCGTCTCCCTTCATGCAGTCCCTGAACACAAACACCATGATGATGATGATGAAGAGCCGCGTTTATTTGCTGAGATTGTTAGAACGTCTCTGTAACCATATCTTTTTTCTACTAAAGCGTTTGTTTGACGCCACAATCCCCAGATGTTTCAGGTGTTCCTCACCTGTAGTCCAGCAGGCGCTCCATCAGCCGCGTGACGGACGTCACAAAGGAGGTCCCCGTCTCCCTCCACGTCTCCTGCTCGATCTTCTCCAGCAGACTTTGGAGAAGACGCAAAGATTAGGCTCTCAAACGTGGCTGATGGCAGCACGCCGCTGCTCTGAGCAGGACGCTCACAGGCCACGCCCACTAACGCCCACATTCTAGAACTGCAGAAAATTCCCTTTTCTTCTTTCTGAACTTTGATGATTTTATCGCCAAAAGTGTTGTCACAGTTCTCTAGAGTGACGCAGCATCAGTTGGAACTTAAAACATCAAAGTGATGAAGAACACAAACACCAGAAGACGAAGATGAAACAGATGATCTGCACTGAAAGGAAGCCTTTCAGATTCATGCATCAGAGGAGAAGTTCCCCAGGAAATGTAGATTGTTAGGAGAAAACCTCACACACATCATTTTAGCGTGTTCTCTGCACACACACACACATCATTTTAGCGTGTTCTCTGCACACACACACATATCATTTTAGCATGTTCTCTGCACACACACACACATCATTTTAGCGTGTTCTCTGCACACACACACATATCATTTTAGCATGTTCTCTGCACACACACACATCATTTTAGCGTTTTCTCTGCACACACACACACACATCATTTTAGCGTGTTCTCTGCACACACAGAAACGGACCGGGCCGGCACGCGAGCACGAGCATCAGAGGGTTACCTGGGATACGGCCCAAACAGCTGGGTTCTAGTCCCGCAGCACAAAGCAAAGCAAACAAGAGCGGCGTTTGAGAGCGGCAGAGGTTAGAGAGACAGAGGTGGTTCCGGCGGATCAGATCTCCTTACAGCAAACCGAACAGCTCCCGGTAGTTCTCGTCACCTTTGCCCTCCGACACCAAACTGTCCAGCTTATCGATCAGCTCGGCCTCCACCTGCCGGGACATTCACAGAGGAGGAGACTGACACTTTGATCCGGAAAGCGGCGCCGTCTCCGCCTGCGGACGCTCCAGCACCTGTTTGAAGTTCCCGTTCTTGCGCTGCTCCCAGTCCATCATGTCGTGGAAGATCGGAATCATGATGTTCCTCAGCTCCACCTGTGGGACCAGCGTCACGCCCAGGAAGGGGCCGATCATGCCGGGGATGAAATGGATCTTGTTCTCCCCTGCAACAGTGGACAGCCATCTTTCAGCACTTCACCTTTGACCCCTTATCAAAAAAGTTCACGGGGGGGGGGGTCTCACCCAGGTTCTGCCACATGCTGAACAGCTGGAAGGTCATGATCACTCTCATGTCTCCATATCTGCAGAAACACGAACACGGCTGTAGCAGCAGCTTCATGCAGCGGCCACGGCACAGAACCACACGGTTCTGGTCCTCACCTGTCCAGAACCTTCTTCTTCTTGGCAGGACTCAGGTTCTCCAGCTGTAAACTGGGCTGGTTGATGTAGAGAACAGCCAGACTGAAGTAGGAGTTCCACACCTGCGCACACAAACAAGCAGACGCAGGCCCCATGAGCGACGTCTGCGACGTCTGCACGCGCCAACATGTGAGGGGAGGAGCCAACCTTAAAGTCAAAGTCACTTTGGGCGAAGTTCTTGTGCAGAGCAGGAGAAAGATGCTGAGCCGTGGTCAGGATGATGCTGCAGGACAGACGGAACACAGAGAACAGACATGAGTGATGGATGCTGGTTCCATAGAACAGACAGGACTGACGGATGCTGGTTCCATAGAACAGACATGACTGATGGATGCTGGTTCTTCTGGACCGACTCAGCCTGGCTGGATGCTGACGGTCCTATGCCGGGAGAACGGTCAGACGTGTCACCAGGTTAGTGTGTGTTTGTGTCTTACTGGCTGGTGAGCAGCCTCATGACGTTCCAGTCTCGAGGGAAGATGCTGAGCTTCATCAGGTTCCTGAACACACACAGGATCTTCAGCAGGAACTCCTGTGAGGACGAAGGGAAATTCTGAATCAGAACGACCCCCCCTCATTGGAAGGACCTCTGCTGGATGTTCAGGGTCTACCTTCAGCTCCTCTTTGCTGTGAAAGTTTTCAATCAGGTGTTGAAAGTGGGCGTCGGTCATCTGACGGAGAAGCGATAGGAGGCAGGACACATATTCTCCCTGACAGGAAATGACATCAGAGAAGGTCATGAGGGTCGGTCATGTGAGGGCGGTTCAGGAGGGACAGACAGGAGATGATGGAATGGATTATTTCAGTCCCGTTTTAAAACATTTACTGAGGTTTTGGAGAGTAAAACAAGGGGGGGGGGGCAATAAACAACAAGAACAAACAGAAAAACAAAAACAAAGCAAGCTCTCCTTCACTTCCTGTCCTTGATTCAAACAGAAATGAAGGAGTTTTACAGGATGGATGGAAGTTTATGAGGGTAACAGGATGATGAAGACGATGATGAAGATTATGATGGATCAGAAGGGAACATCAGAACTGAGATCGTTTCTGTTCCAGTTTTTGGTTCCAGATTAGTCTCTCAAAAATGGAAGTATTATGGTAGGGGCTGGACTCATCTTGGATGTTGCCCTTCTCAGGTGGAGCGGGGGGGGCAGGGTGGATGCATGCGGTGGGGGGGAGTAGTAGTTGTAATGTTAGTTACTAACAGTGATCTCCGCGGTGCACTGCGGACAGCGTTGACCCCTTACCGCCTCCTGCGATTGGCTCTTGCTCATAATGGACAGAAGCGTCTGCAGGAGGACGTCCAGCAGCGACTCCACCATCATCTCCACCTCCTCCTGCACCGACGTGTCCTGGAGGGGGGCAGGAGGTGGAAAAGGGGGGAGTGAAAGGAATGAAAAAGAAAGAACGGGACAGATGACAACATTTGATCTTTGCAAACGTCATGGAGAAAACCTCTGCTGTCAAATGCTAAATGGGCGTAGCGGGAACCAAACCTGCAACTCCTGTACCGCTGCACCACAGACCCACATCTGACCTGACATCGTCCTTTGACCTTTGTCAATAGTTACTTGGTCAAACAGCACAGATTTCAAACCCTGAACTTCACGTTATTCCGTATTACGTATATTTTACTTAAGCTTTGTTTATCTTTGCAATAATAATAACAATAAACTTTATTTATACGGCACCTTTCAGGATAAAATCTGGTAGCTTCCCCAGTAAAGCCAGAATATAAAGACAATTATGAAAAAATCAATAAGCTTTTTTTAGCTTTTCTTTTTTTTTTAGAAGAATCTCTTCAGATCTGAGCTGAAGGAAGGGAGTTCCAGAGGATGGAGCCGCTGCTGCAAAAACTCTGTCACCTTCAGTCTGTAACAACCTGCAGACCCTGGTCACATGACCTCAGGGACCTGCTGGGAGTGAACGGCTGCTCAAGGTCTTTCTATAGACCAGTGCCTGGCTATTGAGGCTGTGTGTGTTAAAAGCAAGTTTAAATGTGCTTTCGGACGCATGGATGGGGGCCAGTGCAGCTAAATTAATAACAGGGTGACGCATGAAAACTTGGAAGAACTGGTTAAAAGCCTTGCAGCAGCGTTCTAGACAACCTGGAGGCCATTCTAAGATTTTTTCTTAGCAGGCCGTGTGAAGATGGGTTGCGAAATCAAGGCTGAGAAGATAAACTGGACTATCTGGAGACGGCTGTCAGGAGCACTCATTTAGTTGGAGAAAGTTGTTGTTCATCCAACTCTTGACTGAGTCCAGAAACATGCCTCAAAAGTGTGATCTAATCTAAACGTCTGCTCAGAATCCTGATGCAAAGAGACTGACAGCATGCCCCCCCCACCCCCACCCCCACCCTAATCAGGTCTGACTGACTGAGGCTGAGGTGTTTGCTTTGCTGGTCGTTCACGTATAGATTCTGCTGAACTCCTCATGTTTGGTTGCAGCTGTTCTTATGTTTAAGTGAAAAACTGAAGTCTGGACGGTTTGGACCTGGTTTAACCAGCTGAAGGACTGAGAGCAGAAGCAGCGTTCTGGGCTGCAGAAACATGGATGTTGACTCCAACAGGAAGTGCCTCTGTGGGTCTGCGTTACCATGGAGCTGCTCTTGATAATAGAGAAGATGGAGGCGAGGATTCCTGAGCAGATGAGCAGCTCTTTCTGCTGCCTCAGATGCAGATGGATGTGATGCAGGACCACAGGAAGCAGGATCCTTCGAGACTCTGGGGACAGAAACACACACAGGACATCGTGAGCCCATCCCATAATAGGTATATGGTGTGAGGGGAGGTGTGTGTGTCCGGGTTTCTTTCACATCAATGATCAAGAAGCAAAGCAGAAGAATCTACCCGGGAAGGAGAAGAGTCTGCTGTCCACGGTCCGAGCGATGGACTGCAGCTTCACCACATCCATGGACTGTCCTATGTGCACAGTGGACGGCATGCTGCCCAGAGTGCCCCGCACGAACTCTGCCACCTCCTGCACCGTGAACATGTGCAGCAGCTCGTCAAAGATGGCGGGGAAGGAGTTCAGCAGGGCGGCCTGAGGAAGAAGGCAGCTTTGTTAGAGAGCTGCTGCTTCTGGGATCCACTAATGGAGGAGAGTCCGTGACAGAGCTGAGCCTCAGGGATCCAAAAGCCTCATGAGGTCTGAGATCTGGAAGCAGGAGGAACGTGAACAGACAGAAGGAAGTGGCGCTGGAGGCCCTGCAGAGGGCCAGCACCACAGCTGTGGAGGTGGTCCGTGCGCTGAAGCAGCTTCAGAGAAGGTCAGATGTGGGTTTTTCATTTTTCCAACTGTGACTTTCCCGCTAACAGCAAAGACGCTTCAGACATTTTTAGGAGGACAGAATCCAGGAACGACCTAAGATACGATTTTAAAAACCAAAGATGTGAAAAAAGATTAAAAAGTTACATTTTTTTGTTCAGTTTACGATAAATGCACGTGTGTGTGTGTGTCTGTGTGTTTGTGTGTATGTGTGTGTGTGTGTGTGTGTCTGTGTGTTTGTGTGTATGTGTGTGTGTGTGTGTGTGTGTGTCTGTATCTGTGAGTGTGTGTGTGTCTGTGTGTGTGTGTGTGTGTGTGTATCTGTGAGTGTGTGTGTGTCTGTGTGTGTGTGTCTATGTGTCTGTGAGTGTGTGTGTATGTGTGTGTGTGTGTGTGTGTGTGTGTGTGTGTGTCTGTGTGTGTGTGTGTGTCTGTGTCTGTGTGTCTGTGAGTGTGTGTGTATGTGTGTGTGTGTGTGTGTGTGTGTGTGTCTGTCTGTGTGTGTCTGTGTGTGTGTCTGTCAGGTCTTTCCCTCACACCTGCCGCACAGGTGAATCAGGACTCTGGCTTTCTCACAGGCATCCAGATTTCCACTTACTGACAGCGGCGGCGGCGGCGGCGGCGGCCGCAGAGCGCTGGAGCTCGTGGCCTGAGTGCAGCTGACTTGCAGTGGGGGCTGGATTTGGACCGGACCAGGGACTAGAGCTAAGGGAGCAGCAGGCACAGTACCAGGTCCAGAGACTTGACTGGGGCCTGGACAGGGCTGGGAACCCAATGGGTTGGGGGAGGGGCAGGACCAGATCGGAGGGTCAACATTTGAAAAAGGTCAGGAGAAAAGGAGAGAGAGTTCGGGAAAGTGCCGATAAAAAGGTGCAGAGAGAAGACGCTGATCAGTTCAGAGAAACGGGAAGCAGCTGCAGAAAGTCAAGAACGGACACCGACGAACTCGTTCTGCTTCCCAAAGAGACCCCACCCACTTGGTCCCTAACAGTTCTTCCTCACCTGAGTGAAGAGGAGGGTCTCTGAGCTGCGGCTGTCCAGACTCAGGACGAAGCGGATGGACTGGAAGAGCTCCTGGATGCTGGTTCGGAACTGCTCCTCCTCCATCCCACAGGTGGCCCGGGAGTAGAGGATGCGGGACTGAACGATGAACTTGAACAGGTACTCCAGGGCCTGGGGGGAGGGGGGCATGAAGACTCGATGAAGACCGGGGACTCCTGAAGACAATCACTTTATAATAATTCTGAATGTTTGTTTGAGGTGATGATGATGATGATGATGATGAGGATGATGATGAGGACATGAGCTGGAATGAAGGGGGCGGGGCATGCAGACTCTGTGGGTCCAGATGGGCGGGGCTCTCACCCTCATGGCTTCCTGGATGTGGTCCTGCCTCACCACCTCAGCAGAGCGGTCCATGTACCACTTCAGGCAGCGGATCAGCTCTCTGAAACAGACACGCGTGTTCTCTGAGCTCCAGCTGAGGAAAACGTTCGAATCCGCAGCCACGGCAGGAGGCCGGCCGCTCCGGCTGCATGTCAGATAAATCCAACCTACTCTATTCACAGAGCACGTTTGCCTAACACACAGTTTCCAAAGTGCTGTACAGACACTAAAATGAGATAAAAAATATTAAACAAAATTAAAAACAAGCAAAATACCAAAATAACATGAAAAAGAAAGCCAGAGAATCAAAATGGGTTTTAAGACTCTCCACAGGGGGCGCTGTTCTGACATGAGGGGGCTGAGCACTCCACAGCTGAGGGCCGCTCTGTCTCCTCTAGTTTCCAGCCTCGTCATGGGCTCCACGAGCTGGAGCTGACCTCTGACCTCAGAGCACAAGCTTATGAATCAGGTCAGAGGTCAGAGATGTATTTTGGAGCCGGTCCATGTAGAAAATGCAAATGAATCCTAAAATTAACAGGAAACGCAAAGACGCAAGAATGGGTGAGATGTGCTCGGACTGTCGGTTCCTGTTAAAAGACCATAAAATCCAAAGGCATGTTGGGAGTGGGCGGAGTCAGTAAGCAGGTCATGTGACTAAGGTTTAGTTCAAAATCATAAATAGACATCAAACATCAGCAAAACTGAAGAAGCGGGCGCCACCTTTTCCTAAAAGGAAACACTAAGCAGGTCAGAGGTCAGGATGGGAGAAAACACTCACCTGTAGGCGAGGGCGCCGGCGAAGTGTTTCTGGATGTAGGTGTCCATCACGGGCCTGAAGTGGTAATATTTACTGTCCCTGAGCAGGTTGATGATGAACACCTGACAGGATGAAGAACAAGGCAAACACGTCACTGCAGGAACCAGCTGGGAGCGGCGCCAAGCAGGTTTAGATGTTTGAACAGGAACGCCTCCTGCTGCCGCCGGCAAACATTCCCGCCCTGCGGTCCAGACCGCGCTGATCCCATCCAGCTGGGAGGAAGAAAGACTGGCGTCTACTCCACAGATGGAGGAGAAGTTTCCTCCTCCAGGCAGGCGGAGGAGCTTCATCCTCAACTATATGTGGATGCATGTGATTAATCCCTACAGACCAGTGTTTNGTCAGCCAGACGTACCAAAGACTGGAAGACCAGGGGCCCGTACTTCTCCGTGTTGTCATCCAGGATGGAGAACAGGGTGTCCAGGATGTCCTGGAGAAACTGGAGAACAGAGAGTTTCCCTGAGGCTGAGTTTATCGTCAGAAATGTTCTGAAACATCATGAAAACTGAGAAAACGTTGATTTTTCACATATATTGTTGTCTTTGACTTTAATGACGTTTTTGTCCCAAACTGAACAAGAGAAACAGATTTTCTTCTGGATTTCTTTTCTTCATTTATCAAACATCTTTCTTTTATCTGAATAAACTGAAACAAAAATGAAACAAACTAATAATGAAAGCATTCTGTCTGTTATGTTCCAGTTTCCAAAGATAGAAACCAAAGTTCTCAAACTGAGTGAAGAAGCTGATTAACCAAAACGACCATGAGTCCCACCCCCCCACCTTGACGATCTCCTCGCCGCTGACGTGTCGAAGGCGTCCCAGGATGTCCATGACTCGCTCAGGATGAGCCTTCCACTTCAGGAGCGCCAGCAGGTCCACTGCAGAACCCAGAAGAACAGAGTCAGACCGAGGAAGGCCACGCTGCTCTGCTCAGGGGGCGGGGCCTAAACTTTGAAGTGTCTTCAGAGGCCACTGCTGACCTGGGCTCCCGCCCCGCCCTGATGAAGATCAACCTCACCGTTCTGCGTCAGCTTAGTGGAGGAGAGCTGGGTGGAGATCCAGAAGGTCTCCTTGCTGCTGCGCTGGAAGACCAGGCTGGACGGGATGCTGGGGCAGCTGCTGACGTCCTCCTTACAGCAGGGGAGGCCCAGGTAGAGGGCGTGGTTACTGAAGGTGGTGTTCTCGTCACACTGAGGCCAGCAGGATCCACCGCGGCGAGGAGGAGGAGGAGTCACAAGTCATGAATGAAGGAATCCCAAAAGCTGGGAGGTTTGAATCCAGGCGAGCAGCGAGAGCGTCTGACCTTGTAGACGTAGAGTTCGTGGCTGTCGTCAGACAGAGTGGTCCCGTCCTCCCTCATCAGGGGGGTGAAGGCGAAACCGAACAGCTTCTTCTCTCCTTTGTCCTTGGCTGCAGGCAGAAGAACGCAGAAGGTCAGACGCCGGCCGTCAGAACGGCGAGAAGCTCCTCCGCCGCAGGACACTGACTGGAACAATGTCGGAACTCGAAGCGCAGGTGGGAGCCTCGGAAGCGGTCGATGGGGATGGGCAGCTTCACCGCCTCGCTCCAGCGGGGGCTGTTGTTGTGGTACAGCACGAAGGAGCGGTACTCCGGGAAGCAGGGCTCCCCCGAGCCCAGACTGATGCAGTCCTGCAGGGGGGGCAGAGTTTATTCAGTGCCGCTGCTGTCCCCCTCCCCCCTCCCATTAAATTAGAGTCACTATCATTCATTTATTGCTAGAATTATTCCTCAGGAATCAGAGTTTAAATAAAATAATAACTGCGACCCCCCCCCACACACACACACACACACACACCTCCTGCACCTCAAACGAGATACACGACTATTTAAGGTTAAAAGGTAACTTGTAAAAACTCTTTCTGCCAGGCGGTTCAGCAGGTTTGATGGTTCAAAACCGGGGAAGTTTGGCAGCTGAAGATGGACGGAGACTGAAGTGAAAGTTCACCAAAGGAGATCCTGACAAAAACTAAGACGTAGATGGATCATTCCATCATCAAAGCCAGAGTTTGGCCCGGTGCATGCTGGGTAACACAGGTGAGCAGATGTCTGTACCTTCAGTATTTCTCCATCAGCGTAGAGGACGTACATGGTGACCTCGATGTTCTTCTGAACGCTCTTCCCCCCCCTTTCAAAATCCCCCCGCTCCAGAGTCAGGTACAGGTCGTTACGGACGTCACCTGGGTCAGAGACGGACATGTGAACAGGAAGTGGACAAAGGCCGGATGTCTGTATGTGTTTTGAGACGGGAATCCCGTTTAAACGCTTTGATGGAGAGCCAAGCTTTATGAATCTGTCTAAACCTGCATCTGCCGCTCCTGCATCTACTCAACCACACCCAACCCTTAAGCTGCGCCGTCCAGAGCTGCGGATGCCGCAGCTCTGGACGCCGCAGCTACACCCACAGAGTGACCCCCGTGCTGAAGCACAGACGAAGTAAAAGCCGCCTGCAGCATTTCTGACTCCTTCAGCGTCAGCAGGACTCTGCGTCAACACAGACGTGTTTCATTTCTCGTCTTCAGATGTCCTTCTAGAGGAGATGTCAAGATGAATATGTCAAGATGGGGGGTAAATGTGTTAGGAAGGGGGGTAAACACTCACCCCATCCCTGCCGGTGGGGCAACAGAGCTTAATGTGTGTGAAAGAGGTGTGAAAGCGCCTTCAGCGCCTCAAAGGTGTGTGCTTCAAAACACAGGCCTGCTGCTTCCACGGCAGCTTGACAGGCTTATACTGGGGGAGGGGGGGGGGACATTTAAACTATAAAGATGCTGCTGCTGCTAAAGATAATGATGAGGAGGAGCAGGGTTACATGTGTAACCCTTGTGCTATCCTAGGCACTTTACCATTGGGAGGTGGGTCATCTAGACCCACTAGACAGTGGGTCATCTAGACCCACTAGACAGTGCTCTGAACCTTTTTTCTTCAATGATTTGTGATCTTCACTGGTGTCCATGGATTACATGAAATCCTTCCACCTTTATCCACCTTTGTCATGGTAGGGGGAACACCTCAATGGAAGGGGGGGGGGTCATCTAAGATAGCACAAGGGTTAACAGCTTCGGCTTCTCCTGCTGGCAGGCAGAAATAAATTCACACTGAAGGAAAACATCACAGTTTGGAGTGAAGGACAGTTATAAATACAACTGAAAGCCTTCAGGAGTTCAACTTTAACAAACCGACTGATGTCAAACATTATTAATGAGCGCTGTGCCCTCGTTTCCTCAATGCAGCAGCAGCAGCAGCAGCAGCAGCAGCAGTAAAAAAAAAAGTTTGGATCAGAGTCAAACTGCAGGTTCGTGTTGCTGCTCAAAAAAAAAAGAAACCAAAACATGGGTTTAGCTCTGAGGGGGCGGAGCTTCCAAAGCCAAGACGTACCAGGCATGATGACGTCTGGGAAGCCCAGTTTCCGAGTGATGGCCACCCCTTTGGTGAAAATGAGCGGGTTCTCTCTGCGGACCAGCTCCATGTCGCCTCTGAGCAGCTGCAGGGAGATGATCAGACCTGGGGACAAACAGTTCCCGCTCATTTCTGACTGTTCCCGGTAGAAACTGAAGCTGAGCAGCACTAATGACAAAAACACCGGAGCATTGAGAGGAGGGAGCAGATACAACGTGATAACATGAAGCCATCAGTCACGTCCTGAGGAATTAAGAATGGTGTTTCATGGCTGCCGTTAACTGAACGAGTGATAGGACAACTGAGTGGGGAACCTTACTGAGCGGCGCTCATGCACGCTGGCTGGGTTTGTGTGCAGTGTTCAGGGGGGGTGTCTGTCATTTGGGGGCGGAGTTTAGGGGGTCTGATTGGACGAAATTTGCATGTCAGATCTGGCGAGGAAATGGGTTGAATGGACCTCAGCCTATTATCATGTTACAGTTTCAGCAAAAAGAACTGAACATATAGAATAAATAGATTTATTAAAAAGGAAAAAATTGGAAAAAGTTAAGAGAGAAAGTTTTCTAAACAAAAACACACAAAGACTGAGACACACAGCCCTACCATAGCTGCTGCTGGGTGCTGTGTATTTGGTGCTGGACTTGCGGATGATGTTGTCATGAACCTGGTACCATTCATTCTCATTGTTGCAGCTGCAGAGACACAAACACGGCAGATCAGAAGGAAAAACGTTCAAAGGTTAGAAGCTCTGAGAGGGTTCAAGAACAGTCGTGGAGTTTAGGATTCCAGGATCCTGACATGTACAGGATGTTTACCTTATGGCAAGGAAGATATGGAAATGGGCATGCATATACATGCACAAGTGCACACGCTAACACAGGTGACCACCCTAGCACAGGTGCAAAGACTAACACAGTTGCACATGCTAACACAGGTGTACATGCTAACACAGGTGACCACCCTAACACAGGTGCACAGACTAACACAGGTGCACAGACTAACACAGGTGCACACGCTAACACAGGTGACTACCCGAACACAGGTGCACAGGCTAACACAGGTGCACAGGCTAACACAGGTGCACACGCTAACACAGGTGACCACCCTAACACAAGTGACCACGCTAACACAGGTGCACACGCTAACGCAGATGCACAGGCTAACACAAGTGCACACGCTAACAAAGGTGCACACGCTAACTCAGGGGCACAGGCTAACACAAGTGCACACGCTAAGACAGGTGACAACCCTAACACAGGTGACAACCCTAACACAAGTGACCACCCTAACACAGGTAAACACGCTAACACAGGTGACCACCCTAACATAGGTGCACACGCTAACACAGGTGCACAGACTAACACAGGTGCACACGCTAACACAGGTGTACATGCTAACACAGGTGCACAGGCTAACACAGGTGCACACGCTAACACAGGTGACCACCCTAACACAGGTGCACAGACTAACACAGTTGCACATGCTAACACAGGTGTACACGCTAACACAGGTGCACACGCTAACACAGGTGCACACGCTAACACAGGTGCACAGGCTAACACAGGTGCACAGGCTAACACAGGTGCACACACTATGTGTTGTTTTTTGTATTACGTCAATAAAATGGTAAGCTGTGACTTTTTGTTCAGAAGAGTTCAGATCTTCAGGTCAGACTTTGGACATCTCTTTGCTGCTCATGTTTCACCTGAAGAGGTTCAGCACATACGTGTAAACTTTCAAGACGAAGTCTTTCTCCTCTTTGAGCTCTGAGATGGTTTGCAGCACATCACTCATGGCCAGGACGGCGCAGCCGTACGGTCGACGGTACTGAACGTGGGCGGGGCCTTTCTTACTGTCATTCAACAACATGCGACCTGCAAAAGGCAAAATGTGCGTTTTATTTTGAAAGGTTCTCCCTTCAAGGCTCGATGTCCAAACTGACCTGTTCGAATCACTTGAGAAATGATGTAGAGATCCCGCTTCATGTCTTTGTTGCTTAGATCCTACCAGACAAGACAAAGGTGATCAAAACGGTCCTGCAGCGGTAAAAAGGCTCCTCAGAATGGTTCTTTAATTCTGACTGTGGTTCTGGTACCGTGAAGAGCGCACACAGTCTGTCCACCTTCTCCGGGTTCTTCGGCCCTCCGTTCTTGTTCAGCCTCACCATGAACTTCTCACTAGAACACAAAGTCAGAGGTCTGAGCTTCCTGTTTTCTCAGCACAACTGGAAGTAACTGAGTAACTGTAACTACTAGAAGGTAACCGAGTAACTAAGAGAAGGTAACTAAGTTACTAAAAGTTATAAAAATATTCCTCCTCAGCACAAAAATAAGCAAAAATTCCTCTAAAATAAAACATTATTTCCTTCCTGCAGTATAAATCTGTGTCAGTTTTACTGGAAACAACTGGATGGCGCTCCAGCTTTGACCCCCACCTGAGCCTGTGCTCCCCCCCCCCCCAAAAAAAAAAAACACAGCCTGGCACATCGACTCACAGAAAAGAACCAAGAAGACCCGAATCCACACATTACACCAGAGTCTTGACTTGTTATAAGAAACAGATGAATAAACTTTTATTCTTATTCTTTATGTTAACAACAGGAAAAGACGTTTGAACCGCTTCAGCTCAAACGCTGCTTATCATGTTTGGAACGTTAGCATTGGAGGAGCAGCATGGAGGTAAACCGACAGCACGGCCACAAAAACTCAGAACCTTCTACAAGTTCCTGGTGTTCTGCTGAAGTTCAGGTTCTCCTCAGCATCTTCATCTCTTCCTCTTCTATTATATCAGAGGAGAGACCAGGCCACGTCTGTGTGTGTGTCAGTGTGCATGTGTGAGTCTGTGTGTCTGTGTCAGTGTGTGTGTGTGTGAGTCTGTGTGTGTGTGTCAGTGTGCATGTGTGAATCTGTGTGTGTGTGTCAGTGTGCATGTGTGAGTCTGTGTGTGTGTGTCAGTGTGTGTGTGTGTGAGTCTGTGTGTGTGTGTGTGTGTGTGTGTGTGTGTGTGTGTGTGTGTGTGTGTGTGAATCTGTGTGTGTGTGTGTGTGTGTGTTTGTGAGTGTGTGTGTGTGTGAATCTGTGTGTGTGTGTGTGTGTGTGTTTGTGAGTGTGCTTGTGTGAGTCTGTGTGTGTGTGTGTGTGTAAGTGTGTGTGTGTGAATCTGTGTGTGTGTGTCAGTGTGTGTGTGAGTCTGTGTGTGTCAATGTGCTTGTGTGAGTCTGTGCGCGTGTGTGTGTGTGTGTATGTGTGTGTGTGTGTGTGTGTCAGTGTGCATGTGTGAGTCTGTGTGTGTGTGTGTTTGTGAGTGTGCTTGTGTGAGTCTGTGTGTGCTTGTGTGAGTCTGTGTGTGTGTGTGTGTGTGTGTGTGTGTGTGTGTTTGGGTGTGTAGATGAAGTTTTCAGTTCCTCCTGACTCTCCACAAAGAGACGGAGGCAGATTCTTCTTCACCCCCCCCCCCCCCCCCGCCCCCGACCCCCCATGAAAGTGCATCATTTATGGCTTCCATGTATTATTTACGCCCGTTTGCTGTTACATAATTTAGACAACGTGAGAGAGAGGAAATGACAGGATGGCAGGAGAGGCATTTTGAGGTTTTAGCTTCATAAAAACAGGATTCCTGTGAAATGACGGCATTCAAGAGGAAAATATGATCTTATTCTGTGTCTAAAACTAAAACCACAGGAATCATATCCTGATTCCCACGTCTTTCACTCACGTCTTTACTTCCAGTTGTAACGTTTACAGGTTGTGTAGTGAAAGGTTACCAGAGTTTAGCAAGGAGAAAAGTTCACACAGCAAAAAAAGGACGGATCTGCTGCTTCTGCGGCTCCAACAGCGTTTACCGCTTTACTCAACATTCATTCATGGAACGTCTCATCAAAAGAACAGAAGCCCAAAAAAAGATCAGTCCAGGACACTGGAGAGCGCTTCAGTCTGATGACATCATCATTAAAGGACACCTGAGCGTCTACAGGCTGAAAGCAGAGCTCAGTGTCTAAAGTTTGAAACGTCTGCTTGACCCGTAAACGCCTGGAGAGAAAGTTCTGACCGATGGCGTCATGCTGCGTTTGCCCCCGCGGACCACAGGAGGGCAGTCCATTCACACCTCCAGATCTACGGCGGTTCTGCTCGGAGAGCATTTCCCTCCTGTTGAAGGACAGAAGTTGGTTCTGCTCCTGACAAACGTTTAAAGCAGGCAGCAGTGGATGCAGTTTGTTTTCCTTAAACACCAAAGTCCAGTAGACGTGACGTTAAGAAAAACATTTTGGGGTTTTGCACAAAGCTCCACCGTTCTCACAGGTTTTTCAAGTCTTCCTGTCCTTCATAGAGTCGAGTCCCTGGATCTGGTGACCTGGCAGGAGCGGAGGCGGTTTTTGGAGCATGTTTTTGGAGGAGAACATGCAGACCCCCCCCACAGGATTGATGCAGACAAACAAGAAGGTTTCTGTGCAACGACCACAATAGACAGAACAGGAATCAGAGTTTTCTGAACCACAGCTCTGCTTCCTTTTTTATAGGTATCAAATGTTTAACATTCAAATATTGGACCTGCTCTGATAAACCGTCAGCAAACGTCATGGCAACGATGTCAATAAACGGCTTATCTCGGCTTATCTCCAGCAGGCGGCAGACGGCTGCGCAGACGGCCCCGCAGACCCTCATGCAGACCCCGGCACGGTCTAATCTCCTTCCACCTGTCTGTCCCACCCACCACCTGTGCAGTGACGCTGGTGGGTCAGACGCTCCGACAGCAGGACGGGGATTACATCACCGACGACAGCTTCAGATGGGGGGGGTCCAAAGAGGATTGTTACGCAAACGGTAAAGAACAATAAAAAAGATTTGACTGTATTTAGTGATAATTATGGGATCATTTAAAGGCCTTACGACCCCCCCAACACACAATATTCAGAGAACAACATCAACCCCCCCACACACACAGGGTTTGGGGGGGGTTACCTTTAAAACATGAAGGGGGTCGGTTTCTAACCTTTAGACATCTTCGCCTAACAGCTGATTTTCTTCAGCTCTCTCTTCCTCACAAACACGCCAGTGGCGGAAAGGACGGCGACCCCCCCACACTGAGCTTAGCGCTCCAGCGGGCGGATGGCGTTCCCCCCTCCACTTAACTAAATGCAGATGTCAGCACTTTGTTTACGAGTCCATCTTTTCCTGCTGTCAGCTGTCATGGCAGCTCTTCCTCCCCTCCTCCTCTTCATCATTGCTGGGGAGGGGGGTCTGCAGGATTTCAGCTGGTTTTTCAGTCAGGTCTCTCTTCCTGCAGCCTCAGACGGTGGATGTGTGAAACGCTCCTGGAAGTCCTGAGCCTTTGTCTGCAGACGGACCTGCGATGGCTGACCCCTCAAGGACGTCCCAAAACCCCGCAGCACCTGTGCAGGTCAACCCCCCCTTCACGTGACCGAGGTCTTATGAACATTCAAACCAACGTTACCCGGACGGAGGTCAGCTGGACTCCCCCTTGTAGCCAATCCCAGGGTACCGGGCCTTCTCCACAGAACCAAACTGTGAGACCTGGTGGCAGTCGAGGACGGGTGCCTTGAGGGCTCAATCCATGAAGTAAGTCACCTTATCTCACCTCGCCGAGTGGAAGTGCCTGAGCTTGTGCAGGGGACGGGTGGAACCGACCCGATAATCATTCATTCTATTTGAACGGCTTTCAGGTCATTCAGGGTCCCTGACCAAAAGCAAACCTCAACATCTTTGGGTCATACAGAGAAGGATTTCTGTACAGGTCCACCGGGAGGTCAGATCTTCAACCAGGAATCCAGATCTCAGAGTTCTGGGGTCTCAGAGTTCTGGGGTCTGCCCCCCGGGGGACGGCCTGATGGTTTGGTGGGGTGAATGGCGACTAGAGAGAGTTAATATCGCCTCCGTGGACAGTTTATGGCTCGGCGGGTTGAAGTCTCTTCTACCCAATAATAAAAGGCTGTTGTGGGTTTGCCCCCCCCCCCCATTCTTTAGAAAGAGTAACAGAAGCGTTTGAACTGGAGACTTCTGCATTCACCTGGACGGATGGACGGATGGATGGATGGATGGATGGATGGATGGATGGACGGATGGATGGATGGATGGATGGACACATGGACGGATGGATGGATGGATGGATGGATGAATGGATGGATGATGGATGGGTGGAATGGGTCGTCATCCATCCGTCCATCAATAACTTGAATTTTTCTCAAAGGTTACAGAAAGTCAACAATCTGCAGTTTGATTTACTAGTTTCAGTTTCTGTCTCTGATATTTGTAGTTTCTTAATAGTTCACTTTATCCCAACCATTCAATAGAATTAAATGAAATAGAATAAAAAAGGAAAGAATAGAATAGTCATCACGCAGCAGCACTAAACTCTATTTGACAATAATTACATTTATTGTGTCTCATCCAGTCATGACTATATCTTAACTAGATTAGACGTATTTATATAATTTTATTTTTAATGTTTTATTGCTGTCAGCTGTTTGAAATAGACTCATCAATAAATCAGTATTGATGGCGTCTCTCTAAGAATCTGTGTCGAGCTCTGACTGCACAGTCGTAACAGGACAGCCATGGGGGCCACACCCAGATGTTTGGGGGCACAAAGCCCACCTTCTGGACCCCATGCATGATGATGGATGAGAAGGGGGGCTTGAACCTACCTGATGGCCTTCCCCTCCCTCAGGTCATACAGGCAGAAGAATACATCCGTGTCCTCCCCGATGCTGTTGTACGAGAAGCTTTTCAGGTTGACCAGAAGGTGGTGTGGTACCGGAACGCGACCCGGTTCCCCGTGGCGCTGCTTGTTGTTCTCACTCTGGAGAGAAAGAACATTTCACTAAAATTGTTTGATTCTTTTAACTGTCTTTTTAGGAAGTACGACCGTTTTTCTACGGTTTTATACTTTTATTTTGTTAACTCCTGCAGCGATTATTAAGACTTCTCTAAAAACAGTCAACAGTAGTTTTGCTTCAAACTATTTTGTACTGTCATCATTTTCTCTAGGATTCATTTGTTCATCAATCCTTTCAAATATCGACAGACTGATTTCTGAATGAGACAGAAGAAAAGGAAGAGAACCTGAGCGGTGCTCTGCTGGACGCTGTGTCTGCTGGACAAGTGCTGCGAAAACATCCAGAAAGATCATGAGTCCTTAGATCCTGAACGTTCCTCCGGACTTTCATGCTTTTCCCTCTACCTTTGTCCGGTTCACAGAAACTAAACTCAACTTTTCATTTCTACACCCCTCCAAACTGATTTACTCAGGACTTAGGAATCAAACTAAACTCTCGTCACACGTTATCCTGCAGTTCAGGAGTAATCTCCGGACATGAAAGGCTTCCGTCATCAAATGCTCCTCATTGTTCTCCACTGCACAGGACAATATTAAGAACATTCACAGAATGCAAAGTTCAGAGAGAGATTCCTAAACCCTTCCGTGGAAACCTGCGTCCGTCACTGTGACCATCAGAACGTCTACAAATCTATAGGCTGGATTCACAGTTCAGAGACTGAAGGAGCCACGGTTCATGAGCGTCAAGTCTTCCAAAATCCTCTCAGTGGATGAAAAGCTTCACAGATGATTTCTCCAGAGTCAGTGACTTCAAAATCTCTCCGGAGGCGGGAGAGGTGGGCAGCGCCTCCTAACTGCTCTGCTCCTTCCTTTTCTTGGAACGCTACAACGTTTGTGTCTGCAGCTTCAGGAAACAAACATCAGACGTCAGATTCCCATCCCATTAACCCATCCCCACCCGTTAACCAGTTGTCATGACGGGAAAACGCCGGCCAGCCGATCCGGGTGCCGAGGAGAACACGGCTGAATCTCTGAGAACTCCTGCTGCTTTTCTTCAACCAGGAGCTGCAGCTGCTTTAGGATCTGGGTGAAGTTCAGGTTATCAGGTCCCAGAAAAGAGGCCTTACCATCTTGTAAAGGTCTGACACGCTTATCTGATCTTCATCAACCATCTCACAGTCCTTCCTTGGCACCAAGTCCAGCCCCAGATGTCTATGAGGAAAGAGGAGAAGGATCTGTCAGCTGATGGCAGAAGCCCCGCCCCTTTGAGGCTGCATACCTGCAAACACTCATGTAAGCGTGTTTAATGTGTCGTTCTGTCTGATATTCTGAAGCAGCTAAATCCAGAGCTTCACTGACAAACGTTCTGAGTTTATTTGAGGCCATGAACGAGCAGCAGGACAGACTGCAGAACAACAAGGCAGAGTTTTCATCTCTGCATCTGTGAGCAGAACACGACTCTGTAAAATCATCTGGATGGATGAGACTAATCTTCATCCTTTGTCCTCCAACGTCATCCTCAGTCAGTTCTTCCTGTTGTGACTGGAGGTTTGGGCCGATCTTCTCTGCTTCCATCAGTGGTCTCCATCCAAACCTTCAACCATCCTCTGTGCTGTCAGAGGAGCAGAACCCTCTGCCCTTTCTAAAGTGAGGTCAACCACATCCTCACATCCCTTTCTGTCTGCCCTCAGCCTCACTAACACCATCAGCAGCAGATGGTGAGTTGAATGCAGGAGTCGTGTTTCCTGCGGTGACTTTGTGCCGTCAGGTCTTCTCACTCGTTGCCCCAGTCCAGCCGGACGGTGATGTGCCTCTTCACGTCTCGGCTCTGGTCCTGCGTCAGGTGACCTGACAGCAGCTGCCGCCGCAGGTCCATCAGCTCCAGCATCACGTGGCGAACCTTGTAGAACAGATCCACCTTGTGTTTCTGCAGAAGAAAAAAAGAGGAGATGTTCATCCGTCAGTCAGGACTAAAGTCCTCAGCTTTGTTTTGAAAAAGAAAGGAAACCTTTTTAGAGAAAACGTTTCAGAAGTAAAACATAAAAAATGAATGCATACAAAGTTGTTTTTGGACATCAAAGTCAATAAATTCCTAATCTTAGGATTGAGTTTATCAGAAATTCCAAAGCTTCAGACTGAAGTCACATCGCAGCCCAAACCATGATCCTCCCTCTGCTGTTCCCTGCAGCAGAGGGAGGATCATGTTTCGTTTCCAGCAACACTTCCTGTTGTTAGTTGGAAAACACAGACAGATTCCTCCTTTTCTTCTTTCCTCCGCTTTAGTCTCACGTGAAGCTGCTGTGATCTTTTCAGGACGTCCTCCTCAGAGACGGTCGTCCTCCTAATGAAGGACCAGAGGAGGAGGCGCTTCCAAAACCATCATGTCACCTTTTAATATAACTAGTACATTGAATGTGAACACTCTGGTTGGTTAGGATGGAGCGGCCTAGTCTTCAATCCCCTCAGTGATGGGCTGACTGACGGATAGAACAGGGAAAAGTATTCAAATACCATCAAGAGGTTCTTGAGGTTCTCCTCTAGGGAAACCCTCCTGCTGTTCCTGCCTCTGATCAAAGCCGCTGTGATCGACCTCTGGACTTCTCACCTGCAGGTTTACCTTCCAGGAGCAGAACAGAGGACCACATAAGGGTCCTGGACCGCCCCAGACCACTCCCCTCAGCCCTTCTCACCAGCCTGTTAGAGCCACTACAATGGAGGCGGAGCTTGTTTTAATGAGTCTTCTATGGCAAACTGTGGAAGGAGGAGAACCTGGACAGAACCTGCTGGTCTATCAGCAGTCCTCCTTCACGAACACACCTGAAAGTTCTGCTTCAGGTGAGAGCTGGAACACAGAAGCAACTGTCACCGAACATTCATGAGCTCTGGAACCACTGAGCCGGTTCTGGAGAAGTTTAGATCTTTGAGATGAAGTGATCCAACCAGAACCCCAAAATGCAAACTTCATGATCCGTGTTCTCATCAATAAAGTACTGAAGTAACTAAAGACACAATAAACAACACGTGTGACTTTCCACTGACTTAAACATGTAGTTGTAGAGTTAGATAAGTTCTGGTCCATTGTCTGTCTGTCCTGGGGGAGGATCCCTCCTTCATGTGGACACCCTTGAGGTTTCTGCTTTTTTTAGGAGGTTTTCCTTACAAAGAAGGGGGTCTAATGGCAGAGATGTCCAGTTTAGTTTGGTTTGGTTTGGGTTGGGTTGGGTTGGGTTGGGTTGGTTTGGTTTGGTTTGGTTTGGTTTGGTTTGGTTTGGTTTGGTTTGGTTTGGTTTGGTTTGGTTTGGTTTGGTTCAGCCATTACCTGTTGAATTCTATGACTTTATGTTCTTTATAGTTCCTGTTTATTCCACAACTACCAGCATGAAGCCGTCGAGTTGATGTGAATATTGGGCTCTAGAAATAAAATGGAACTAAACTGACTTTCAGCAAAAGAAGAACTGAAGGCTAAAGACCAAAAAAAAGATAAATAGAACTTTAAAATTGTTTTTTAAATTGTCATCTGTGAACTTTCAGGACAAAGATGACATTTTAAGCCGCTGAACCCCTGGTGGCACCTGATGGTTACATTTTGGCGCCGTGTGAGGCAGCAGCGCCACCATCAGTGTGGCTGTGTACGACTGCAAGCCTTAATGAAGGCAGGAAAACGCTGCAGAGGTCTGCAGGAGGCCTCAGTGACTGTTGCTCAACAGTTTGAAGGGTTTGGAACCGCTCATCTGCTGCAGTCTGATGGTCGCGGTGAAGACGGCGATGAGCTGCTGAGCGGCACAGATTCATGTCAACATAAAAATCCTCCGTTGGCTCAAAGCGGATGAATCTCTTAAGCAGTTCAGATCTGTAAACTGGCTCAAACTCCAGTGGGGGGGGGGGGTAGCAGCCGTCCTCCATCTGCACTTCAGGAAATCTGGAAAAGTGACAGGATGCTTTGGTGGGACATCTGTCTGTCTCCCTCAGCAGGTTTGACCTTCATGTTATTTCACGATTGGATGCAGGAGACCCAAACAGATGGACCAGCTTGTCCGGGGGGGGGGGCTCAGCATCCACCCCCCACCTCACCCTACCTCACCCCACCCCCCTACACCTATGGAAATGCAGGTTTCTGATGCAGGTAAATGACAAAGGTATCAGAGGCAGAACATTTCTTCTGACCAACGGAGTGACTAACGGCTGACGTCTATGGGAACACCAGGGGGCGGGGCCACTCAGTCCAGTTCTTATTAACAGTCAATGGGTTAGGCCAGCGTGTGTTAGAGAGCAACAGTCATTCACCTTCTAAACCGTTTTGTCCCTTTCAGGCTCACGGGGATGCTGGAGCCTATCCTGCCCACTTGTGGGCAAAGGCAGGGGGCACCCTGGACAGGTCACCAGTCTGTCTCAGGGTCACATGCACACTCACATGCACACCTAGGGACAATTCAGAGTAACCTGTGAACCTATGAAGCATGTTTTTGGAGGAAGCCAGAGAAAACCCAGGCATGCATGGGGGGAACATGCTAACATTTATCCACACGGAAAGGTCCCCCATTGGTGTTCTGGTTCAGGCCCCCCCCGGCCGGGTCTTGACTTAGGGGCCTTCTTGCTGTGAGGCAAGAGGACTAACCACTGCGCCGCCGTGCAGCTGCAAACAGTACTGTGAGCTTAAAGGTGCTAAAATGAGTAAAAACAGGTACAACTCTAAAGAATACATTTTATTTTTATAGATCGTTACCTAAATGATCGGTTGATTACTGACTCAGCAGCTTTGACGCCGAGTCTTTTCTCAAACTGCGTCTGCAGCGATGGAGGTTGGTGTTGATTCTGCAGACACTCAGCTCCTCTGACAGAAGACGGCTTTCATCAGCTGTTCATCTGAATTCTTTGGGAGTCCCTCTCAAAGCCCCCTAACAGGATGTGAGCCCCCCAAATCAGAGGGGACCCTCCTGACGCCCCTGATCCATTAGCAAACGTCCTGCCTCATCTTCTCGCCTGTCAGAACGGCTGCTGCCTTCCAGAAAAACAGAAGCTGTGACTCAAACCACAGGAGACTCTGCCCTGGAGCCTCCGAGGTCCAATCTGCTCAGATCGCAGCCGCACCTGAAACGTACGTGAGAACGTTTTCTAACAGATCTTTGAGTCTTTGTTAGTTCTGATGTTCAAACTGCTGTTCTAAGACTTCAGGCGGAGAACATCAGAACCAGAATCTCCTTTTCCTCTCAGCTGTTCCCCAGCAGAGACCCATGGTTCTGCAGGAGGTCCTGAACGCCTTGGAGACCCTCTGCAAGAACCCAGAGGAGGACCTGGGGCCACTTGGATGAGCGGTGAAACCTTCAAGAAAGATTTAAAGACGCCATGACTCGTCACCTCACAGGAGGATTTTTCATCGTTTCACTGCTCACACCAACACAGATCCACGCATCACAGAGCTGCAATACAGCGTGCAGCTGGACCACCAGTGCCTTGCCTAAGGACACGTCCACACAAGGAAAACCAGAGCAGAAGTTGAACCTGCAGGTCGACCGCTCTGCACCATGGCCGCTTGCAGTGCTGTCTGCCTGTTTTTATGGACTGAATCCTCAGATTTATGGATCCCATAAGAAACCCTGAAACATCCAGAGACCTGCAGTGAAACGAAACGAAGGCTCCGCCCATCAACCTGGGTGTGGCTGAGGGGGGGCAGACAACACCTTTACCACAGCTCAGGGGAGGGGGGGGCACATTCAGCTGGTTTTACTGAGGAGCACATGGAGCTTCATTTAAATCCGGATGGTTCAAGTCTCCTCACGCTGGAGGAGTGGAGCCGCTTAAACGGATTCACTTTGGAATCCTGCAGCTGCAGGAAGACGCTGCACCACGCGTCCGCCTGCAGCTCTGCTGTGGACAAACACAGACGCCAACGGACAGACCCCCCCCCCCGTTACCATGGCAACTATGGCTGAGTCACCACTGCCAGTTTAGGACACTGCATTTACTGAAACCTATGGAAGCAGTAAAGACGTGCACACAGATGACCCCCCCCCCCCCCCCCCTCTGAATGGGTTCTGCTCACCTGAAGAATGGGCCGATCCAAAGCGGCGACCGGAGGAGATGACAGTCTGAGCGCGCTCAGTCTGCCTGCATGTGCAGCTTCCTCCTCCGTCTCCTCCTCTGACCTGCTCGCCGCCTCCATCTTTGGTCACCCCCTTCCTGTCCCGCCCCCACCTTACACCCACCCCCACACCATCAGTGACAAGGAGAGAAGGTCGATGACACACCACTTCTTCCTGCTCCGTTTGCAGCCGTCTGCTAGTCTAAGCCCCCCCGACGATCCCAACAGCTGGTTTGTGAAGAAACGGTGAGTTTAGCAGGGAAACGGCTGATTCCTGCTTGACCGACCAGCGGCGGGACGACCACGTCTGCACAGGTGTCGGCTTCCCTGACAGACTCAGATTCTGGCAGCAGAAAACGCATGAATGTGGAATCTGTTTGGTTCCTGAGACGCTCCTTCATGTGAAACGCCGTAAAAACATGGCAGTCACACGTGCTTCCTGTTGTTGCTGCACAAACACGCCAGCGATCTGTCATCTTCAAACACGTAGAAGATGTGAAACCCCCCCCACCCCGAAAACGTCTGAAGAGACGCAAACATGGTGAGTTCAGATTTCAAAGTTTGTTTGAAAGACCCAGACAGTTCTGCGCGGCAGAAGCCAAAGCGGCGGCGAGCTGCAGAAGTCTCCAGCGCCTCCCACTCACCGCCACGTCTCCTCGCACATCGCAGTCATTTGGAGCCACAGCGGACACCGAGATGTGACCCAACGGCCAGAACCAGAGGAAGCAAACTGTTAGCTCTGCAGAACAGAGCTGTCAGTCAAAGCGTGAAATCCTGCAGGACAGATGGGTCTGTCTGCGGCGGCGGCGCAGACCGCCAGCAGACAGAAGCTTCAACGCCTTAATTATACACCAAAGACCACAGGAAGAGCAGCAGCTAGAGCTTCAGATCAGAGGTTCTGACCCGATTACACGAACTGATCCAGAATGGGACTGTTCCTGCCAATTGTGTTGATGTCTTGTCGTCATACGGCGGCGTCAGCATCTCAGACGCTGCAGAGATCTTTCCCACAGGTTGACTGATTGATTCTTGCCCCCTCCCTCTGTGTTTTTGGGTCAGACTCTGTTGTTCACTTTAGTGCTGATGTGTGAGCAAAGACAGAAATGTTTTACTGAGGAGAAGATTCTGTTGTGTGAGAAGGTGAGCGTGAAGGAACGCTTCAACAAACAGGAAATGCTGGAAAAGGTCGACCATCAGATGCTGAGGATTGTGGGTAATGTTGCTGTCCTCTAACCTAAAACAGAAAGGCAGTTTCTGATGTCAGAAGCAAACAGCTCTGACCAAACCATAGATTCAGAAACACGTCTGAAAGTAAAACAACATTTGAAGAACGTCAGACACCGAACGGGTCAGATCATAGAGACCCAAGAGTCCAGGGGCCTCATTTCTAAAGGTTGCGTACGCACAAAAGAAGGCGTACGCCACTCTCTACGCAATAATTGGGATTTATAAAAAGCAACCTTGAGGGGAAAATGTGCGGTCCTTCACGCTCTGACCCAGGTGTACGCACAAAAACGGGTGAAATGAGAAACGGCGACACCGTCGGCAGATGGAAGAAACACGTGAAAGTGAAAATGACAATCCTGCCTCTCAGAAATAACATGAAGACTTCACAAAGCAAGTCTGACAATTAACAGCTAAACCAACACCCGTTTGATCGATCAGCAGTAAAGAAACAAACAAAAAAGATCAAACCAAAATTACAACAGAAATTCAAATGAACACATATTTGGGAAAAGAAAAGTGAAATATGTTCTACAATATTGGCATGTTGTGCAATTCATTCTCATAAATAATATAGTTAACAGAACGAAATAATGTACAAAACTGATATTCTCCTCAGTGTGTCCGTCTGGAGGAGCAGATAGAGGTGCGGACGGACGGACGGACGGACAGATGAACTTGTTCAATTAATACAAAGTTGTTTTCATATTCAAACATTTCTTCATAAGCTATGGAATTATGGTATTCATGCATATGCCTTTAGTTTGTTTTATTTTTGATAAAACCATGTATGGCGTATGTCTCAACCATTCAGAAAGCAACAAGAAATTACATTTGCTGATCATTTTCCCATTTCCACGTGGATTATTACCGACATCTGTAGCTTGTCAGATGTAATTAAATGGAGGGAAATAAAATGCTCCATCACAATGCGGAATGACGCACAATGGCTGATCTTAGAAGATGTGGCAAATGGAAGAATTGGAGTGAACGCATCTTTAGACAGCAAGAAGACTTGCTGACAAACGAGGACGAGTGGCTTATGAGCCGGTTCTGACTTCCTCGAGCCGTCCTGTTGGGGTCACCCAGTGCATCTAGCCTGTCGGTGTCCCCCTCCGCCTCAGTCACCACTCCACTAAAAGGGATTCCCCAATTATTGCCGCCAGTCCTTCATCAAGAGGGGTCAGCTCCGTTGTCCCCCTTTCCCCCATCCGTGGCAGACTCACTCTGCCGATGGACCGCCAGACGTTTTTTATGCCTCGACTTTGATGTCCGACCATTTCTTTTTTATTTGGGCCACGGTCCGAGGTTGTGAGGCTACAGCATTTACGGCGTCTGCCACCGTTTGCCGCTCACGTGCCTTTCTGGCATTAGTAATGAAAACAACACTTTTCTCCTCTTTTCCACCTCACCAACGATAACTTCTACTTCACATTGAGTGAAGTTACGTTTTTTTGATTTCCTCTCTGTGTTTGCCATGGTTTTCCAATCCATGAATATTCATTTGTGGGCGTTTCACGGACTATTTATGGGCAACTATGGGCGTGTCACGGACGTCCTATGTTTCATGCGTACGACACTTCTGACGCAAATCCTACGCAAAGTTTTAGAAATGAGGCCCCTGGTTGCTACATCTAAGATGAAAATACTGGAACACGGAAGAAAACGCAAGAACATGGAAGAACACGGAAGAACATGGAAGAACACGGAAGAACACGGGAGAAAACGCAAGAACATGGAAGAAAAAGCAAGAACATAGAAGAACATTCAACAACATGGAAGAAAACGCAAGAACACGGAAGAACATGCAAGAGCACGGAAGAAAATGCAAGAACATGGAAGAACACGCAAGAACACAGAAGAACACGCAAGAAAATGGAAGAACATGCAGGAACATGGAAAAACATGCAAGAACATGGAAGAACATGCAGGAACATGGAAGAACACGCAAGAACATGGAAGAACATGCAGGAACATGGAAGAACACGCAAGAACATGGAAGAAAACGCAAGAACATGCAAGAACAGAAGAACATGGAAGAATATGGAAGAACATGCAGGAACATGGAAGAACACACAAGAACACGTAAGAACATTGAAGAACATGGAAGAATACAGCACAGAGTCTTCCTGATCCGGACGCTCAGACACATTGTTTGGAGTATTGTGAAGTTAGAACGTTCTCTTTTCTCTTCCTGAGAACGTTTGCAGTCTGAGCCTTTTAGCTCTCAGATGGTTTCACTTCATGAGAGGGAACTCTCATCTGGAAATGGCAGACAGCTCTGTTCAAAGTTTTCTTCTCATTCTGAGCACAAAACTCACACTGAACTCTCCAAATCTTGGGGTTTGAGTCCAGTGTCAGTGTGATACCAGCTGGACGCTGCAGCATTATCGTCTTACTGATTGTGACCCATCAGGTTCTCAAAGTGAAACAAACTCCTTCTCTGGTTCTTCATCTGAGGTCATTTAAGGCCAGGTCCTGTTCATCAAGCAGGCGTTGAACCAACAACCCTTCCAGGACGTTTTGTAGAAATGCTTCAGCCACAGAGGCTGCATGTTTCTCTACAGGCTGAAGCATTTCTACCCCCAACAACAGCTGCAGAGACGCAAACGGAGGCGATGAAAGCGCCTGCAGCCACACCCACAAGTCCTAATTAGAGTCCAGCTGCTGTTACAGTCAGATGAACAGGACTAACGGAAAGGGAAAAGCTGGACCCAAACCCCTGATGTTCTCCGACAGCTAAAGGCCGGCGAGCCTCACATATGATCCTAACCGAGCGCTGATGCTGGCGGGAAGCAGCCGACCCGTTGGCCAAGAGGACCGTGGGTCACCATGAGGACAGAAATAATCTGAGGCATGATGGGAAAAAACCTGCGTCTCTGTGCTGACCGTTCACACAAAGGTTTTCAGACGCCTGAGGTCTGGGCCATTCAGGATTCACCAGGATCAGGCTGAAGCCAGAGTTTCTCAGACCAGATGAGAGGAAAAAGACAAAAGAAAAGCAGAATTTTCTCTGAATACACCTCTGTGAGCCAAAACACACAAAAACTGACCGATCAGCATGAAATCTGTCCCAGCTCAGGTTTGGGTTACAGCGTTCCAGAACGGCGCTGCTGTTGTCCTCTTGGACGAACGCTGAAATGTTTTCGCCTCATGCTGAGGTTCACAGATCCCTCACATAGGATCCTGTGTGATCCTGTGTGAGGGATCCAGCAGCAGCTGATGCTGCCAGATTCACTCATGCACAAAAACAAACCAAATGATGGAAAGGGAAACACAGAGAAAAGGAAAACCCTCAGAAAGTAGGGCAGCGTTGTCAAAATGACCTCATTTATTCAGAAAAGCTGTGTTTTCTGCACATTCTTCATCCCACCATCATCATCCTCACGCCTTGCATGAGCACCAGGCCTCCTCGGTTCATCAGAACAAATCGACTCGGCGCCGCGTTTGGACGCGTAAACATCAGACTGATCTGCCTTTCGTCCCCGTTCCTTCCAATCACGCCATCCTCTCGGTTCTGATCCACATCATGTTCAAACGCTTTTACACCTCCTCCCCCCAGAACACGTGTTCCAGGCTCACAGCGGCGATGAAGCAGCGCCGGAAACTCGTCTGCAGCGACGACAAAAGCTGCCGATGGCAACCATGCAACAGGACCAGGAGGAAGACGGCAGCCTTCAGAGTCCGGACCGAAGAACCACGACGGCTTCAGACGGAAGAACCGGAACAGCCTCCCCCCGGACCGGAGGTCCAACCCCCACAGGTGAGGAACCTCAGCCACAGCCCAGCAGGAGGACGGGAGAACCTTCTGCTGCCTCTCCGGCCCGCAGAGAGTCCACTCATTGGTTCCGGTTTTCTCCTCTCAACATCTCAGTGCAGGTTTCTCCTGTTGTTAAGTTTGTGTGTGAACAGCCCGGCTTGACACCCCCCCCCCCCCCCACGTACAAACACTCACAAAAGGTACCATGTGGGAAAAGGTTGGAGAATCAGAACCAGATGACGGACCAGCGTCAGACCAGAACCAACGGCTGACTCTCACTGAGTGGGTCATGAGTTTGCAGTTTCTTCTTCTCCGGCCTTTGGACTCTAACTCACCTGCCGGTCCAGCAGCTAGAACCTAATGGCAGTAAGTCGTGGTCTGGATCATTCCAGAACCAGCCTGTAACCTCTCCTCTGCAGCCATTTGATGACTCAGCAGTTTCTCTCTCCTCCTGCCTGCAGAAGCTGCTCACCACATACAGCTGCTTCCACAGCAGAGCCCATTCCTGGAGGGTGGAGGTCACCTCCGTCACGATGGGGTCCTCCAGAGGGACGGCCGTCTCGTTGGGCCTGAACAGGGAAAGGAACCAGAATCAAATTGGGATTTCAAACCCGCTCCGGCCCATTCAGGGTCGCAGGGCTGCTGGAGCCTATCCCCCCACTGTCAAGGGAGGACCAGGTTCAAAGCAGGCGGGTCCATCACAGAGACACACCCACACACACTCTGAACAGAACTGAACCCAACTCTGCTGTTTGAAACGTTCCTTAAGGTTTAACAGATTTGTTCCTTTTTCTGCCTTTGATGAGCAAACAGAACCAACAGCAGAACCAGGATGGAATCCAGAATTTCATTTTAACCAAATAGGTTTTAAGGAGTTTACAGCTAATAGGAAATGATGGAACACAAGGAAACCAGTTGCTGTTCTGATATAAAGAACCCAGATGACAGAACCACCATTTTCTGTCCAAATAAAGATCTTCCACATTTTGTTCAAGCAGCAAAAAGGTTCCTTTATGAATCATAAACCCAGTTTTGGAAGTTTGGTTTCTAACTATGACTCAGCAGTTTGACGCTGCTCCCCTGTTCTGGAGTTTGCCTCCAGGCCACCCCCCCATGGCTGCAGTGGCCCCCGCCTGTTCTAGTTTGAATGACTTTGTTCAACCAGAGTTCTGCTGCTTTCCTTTGGTTCTATTGGGAAAGCAGGTTTGTGTTCCACCAGGTTCTGCTTCCGTGTTTGGTTGTAGCTTCTACAGTTTTACAGTCCATGTCTTAAAACCCAAAGAACCCGGGTGGAGATGGGAAAAGGAGAACTTCTTCACACTTCAGCCGATAAGAGAGCAAGAACTTTAGAGAAGACAACAGAACGCGATGAGTCGTGAGACTCGGACAACCAGAATTCATGATTGGTTGGTTGTCCTTCCTGACACCATCTTCTGCATTTGGGACCAGAACCCAAACGTACTGCATGGTTCCTTCCCCCCTGTAGCTGAGTTAGTGGGCCGTTGGTTCTGCGCCCTACAGTTCCACAGACCGGTCTTCAGGTCCAGGATTCCCACCACAAACGGATTAAAACATGAAGACGTTTTTCCAAACGCGCCTCTTTTATCATTGGTTCTCCTTCATCACGGTTCTGTTCAGGAGATACAAACTGGAACCACATTGTCCTGTGACCCCCCCCCTGGTGTCCAAACTCACCCTCGGTTGGTCACAGTCGCCTTCTTCAGGTGAATGTAAGCTGCAGGAAAAATTCCCTGGAGAGGGAACGAGAGCAAAGTTAGTGAAAATGAATCTTCTGGTCCTCTTTGCCGATGAAGACGTTCTCTGCACCACAACCAGACGTCATCTGCATAGAACCATCAGCACGAACACTCGACTCGACTGAAGAACTTATTTTAGAGTAAAGGACCAGCAACACGTTTAAGCCATGTTCTGGATCCAGAACCAGAAGAGTTCTGCTCAGAGGCAGACGGACCTGCTCTGATCTATCATCCATCCATCTTTTTTTACTTTCTCTTTCTTTATTTTTCGTGCTTTGTAAAAACTCATCTACATTTCATACAAGTGAATTTTTCAAACATGAATTTTTTCTCACTGCAATAATGTGAGCTGGAGATGTTAAATAAATGAATGGATGATAATGCTTCATGTGTGTGTGTGTATTTATAATCAATGTTGACATGTCTGTGCCATTAGTTATTGTTGGAAATAATGTTTCTTATTCCAACTGATTTTGTTGAAAATGAGATTCATAAATTTAACAGAGAAATGAGTCAAAAATTCATAAGTGATCCAATATTTGGAGCAGAGCTGCAGCTTCCTGGAACCCAATGAAAGTTTAACTGTAATGAAATGTGTGTGTGTGTGGGGGGGGGGACACATTTCTGACTAGAATCAAATATTTAGATCAGATGGATGTTACCAGACAAAGTAAAGCGTATTCTATGTGTTCAGAAGTATTTCAGCAGTTCAGAGATTAAACTGATCTACCTCAGCACACACAGTCTGTCCTCACAGCGGCACAAATGGTTTCATGAAGCAGTTCCTCCACCTTCAATGCTCCTAGAACCAGATCCCTTCATTTCTTGAACGGTTGATATCAAAGATGCTGCAATATTTCTGTATCTAAACTGAAAGTGTTTTTTATGCTTCATAAAAAGGATTTGTTTTCATGGACACGAGCCAGCAGCCTCTGAGACGGGAAGAGCCACCCCGCCTCTGGTAAGCAGGCAGAAAAACGGAGTTATTCAGGGGCAGAGTGTGGCCTCCAAGCTGCTGTCCACCCTGGAAGGCCTGACTGTGACTGGGTCTGCAGTCAGTGCAGCCGACGCAACCAATGCAGTCGACGCAGTCAACGCAGTCAGTGCAGCCAATGCAGTCAGTGAAGCCAATGCAGTCGACGCAGTCAACGCAGTCAGTGCAGCCAATGCAGTCGAAGCAGTCAACGCAGTCAGTGCAGCCAATGCAGTCAGTGAAGCCAATGCAGTCGACGCAGTCAGCGCAGTCGACGCAGTCAGCGCAGTCAGTGCAGCCAATGCAGTCAGTGAAGCCAATGCAGCCAATGCAGTTGACGCAGTCAACGCAGTCAGCGCAGCCAATGCAGTCAGTGAAGCCAATGCAGTCAGTGAAGCCAATGCAGTCGACCCAGTTAACGCAGTCAGCGCAGTCGACGCAGTCAGTTTTTTATCTATTAAACAAGTTTGAGATGTCCAATAAATGTCGTCCACTTCATGATTTTGTCCCATTTGTTGTTGATTCTTCACAAAAAAATATAGTTTCATATCTTTATGTTTGCAGCCTAAAATGTGGCAAAAGGGTTGAAAAGTTCAAGGAATCCGAATACTTTAGTAAGGCACTGCAGCTGACTTACTTCTGTTCTAATAACAGCAACGGTGCAGATCTGAAAGTTCAAGAGCGCACGTGCACGTGCGCATGCACCTTTGAACCAGATCAGAGCCCGAGGCTCGGATGCACTGACCTGTAAATGGCCATCCTTGTTGCAGCTAATTAGGCAGTCAGTGTTTGAGCGTGCAGAGGAGTGCTGCTGCTCGTTACGCTGATGTGTCGACGCCCCGGCTCACGAAGAAAAAAGCTCAGAAAGACGAAGGCGGACAAAAATAATTGCAACAGAAAGCCAAAGAGACGAGTTTAGCAGACAGAAGCTGGAAGAAGGAGAAGCCTGCAGAGGAAATGTCTGCAGTCTCTATCTGGACAGAAACAAACCCGGCGGGGCACCGCTGACCCGCCCCAGAGGCCCGTCATCATCTACAGTCTGAATCAAGGTGTGATTGACATCTGAGCATCTGAGCATCTCTGCAGAGCCACCTGAAAAGCTACACCTGTTTTCTCTGCACAGAGAGGCAAATGTTTCCATGACGATGAGGCTCAGTGGGTGGACCCTCCCATCTCAGGCTAAACTCCTGTTTCATTTGTTCAGTGGAGCAGAATCAACACAGCTCAGAGAGCAAAAGAATCAGTGGAACAGTGGTTCAGAAAGGTCCAACTTCTGGTTTTGATCCATTTTCTTTGTTTTTCATGTCAGGGAGGATTTAGCCTTTTGAATCCTGTGGTTTTTTCTTCCCAGCTGAAAGTGGGATAAAGACAGTTTTGTGGGTTTAAAGGTGCAGCTTGTTCTGCTGACCTCCAGCTTTCACTAAGCTGCTGATCGTCACCAAAGCTCCATCAGATTATCAGTCTGAAGATGGTTTCAGTTTCAGTGCAGGAAGGATTTGATAAAGTGCTTTTGGTCTGCATTAAAGAGCGCCGCTGGAGTCGGACGTTTCTGCGGGCCGTGGGCTGAACTCTGCGCTCTGTGCCAGACAGAGGCTGATCCCAAACCTCTCTGAAGGCAACAGAGCTGCTGCTGCAAAAAGACAAATGTTAAAGTCAGAGCCGTGTGACACGAGTCCGACTTTCTGAAGGATGAACCTCTGATGATCTGATCGAGTCCGTAAATCGATGCGCTTCGTGAAACAATCAGATGAAACAGTGTGGTTGAGGTTCTTCATCAGAACTTTGCTGCTCCTCATCCTCTCAGAGGAGTGCCACGTGTGAAAAACTACAAAAGAAGAACAACGGTCTTCTGCTCGGCAGGAAGTTGTACCTTCAGGTTTAGTCTGAAATGGTTTGGAAGTAGAGCCTCTTTTGTGTCTTTGCTGCAGCTTTGGAGCTCCGGATCTCCTCCTTTGTTTGGCACCTGGCTTCATTCTGCTCTGCCCGTCACGTCCCACCGTTGTCCTGGATGACTTCATCCTCTCTTCCCGCCACAGACACCTCTTTTCTTTTCTTTCATGGCAGTTTGGAAGAAAAGGCACTTGTCGGATTCCTCTGAGCCCCCCCAGCATCATGAAGCTGTGGACCCCACCACTTCACACATGTGATGGTGTGAAGGACAAGATAACAGTTATTACATGGCAGCAGAACGGCTTCTTTCTCTCTGGGGTTTGATTCCTCAACAATAGACGTCTTTTTAAGCTCACAGCTTCAGCCCAGAAAATGACCTCTTCCACATTTTCCCTCCTTTCAGTTTTCTTCTTTCTGTCTGCGTCTCAAAGTCAGCTGTCATGAATTCCATGGTCCTGGTCGCATTTTTGGTTCTGATCCGACTCCCCCAGCGGTGAAGAGAGGTTCCTATGGCCCAGCCTTTGCTTCGACTCTATGAAACTTTATTTAAAAATATACTTCTTGTGTTTTTTCTAGTTGTATATGTAAGGGTTAATGGCCGACGAAGTGTGCGGTTATTACTTTTGTGGAAGCCTCGCGGAGGATGCTTGCTTCCGCGAAGTGCGTTAAAAAGTAATAACCGCACACTTTGTCGGCCATTAACCCGCTTATACCATGGTCAGTTACAAAAGCAATAAATATTAACCAGGTTTTAGTCCTTAATGGTTGGTAATTATGTTTTTTTTTCCGATTTGTATCGCTTTTCTCACAAAAAGCGGACTATTTGTTACGAAATGCCGCCGCTGCAGTCAAGATTCGGCGATATATATATGCTGATCGTCCCGTTGGGTTGAATAAAGCATCAGTTCAGAGAGAAAGTTCATCTCTAACCGCTTGTTTTTGTCCAGATGATGAAGCAAAAGGTTGTTTTAAAGAAGCCGGCGCAGTGATACAAAACATTTAAGCTAGCTGACCGAACTTTTTTCACCGTGCGGTTATCAGGTTTTAATGCATACCCAGCAGCCAATCAGAATCGAGTATTCAACCGGACCATGGTATAACTGATGATAAAGTCTTCAAAAGTCAAATTTTTATCGACATAAAGTGGATGAGGATGTTGGTTTGTTGAGTTAATAGGAAGGTCAGACGAACGGAACCGAGTTCTCCATTTTAAGTCAACGGTTCAGCTTTTAAATACAAATCAAGAAGAACTTTGACTAAAAACCTTCTGATGAAAACGTTGGAGCTCAGGTTGTTGAGTATTTGTTCTTCTGTTAAACTAGACATGAATACCAGATCATGATACTTTCTTCATTTGTTCTCTGCTCTTCATCCTTCTTACCCGATCACTATCGATGAAAAACGATCCATCGGTTCATGAACCAATTCTGATAAACTAACGTCTCCACCAATGAAATCAGAGAATAGCTCAGTCTTTAGCTTTATGGTCTATTACTGGACCTGATGCCAATTTCTTTATTTTTTATTTATTTAAACTTAAGTGGAGAACAAAAATCGTGATTAAACAGCCGTAACACGGGAAATCAGTCAAATCATGAAAACAATCAAATTATTAAAATCATTAGAATCAATAATCTAAGTTACAGCAACGTTTTTCTTTCTTTCCCAATCAATGGAAAAGTAAAGGGAATTTCAGGGCTGTTGATGGACCGACACTGATCAGAGATGCTGCTACACTGAAGCCCGACAGACTTTGTTGGAAGGGTTCGGTGGTTTCTGTGTCAGCCCTAGTCACTCTGCTTCCAGGTCCATCATGATCCACCGCTGTGGTCATTTTAGTTAACTGCCCTCAGCCTATTTACCAGTCTGGTTTCCAGGCCCTCTGCTCTGTTTTTCACCTTTCTGCTCCAAAGGTTTTGTCTTTTCCAGTTAGTTTATGAAATGTTTTATTTTCTGTCACCATGCTGGTTTCCTTGTTATGGTGCCTGTCAGTCTCCTCTCCCTCCTGCTCTACTCCTGACTCCACCAGCTGTGACCAATCCACCTCATCAACCGCTGCAGCTCAAAAGGAGACCCAGCTCCACTATTCAACGCCAGTTCGTTGCCCCTTATGGTGACTATACCTGGTCTAAGTCTAGCTCATGTTTGTGAAACCAAGTCTTGTCTCGACTCTAATATCATTCTCCCTGCCTCAGGATTCCAGCCTCCAAGTGTCACCTGTGTGGAAGTCAGATCGAGCCCTCCTGCATTCCTGTGGAAACAACACGCTCTGCAAAGCCGCGTTACTACCTCCAGCCACGCCTCAAGCCGCAGTCCTCATCAGACTCATACCAAGCCACAACCATCTCCAGGAAGGAAAATAAATACTCTTACTTACCTCTTACCTACCTGTGTCCTCATTCTGGGTTTCAGCATCTGGGTCTGTCCATCCTACAAGTCATCACACTCCTGACATTAGTAGGAGGGTAACACGAAATACCGAACAGTAATGTGCTGTTGTACTTTTGTTATAGGTTTGTTTCTTTTACTACTGTTATTTCAGAAAGGCCTTAAGTCTGTGTCTGAAGCCGTTGGCGTTGTGCCGTTCTGTGAGGCTGACAAGAACACGGATCTGTTTCCTAAACTCATCAGTTGACCTGCAGGCAGTAATGTGGGACAGAGTTCAACCATCATCCTCTTCAGCAGAAACGCTGGAACGCATGCAAATCCTGCTGCTGCTGCATTATTACAAATGTCTGCCGAGTTGGACGGAGGCCATCCATCCGTCCGCGGTCTCCGGGGCGAAGCGCTCGGCTGACACGCTGACAGAGAGAATCCCTGCATTCCTCTGCAACGTCCAGAAAACACGCAAACCACACGTGTGTTCACATGCACAGGTCACGGCCGAGGATGCAGCTCTGACATGTAAACCATAAGGAGATCCCGTTGAGATAGTGAGAGACTTTCTGCCAGCAGGTTTCCAACCGTCAGCGCTGTTGAGCTGAGCGGAAACAGGAATGTGAGCATTCCCAGCAGGTCTTTGGTGGAGCGGGAAACCGTTCCAGATGAACGGGGAGTCGGTGTCAGAACGGCTGCTGAGAGGCTCCCAGAAGCTTCAACTGTAGGTTCAAGAAGGTTTGGTACGCCACAAATATCAGAGTGAGAGTCAGACTTAAAGTCAGGCGGCCCAACCTTAGATGATATAGACAAGTACTTTGGTCAAGGACAGAGGATGCACCCCCCCCCCCCTTTTCTGCCACAGGACTGGAACAGCCGCATGACCTTACGTCGTACGTTGAGCAGCACCTCCAGCCGCCAGACTGGGATGTGCAGAGAAAACGAAAACTTAAAGGAAGAGCTACAAGGCGGTTCCGGTCCGGGTAAAGAGTTCTGGTTCAGAAACCCCCCCACGGGGACTCCCAGAGCAAGAATAAGCGGCTCATCTGGAGGGTCCCCCTGATGGGGTTTCATCCACTTTTGTTTAGAGAAATGGCTTTGATTTCCTCCAACGTGTTCAAGGAAAACATCCAAATGCTTCGTCTACTTCGTTCACGTCGCAGCATTTTCAAAACCATAAAAGTGAACTCTGGGTAAAATCACGATTCTCAACATGAAACCAAACTTTTCCTAACAAGTTAAATCATAAAGGCTGAAGGCATCTCAGACAGTAAAGGTGAGGATTTTGGTAAAACCATGGGACAAGCTGCTGCTCAGAAACACCGGAGGGCTGACAATCAGGTCACATGACCACAAACTCCTGCTTTTTTTTACAGTCATTGAGCAGAGTGGGGACTGAGGAAACATCTGGGATGGATCTGCTGTGAAATGTCTGCAGGAGACCCAAACGACACAAACACACCTTCAACAACGCAAGAACCACAAGGAGGCGGAGTCTGACAGGGTAGAGAATTGCCGCCTCAGAAGGTCTGTCTCACCTTGACGTTGGGTCTCCTCACTGAGAATCCTCGGTACCAACCTGAAAGAGAGAGCAGCCGTCATGACTCTGCACTACTTCACTGAGGAGCTAAACATGACACTGCAGATATGAACCATGTGAACTGTGTCATATGAACTGTCTCAAAGCTTTTGAAATAAAAAAGAATCTGACTTCCTGTTGATGCTCGGAAGACATTTGACTAAATTGCTTTGAAGGTTCAGACGCTCTACCACAGCTCAGATCTGAAAGCTGCAACATCAGGCGTCCAACCAGTCTGCAGTCGACTCTTACCTTCACATTTCTCCAGAATCTGAACCATCTCTCCGACCTCCAGACCCAACCCCCGCGTCGGCGAGCCTCTGAAGCTGCAGATCACTGAGGAAACAGGGAGATGAGGAGAAGTTCAGGACCACGGTCAGGACAATGGTCAGGACAATGGTCAGGACCACGGTCAGGACCAAGGTCAGGACAACTGTCAGGACCAAGTTCAGGACTGAGCTCAGGACCACGGTCAGGACAACTGTCAGGACCACGGTCAGGACCAAGGTCAGGACCACGGTCAGGACCAAGTTCAGGACCACGGTCAGGACCAAAGTCCGAAGAACGGTCAGGACCACGTTTAGGAACACGGTCAGGACTGAGCTCAGGACAATGGTCAGGTCAACGGTCAGGACAACAGTCAGGACAACGGTCAGGTCCACGGTCAGGTCCACGGTCAGGACAACGGTCAGGACCAAGGTCAGGACCAAAGTCCGAAGAACGGTCAGGACCAAGTTTAGGACAACTGTCAGGACCACGGTCAGGTCTGAGCTCAGGACCACGGTCAGGACAACTGTCAGGACAACGGTCAGGACCACAGTCAGGATCAAGGTCAGGACCAAAGTCCGAAGAACGGTCAGGACCAAGTTTAGGACAACTGTCAGGACCACGGTCAGGACAACGGTCAGGACAACGGTCCGGACAACGGTCCCGTCAACGGTCAGGACCAAGTTTAGGACAACTGTCAGGACAACGGTCAGGACAACGGTCAGGACAACGGTCAGGACAACGGTCCGGTCACGGTCAGGACCACGGTCAGGACCAAGGTCCGGTCAACGGTCAGGACCAAGTTTAGGACAACTGTCAGGACCACGGTCAGGACAACGGTCAGGACCACGGTCAGGACCAAGGTCAGGACCAAGTTCAGGACCACGGTCAGGACCAAGGTCAGGACCAAGTTCAGGACCACGGTCAGGACCACGGTCAGGACAATGGTCAGGACAACAGTCAGGACAACGGTGAGGACCAAGGTCAGGACCAAGTTCAGGACCACGGTCAGGACCAAGGTCAGGACCAAGTTCAGGACCACGGTCAGGACAACAGTCAGGACAACGGTCAGGTCCACGGTCAGGACAACGGTCAGGACCAAGGTCAGGACCAAAGAACGAAGAACGGTCAGGACCAAGTTTAGGACCACAGTCAGGACTGAGCTCAGGACCACGGTCAGGACAACTGTCAGGACAACGGTCAGGACCACGGTCAGGACCACAGTCAGGATCAAGGTCAGGACCAAAGTCCGAAGAACGGTCAGGACCAAGTTTAGGACAACTGTCAGGACAACGGTCAGGAACAAGTTCAGGACCACGGTCAGGACAATGGTCAGGACAATGGTCAGGTCAACGGTCAGGACTAAGGTCAGGACAACGGTCAGGACCACGGTCAGGACCACAGTCAGGATCAAGGACTGGACCAAAGTCCGAAGAACGGTCAGGACCAAGTTTAGGATAACTGTCAGGACAACGGTCAGGAACAAGTTCAGGACCACGGTCAGGACCACGGTCAGGTCAACGGTCAGGACTAAGGTCAGGACCACGGTCAGGACCACGGTCAGGACCACAGTCAGGATCAAGGACTGGACCAAAATCCGAAGAACGGTCAGGACCAAGTTTAGGACCACGGTCAGGACCACGGTCAGGACAATGGTCAGGACAATGGTCAGGTCAACGGTCAGGACAACAGTCAGGACAACGGTCAGGACCAAGGTCAGGACCAAAGTCCGAAGAACGGTCAGGACCAAGTTTAGGACCACGGTCAGGACCACGGTCAGGACCACGGTCAGGACAATAGTCAGGACAACGGTCAGGACCACGGTCAGGACCACAGTCAGGATCAAGGACTGGACCAAAGTCCGAAGAACGGTCAGGACCAAGTTTAGGACCACGGTCAGGACCACGGTCAGGACAATGGTCAGGACAATGGTCAGGTCAACGGTCAGGACAACAGTCATGACAACTTCCCCTCTTGTTCTGCCCTTGTCAGGGCAGAACAAGAGGGGCGAAAAGCGGTGTTTCGGCCCCACCATAGCCTGCCCCCTGAAGGCACCGCCCACATTGCTGATGAATTCGGGGGGGCACGCATATCATGTATACCAGCTGCTTTCTGAACCATTTCCTGGGCAGTTTGATTCCGGGCAGAACGTTTCTCCACATCTACACCTGTTTCACACTCAGGTTCAAAGGTCACAGAGCTTCGTCGTGCTGAGCGACAGAGGCCGAGAGCTTTGGCGGTTCCACAATAATTTATTTACTCCTGCATCATTTTTAGCAATCAGTTCATTTCTTGGTGTGTGACGTCCTGTGTCTTTGTGAAATGGATCAGAGGGATTTGATTTTTGAAAACTGTAATTGTGAAATAATTTTTTAAGTCTTCTAAAACATTAAAAACTAAATCATAGAACTCTTCAGTGGGATTACTCCAAAAATATTTGGCATTTTCCTAATTTAGTGCAACACCGACAGTAAGAATCCTCCAAAAACCTCAATAGTTTCATAAACAAATGATCTATGGGTTTATTTCTGATCTCATAAAGTGTTTTCCTGCATTACCTGCTGTCTTAATGTCAAATACTGACACCAACTAAACCACAGGCAGAAAAAATACATTTATATGAACCATAAAAATGTCCAACAGCACGCCATGATCCAGGTGTTGGATCAATCATGGCTGCGCTCCTCTCCCCCCCCCCCCCTTTCCTTAACACACATTTACAGCTCCTTCTTTAAGACAGGAGGGCCAGCAGCTGGGGTGGGGGGTATGGCCCATATGGCCTGTTCCTAAAACCACTACTGGACTTGTGATGGTCTCTCAGTCTCCAACCGCTCGCCTCTCACCGTTTGCTGCTTGTGAATCAGAAATCCTCTGGTTCCAGCTGCTAGAAATCGAGGATGCAACGTTTGGATAAACATCTACAGCGTCTCCCACAGACGGTTGGGACACAAACACCAGCCTCCGCCCCCCCTTGGATCATCGGTGCATCCGTCTGCATCCGTTCTGTCCGGGCAGGAAGGATCCACTTTCCTGTTGCTAATCCTGGACTCTGATCAGGTTTTCAGGATGAGATAACCACTATTGAGGCCAAATGTTCTCAATTTAAATTCATTTTATTACAAAGAATCTCAAAAGAAACACGGAGAAGTAAAACACACTGTTAGAGTTTCAGGATGCAGAGACTAAAGGAAGACTTTTGAATAGAAACACTAATTTTGTGACATCAAAGCTGATGAAGCAGAAGCGGAGTCTTCCTCTGCCCGGCTCTTCATCCTTCAGTGCGCTTGTGCTGTGCATGTTTCTGTTGATGCTAATGCTCTTCGTGAATGCTTCTGGAAAACAGTCAGAGTTTGTTCCAGAGAGGAGGATCCTCCTCATTCCTTTGGTTCTCATGAAAGTCTGAGGTTTCTCTGCTGATCTGTTTCCACACATGAATCCTGACTGCAGTGATGCTGCTTTCATTGCTTCCTCTGCCGACCTGCAACAAAACCTGCAGCAAAACCTGCAGCAAAACCTGCAACAAAACCTGCAACAAAACCTGAAACAAAACCTGCAACAAAACCTGAAGCAAAACCTGCAACAAAACCTGCAACAAAACCTCCAACAAAACCTGCAACAAAACCTGCAACAAAACCTGCAACAAAACCTGCAGCAAAACCTGAAGCAAAACCTGAAGCAAAACCTGAAACAAAACCTGCAACAAAACCTGAAACAAAACCTGCAACAAAACCTGAAGCAAAACCTCCAACAAAACCTGCAACAAAACCTGCAACAAAACCTGCAACAAAACCTGCAGCAAAACCTGAAGCAAAACCTGCAGCAAAACCTGAAACAAACCTGCACCAAAACCTGAAGCAAAGCCTGAAGCAAAACCTGCAACAAAACCTGCAGCAAAACCTGAAGCAAAACCTGAAACAAACCTGCAACAAAACCTGAAGCAAAACCTGCAACAAAACCTGAGCTCATTGAGTTTGAAGCTCATATAGATGTGTGGGGAGGGTCCTCTGAGTCTGATCAGGGTCTGTCCTCTCATCCCTCTTTCTCTGTGAATCTTTTAAGTGACAGTTTTTTTACCGTAGCGATGCACAAAAACCCCCAGGGATGTTTTTCCATGAATCAAAAACCCGTCGATCAAAGCCGGATCTCTGAGTTTACATAAGTGAGGAATGCAGCCGGGCCTTAATGGCGCCCCCCAGGACAGAAGTCCTTCTTCATTATTCATCTGTGAGCCGCTTTTCTGTCACAAAACTGAAAGTCAGAAAACTGCAGAAAAACCTCTGATTATAACAGAAGAGATCGGGACGATCAGACCGGCTCCAAACCCGCAAACTAAAGAGGAAAGACACAACGGTGTGTTTGTGTGTGTTTGTGGAGTCAGACACACACATGTGACACACGTGACCCAAAGACACTGGAGATAGCATGTTCTTTTATGGAGGAAGACCCCATGTCCCCTCCTTCTCTGATGTGACCATCAGACACGCAGGCCTCAGGCCTCAGACACGCCCACCTCTCACATGCACGCACACAAATGCTGAGGCTCACCATCAGGCATATACAGTACATATATATACATATATATATATATATATGTACTGGCACCCAGAGACAGGAAGTGACATCACATGTCACATTGTTAGGATTTCTTCCTGTAGAAATTATGGTTTGTTTCAAAAATTAAGCTTCTTTGTGTACTTCAGAAATGAGAAATATGTCAGAATATTCTGAATTGTGATTGCAAAGGCAAATGTAGAAATGTGTTTGGGGAAAAGAGACGCTATTCTAATTGGCCTGTGGGCGGAGCTAAGCCTGACCTAAAGCCCATGTCACACAGCCGAGGGCTTCCACGACCGTTCCACGTGTGTCTAACGTTTCACGCATGAACCACCGATACGTAACTTTTAGATCACGTATACGGTGCACATTTCACGTTCATATGATGTAATTGATGCACAATAATCACCCGTTCATGTTCTACGTTGGTTTACGTGTTCTTGGCCTGTTCATTCATACTTAATGTGATTCATGATACATCTGTGGAAATCTCACATAAAGACCACAACTGCTCTCACTGTTTCCTGGTATGTTCACGTATGACCAGTTTCCATGCGTGCAGTATGTGCATAAAGCATGTAGCATGAGGGACACGGCCTTTAGGAGGAACGTTCATTACACGTGTGCTGCAGGAACGACTGCTGGGTTCCTTTGTTTGGTTCCAGGCTGTGACGTCTCAGGCTTGAGTTTCTTTTTTCCGAGGATGAAGGTCTGATTTTAAAGTTTCAGAAAAACACGAGCTGAAAAGAAATATGAATATGAAAAAAAAAACGTAATTTCATCAAATCCTTGATCAGGCCAAAGTTTGGAGGAACATGGAGACCAGAGGAACATGGAGACCAGAGGAACATGGAGACTAGAGGAACATGGAGACCAGAGGAACATGGAGACCAGAGGAACATGTCCGGGATCGAGTATCAGACGGAAAAAAATGAAACCGGATCCTGAAGAACTGAAGAATGCCTATAGGCAGCACAAAAACCAAGGATCCAGGACGACAGAACTACAGTGAGAACTAAATGGAACATGAACTCAGTCAAGAACGTCTGAAGAACCTCATGAAGCAGCGTCAGGAAAGGACTGAGAGGAAGGTGGACGGTTAACCCTAACCTATGACCTCTGACCCGCACGCTCATTCTAAAAGTCCCTTCAGGCGTGAGCTTAAGGCAGATTACTTCAGGATTACAGCTTCAAGAAAAGAGTAGAGAGCGTTTCTGATCATTGGATGGAAAACAACCTGACATGCAGAAAATCTCTTCCTTCAAGGTCAGCGGATGTGGGCGTCGCCCTGAGCTCAGGATGCAGACAGAAGCTGCTGTCAGCATGAAAACAGACACTGCACAGTCAGGAGGGGGCGATGAAGAGGAGGAGGAAGGGGAGGTGAGCTCACTAAGAGATGAAGAGCAGAAAAGTGCCATCGCCATGGGGGGAGGGGGGGTAGATGATCAGACAGAAGATTCAAAATCCAGCCGTTGGTAAAGTAACAAACCCAACGCGGGTCACTAAAGCGTTTGCTTCCAGTGGATGTTTGCTCACTTCCTGGCTGAAGGTGAGCGACCCCCCCAGGCCAGGGGGTCAAACTCCACAGAGCCTTGATGTTCCACACGTCTCTCCCAGTTGACCTTCTGCAGCCGCCTCCATGAGGAGAAGGTCGTCGGTCTGCTCCTTCATCCGTTCAGATCCTCATCGCCGCCGCTGCAGGTTCTGCCAAAACTCATGACCGGGTTCTCCTCTGGCACCTGGTGGTCCTACGACCAGACAGCGTCCTGCAGGAGACCCCTCCCATGCAGAGTTTTGACATTCTCATAGCTGCCAGGGGAACACGTGGTTCTAGTCCACAGAACCTCCTCAGAAAAGAGGGGGTCTCTGCAGGACCCCCCCTCCCTGGTTGGCTGCTGAATCAGCACTTTGAATAAAACATGTGGGGGGAAGGGGGACCACTGAAAACGTCTGAAAACGCAGGATTGACGGAGAGGGGCAGCAGGCGTGGGGGAGCCGGCGTGAGGAAGGCGGCGTGGGGGAGCCGGCGTGGGGGAGCCGGCGTGGGGGAGCCGGCGTGGGGGAGCCGGCGTGGCGCCCCGCAGACAAAACAACGACGCAGATCCGAATGGTTGTGTCCACAGAAGGTTCTGGTGTTGACGTTCTGCGGATCTACAGCAGCTTCTTCCGGGTCGGATGTTCCGCCTGTGCCGCCACGTTTGTCATCTCTGGCGTGTTTCCAGCGTCACGTCTGTGAGCTCACATGGAAACACGCAGAGCTCATGATGGATCGTGGCGCTCACAGGCCTCCGTGTCACACGGATGGAGCAGATGTTCACGTGGATCACATGCCAGGGGGGGCTCAGAATAGCCTGAGAGTCCGGGTCTCTCCAAGTTTCCTTTTCTCGGGTCATCGTGGGGCAGAAATAAATAAATGTGACCCCCCCCCAGCAGCTGGATTTTCCACTGCAGCCTCTTACAAAGGCCGGTCCGGTCCGGTCCGCCTGCAGCTCGGTTCTGAATCATGCATCAGTTCCTACAGAGAGCAGAGCGGCTGACGGCCTGGTCTCTTCCATTTGGGTCAGATGGACCCCCCCCCCCCCCTGCATGAGTGAAGAGCAGGACGGATGAGCTGCAGGACAAGTCCGACTGCGTGTTGCATAAGTGCATTAGCAGAGAAACACAACGCCGCGCTTTAGCCCCGCCTCCGACCAGCAGCTTTTCAGAAGCACATTTCCTCTTTGGTTGGAAATCGGTTCCAGACAAACTGGAAAAGTGAAAAGGATGGAAAATTTGGGTTTCTTCACGTCTCGATGCAGAAAACGTCCCAGATGTTCCAGATGAAGCTGAGGAGAAGACCTCCTCTTCCTCCTCCTCCTCTTCCTCCTCCTCTTCCTCCTTTTCCTCCTCCTCCTCCTGTTCCTCCTCTTCCTCCTCCTCTTCCTCCTCTTCCTCCTCCTCTTCTTCCTCCTCTTCCTCCTCTACCTCTTCCTCCTCCTGTTCCTCTTCCTCCTCTTCCTCCTCCTCTTCTTCCTCCTCTTCCTCTTCCTCTTCCTCCTCTTCCTCTTCCTCCTCCTCTTCCTCCTCCTGTTCCTCGTCCTCCTCTTCCTCCTCCTCTTCCTCTTCCTCCTCTTCCTCCTTCTCTTCCTCCTCTTCCTCTTCCTCCTGGCCTGCATGGCCAAAATGTGAAGCTTTGTTTGACTTCCAACTGCTGAGCTCTTCAGCCACACCTCTGCTGAATGAAAGGACCGCCCCTTTGTTTACATGTCAGCAAAGTCTTCACCGATTGGAGGACGGAAAAACGCATTTCCCTCTGATCGTCCGTTTAAACATAGCCACTGATGGGTGGTGGGTGGTGGGGGGGTGTTACGCTGCTGCTGACACACAACCAGCTTTTCCTCAGGACAGCCCATAATACTCACAGCGGCAGCAGCAGAAGTTGTTGGTCTGACGTCAAAGTTTCTGCTGCTTTGAGTTTTAGGAACATCCAGAATAATCAGATGTGAAGTTAGACCATCTTCTTCTGCCCCTCCTTTTTTTCCAGGAGTGTTTTTACCGTGTAGAAAACAGGAGCACCTGAAGGCAGCAGAACAGCTGTTGGCCCCCCATCCCTGCAGCACAGAGCAGTGATTTTGGGAGGGGCTCTGGAGTTGATGCTGAAACTGCTGGTCTTCTGGTTCAATCCTGAAGCTCTGGCGGCTTTAATTATCGGCTTGTTTTGTGGACCGTCATTACGGCGCTCTGGGCTCACCGCCACGGCTTCCTGCAGTAATTGATTAGTTTGAGGCTGGGCGGGCGGCGAAAGAGACCCGCCGCTGACGTGTCTCCTGACAAAAGAAGCATTAGCTGGAATTAATCTGGATTAACCGACCAAATTCTGATGGACGGGAATTAAAGAAAAGAAAGAGGAAAAGGAAATCCCTCCACCGCCAGCGGCTGTCATCTCTCTGGGTTCCTCTGTGGAGACGACCAATCTGTGCGGCTGTTCCTGCTGCTGCTGCTGCTGCTGTTCCTGCTGCTGCTCCTGCTGCGGCTGCTGTTCCTGCTGCTGCTCCTGCTGCTGCTGCTGCTGTTCCTGCTGCTGTTCCTGCTGCTGCTGTTCCTGCTGCTGCTGTTCCTGCTGCTGCGGCTGCTGTTCCTGCTGCTGCTGTTCCTGCTGCTGTTCCTGCTGCTGCTGTTCCTGCTGCTGCTTTTCCTGTGCTGCTGCTGCTGCTGCTGCTGTTTCTGCTGCTGCTGTTCCTGTGCTGCTGCTGCTGCTTCTGCTGCTGCTGTTCCTGCTGCTGCTGTTCCTGCGGCTGCTGCTGCTGCTGCTGCTGCTGTTCCTGCAACTGCTGCTGCTTCTGCTGCTGCTGCTGCTGTTCCTGCTGCTGCTGCTGTTCCTGCTGCTGCTGTTCCTGCAACTGCTGCTGCTTCTGCTGCTGCTGCTGCTGCAGCAGCTGCTGCTGTTCCTGTGTTGCTGCTGCTGCTGCTGCTGCTGCTGCAGCTGCTGCTGTTCCTGTGTTGCTGCTGCTGCTGCTGCTGTTCCTGTGCTGCTGCTGCTGCTGCTGCTGTTCCTGTGCTGCTGCTGCAACCAACAACAAATTGGTCTGATGGTGAATGTCTGACTGCAGACGACACCAGAACCTCCTGCAGACGACACCAGAACGTCCTGCAGACGACACCAGAACCTCCTGCAGACGACACCAGAACCTCCTGCAGACGACACCAGAACCTCCTGCACCCATCATCTCTCTGTCCTCCTGGTTTCTCCAGAAGGTTCCTTCCTCCTTTTCTGCTGCCACTTTGAGGAGAAGCAGGAAGTCTGCATTGAACTCTTCCGTCCTCTGCGTCAGAGACGGTGTTTGATTATCTCCAAGTTTTCCTTCCAGAGTCACTTCATTCTGCTGGAACCCGGTCCACGGGTTTTTACCCAGAATCCCCAAACCCTCCGTCCATCTACACCACCTCTGCTGTTCTGTCTGCAGTCCCTTCCAGACAAAGAGGCCGTCCTCTAACCCACCGTCCGTCAGGTTCCCCACCATCACCATGACTAGAAATGATCTCTTGGACCGACCCGGTTTGGTTTCACTGGATATCCTACCGACAAATGAACCGTTCTCATTCTAGTTTGAGACCTTCCGGGTCTCCAGGTCCCCCATCCTTGGACTGAACCACATCTCCTCACTCCACAATTCTTCTCAGAGTCCATTAAGCGCCGCCAAGCGTTCATTTCTCCCATTTCCCCTGAAATGACCGCGGTTCCCGTCTTTGGTCCTAGGCCTAGGGGATTGTGTGTGTGTGTGTGTGTGGGGGGGGGTCCAACAGAAGCAGCACACAGGAACCCAAAGGGGCTCCTCTGTGGAGCTCAGAATGTCACCTGTGTCAGGTGGAGGTCTGGGTTTAAACACGCCACCCACTCCATCCTCTGGGGAGGTCCTGGACCTGACAGCTCAGGTGGATCACAGGAACCAAGAGCGACGGGGGGAGGAAGAAGTGAAGTCTCATTCTGATGGGGGTCGTGAGTGTTTTCTGCCCCGAGCACAGAGCAAATACCAAACCTACGGAGGGGGCAGTTTCTGTCCTGCAGTTCCCCCAGAAGGAGCAAAGACAAGCAGGACACGGAGCAGAAAGACCATCATCATCATCATCATCATCACTTCCATGTCCTGTCAGGAGGAACCCTGAAAGATCAGCATCTGAGGGACGCCCCCCCCCAAAGCCCAGCAGAGAGAAAGGATGAACTTCAACTGATTTACATGATGATTTACATGCAGCTGCAGAAGCAGCAGCAGTTCCGGAAACGTCTTCCTCGCCGGTGCACGACTTTCTTCTCTTCAGCTTCAGCTCCAAGAAACAGAAATGTGTTTTCTGAACGTGAGAAATGTCAGAGTCTGCTGCTGTCAGTCTAGACCAAAGCAGGGAGGAAACGCTGCTGATGGGAGGCAGAGCAGACATGATGGGAGGCAGAGCAGACATGATGGGAGGCAGAGCAGACATGGAAACAGAACTGATGTCAGAGGAGAAGAAAATGTTGTAAAGTGCTTTAGAGATGAAGATTCCTTCTTTCCAAATCACAAAGGTTTGATGCAGAATCTGTTTGTCCACCTGCAGTCAGAGCATCTCTGTGCTGAGGATGGGGGGGGGGGGGGGGGCAGCCTCCAGCTACTGTTAAACTGACTTAATCAGATCAACTTACTGACCTGGATAAACTCTGCTTGACTGGAAAACACGACGACTCCCCCACCAGATCCCCATGTGTGTCAGCAGGCATTTACTGCAGAGCGGGAAAACGTGCACGACCCCGACAGCCGTCAGAGAGAGCTGCACGGGCCAAACGGGCCCAGTCACATGCAGAACATTTGCAGAACCCGCTGATGAATGGACTGATGTGACCGTCACAACACACAACTGGGAGGAGTCAGAGATCCACTTCTCCATCCCAGCGAGGTTTACTGAACATTTAGAGCGTCGGAGGCGGAGCCAACACCCAACAGCACTGCTGCCGCTTTCTGCTCCGTTCATCCAGAACCGCAGCAGGTCTGGACCGAAGCGGTTCAGGATGTGAGAAACTGTGGGGTGATGGTCAGAACCGGGTCTTCACCTGCAGCAGGTAGAAACCAGACCGAGGAGGAAGACGGATTGAATTCCTGAGCAGCAAACTTTAGGAATAAAAGATGGAATTTCCCTCCCACTTCTTTTCATCCTTCAGCTGCATCCCATCCTCTCAGTTGCTCCTCTGGTAACTCAAACCAACAATTATATCCTCGTTAAAAGTTCTGAGGGCGTCCAGAGCTTCCAGAAAACCAAACTCCAGAATTAGATTCACGGACGAACAAAAGCAGCAGAAACTCCCAAACTTCAGGAAAAACATCGACCAAGCAGTCGGAGCAATCTGGACCAGACGACGAGGAGCATCATCAGAAGGTTGTTCACAGTGGGCCTATCCAACCCCCAGGGAGCTGGACCGCCACCAAAAACTGCAGGGTTAAATGTGCCTGTAAGCCCAAACCCAGGGCACAGCAGCCTCACCTGAGGGGGGGCTCAAACCCACCAGGAGGGAGCTGCTCCTCTCTTCACCTCCAGCTCCAAATCAAATGCAAATGTGGAAATGGCGGCGCGGCGCTTTGCTGACTCACCCAAAACATCAGAGATCTTCGTGTTGGCAAACGCTAACTTCAGAAATCATACAGACGGGAACCTGCCAGATGCATGATGGGAGCTTGTCCTGTATGCAAACTGGCACAGAATCCGATGAAGCTGTTGTGGAGGTGGGCAGCAGGGGGGAGGAGTCTCCTGAAGGTCATCTGCTGCTGCTGGAGCAGAGGAGAGCCAAGACGCCATGAAGGTCCTGCAGCCTGAACATTTCTCTGAACTTTGGACTCGTTTTAGGAGGCAGAGCTGCACAGCAGGCTTGTTGTTGAGACGCATCCAGTAAAGGCTTATCTGTCAATCAACAAGCCCCGCCCCAAAAGACAAATCAAACAGTCAAAGGTTTCAACAGGATGTCATTGAGTTTGAGCGTTTCAGGGGAAAATACTTTGTTACTTAACGAACTAAAAGCTGTTTCTGTTTTCAAATGTGCTTCAGTCCGGAAGTGCAGAGGCTGATGCACGAACATAAGAGCTCAGAACAAAACGGGTTCTGATGCTCCGTGTTCAGGAGAGAAACCTTTTTCTAGATCCAGAAAGGCCTCTAGAAAAAGGTTTCCCCCTCGGATTCCAACACGTTTAAAGAACCTGGAGGACTTTGGATGAAGATCACAGAAGTTCTGATGGATCCCATTTGACAAGAAATGAAAAATG
>CM074493.1:32618160-32745660 GCA_037389245.1 Oryzias sinensis
GAGGGGTGACTGGAGGGGTGACTGGAGGGGGACTGGAAGGTGATTGGAGGGTCACAGGAGGGTGACTGGAGGGTGATTGGAGGATCACTGGAGGGTGACTGGAGGGTGATTGGAGGGTCAGTGGAGGGTGATTGGAGGGTGACTGGAGGGGTGACTGGAGGGGTGACTGGAGGGGGACTGGAGGGTGATTGGAGGGTCACAGGAGGGTGACTGGAGGGTGATTGGAGGATCACAGGAGGGTGACTGGAGGGTGATTGGAGGGTCACTGGAGGTTGACTGAGGGGTGACTGGAGGATGATTGGAGGGTAATTGGAGGGTCACAGGAGGTTGACTGGAGGGTGACTGGAGGGTGACTGGAGGGTGATTGGAGGGTGACTGGAGGGTGACTGGAGGGTGATTGGAGGGTCACAGGAGGGTGACTGATGGGTGACTGGAGGTTGACTGGAGGGTGATTGGAGGGTCACAGGAGCGTCACTGGAGGGTGATTGGAGGGTCACAGGAGGGTGATTGGAGGGTCACTGGAGGGTGACCGAGGGGTGACTGGAGGATGATTGAGGGGTGACTGGAGGGTGTGCTGCAGCTGCAGCTACAGTGGTTCACAGAATACACAGCTGCTTTATCTGGAGAAATCCTTCCTTTTTGTCCCTCACTGTGTTCCATAGAAGGAGCTCTGGGGCCCTTTGCTTTACAGGAGAAGATGGAGAAAAGGGATTCTAAGAAGATTATTTGCAAAAGTGACCCCCTCCAGAACTTCAGTAATGATGTGATCCACAAGCTTTCCACACATCTCCATATTTATTCAATCGTAAAAGGGATATTTTATCCACTCGTTCATGGATTTGCTCAGTAATTTATTTATTCATTCCATTATTTATGTAATATTTTCCTTCATTTGCTTACTTCTTGGTGACTTGATGACTTGATTTCACATTTTGACCCACGGTTATTTTAATATTTTTTTACTCAATTATTGTTTTTTTAATTCACTTATTTTATTTATTTTTTTATTGAACACCGGCAGAATACAAAAAACACAAAAATGCAGCAATTATACAAATATAATATACAATACAGTTCTGAATACAATATAAAATTTTAATACCTTAAGAAAATCTTAATTATTAAGGACATTCACAGAAGGAGAGAAATGTAGATATGAAAAAAAATCAAAAAAATAAAATAAATAAAATAAAATGAAATTCTTTGTTTTTCTTCTACAATGTCTTTATTTTACTTTTAATTTCTATTTTTTTATTTGTATTTTTTTCCATCTTTATTGAACATAGTGTTAACATACAAAATCCAACATCAAGAAACCAGACAGATCATCAGCAGTGGTAATCAATGCCATCATTCCAAGCTTGTTAAATCACCTCAAGTAAAAAACGTATCAGAAATATATCAAAAATAGAACTTGCGGATAGGAAAATAAAGTATCTTAAAACAAATAAAAGAGAATACAAAATAATACTAATAATGTTTAAATACAAAGTTTTCTTAGAGGAGGGGATAAAATGAAATTCTTCGGGAAGAGAACAGGTTACCGTGACGTCTCCAGCTTGTTGTCTGGGAGACCAAGTTCAGGGACTTTTGGGCCTTTCTCTTTTCTTCTCCGCCGGGACGCAACCATGGTGAACGTCCCAAAGACCCGCAGGACCTTATGCAAGAAGTGCAAGAAGCACCAGCCCCACAAAGTCACCCAGTACAAGAAGGGAAAGGACTCCCTCTATGCACAGGGTAAGAGAAGGTATGACAGAAAGCAGAGCGGGTACGGTGGTCAAACAAAGCCAATTTTCCACAAAAAGGCTAAGACTACAAAGAAGATTGTGCTGAGGCTGGAGTGTGTGGAGCCCAACTGCAGATCCAAGAGAATGCTGGCCATCAAGAGATGACTTTGAGTTGGGTGGTGACAAGAAGAGAAAGGGCCAGGTCATCCAGTTCTAAACCTGTCTCATGGACGGATTTGTCTCTATTTTCAATAAATGTGTCAAAACAGAAAAAATAAATAAAAGTTCAGGGACATCTGTGTTTTGTCAGTCAATGTTATGTTTAATAAAGTTTGAAAAAAAAAGTTCAGGGACTTCTTTTTCCTCTGGACAAAAATAATTCTGAATAGTCTCGCGAGACTTCCTCCGAGGCTAACGATAATTAGCTGGTTTAGCCGCAACGGCACCGGCTGTGGATGCTTCCCTGCAGCCGCTAACGCTGCCTCGGCGCTCCGTTCCACGTAACCGCGCCTGAAGAAGACTTCCACGGAGGGGTGCTGACTGCGGGCCCCGGGTTTCCCGCCGCTCCTCCGACTGCTCGCGGTTCTCGCCTTCAGTCCGCAGGTCAGTCGTGTGACTCCGTTTTACTTTAGCCACGTAAGCTAGTTCAGCTAGCCGTGACAGGGATTTGAACCCTCTCGAAGCCTGCCGTGGGGCAAATCAAAGCAGTGGCATCACATTCTACGTGTTTGTGCAGAATTCCAGACTTTAATGTCATTTCAGGAACTTCTAGAAGCAGACCGGACGGTCACCGACGTCCCGCAAGGAGGGCGGGTGTTAACCGCAAACTCGCTAGTTTCTTACAGTTAGCGGTACTATGGCTTTGAACTCAAATGTCATTTTTCTGGGACAGTCGCGTCTTTAAATCCTGACAATGATCAGTCAGAAACGGTAACGTTTGTCTTTGGTCCTCAGAGAACTCGGTTTACCGGAGAAGGTTCTCATTTGTTCTAAAGCTTGTTCCTGAGTGACCCCCCCCACCCGGAAAAGGCCATTTCATGCGTGAACTGAGAGTCAAACATTTAACCACCAGAACCTCATTTCAGGTGAATATCTGTGCATTTTTCTGGACCGGTTTCCCTTTGAGAGCAGAACCCGGAGGTTCTGAGGCAGCAGAGGTGAAGAAGCTGAGGTTCTGTTCGGGACCGGGATAGATCAAAGGATCAGAGGATCGGATCATGGATGTTCTGGAGATCCATGAGGGAAGCAGGAGGGGCAGTGATGATGATGATGGTGATGATGATGATGATGATGATGGTGATGGGATGCTGAGGCCAAAGAGGTTCATGGAGGAGGAGAGGAATAGATGGAGGCAGTTAACTTTATGAGGTTTGGCTGTGCACCAGCGGGCTGTACTTTAACAGAAGGTTAGATTATCTCCTCTACAGGTCTTCAGGTCCACAGCTGGACTCTGGGCTTCCATGTTCTTCATCCTCCTTTCTGACACGGGTCATCAGATGGGCCTCAGAAGAACGGCATCAGGGGCCGCTGGTGGTCTCGTCTTCCGCCAACATCTGGAATCAAACGTTGGCCGCGTTTTCCTCAGCGAAACGTTCTGTTGACGTCTCTGCTTCTTGCAGGAACCTTCAGCTCACGGTGGACCTCTGGGATAGTGGCAGAGGCAGGACCGTCGGGCAGTGGGGCTCCATGAACACAGCGGGGCAGCAGCAGGGGGGCGCGCCGCGCTCCAGGCGAGGCCTCGGCCGGGACAGGGATCCCGGGCAGGGCGGGGGCATGGAGGCCGCCTGCTGGCTGGCACCGGGAGTCCTGCGCAGGCTGATGGAGCTTCCCTCGCCCCCCCTGTCCCGACACCAGCTGAAGAGACTGGAGGAGCACAGGTGAAGCTTCCGTCTGACTCCGCCTTACCTGCTCAGGTAGAACCGTGGCGCGTCAGTTTGTGCGGCCAAAGTAGCAGGATTTCTGCCCCGTTGCAGCAATTGACTGTGATGGTGCAAGAATATTATGGGCTGGTTTTCACAGTCAGGCGGGGCAGATAAGCCGCGACTTTCCCCTCAATCTTTACTCCTTCAGGTCACATGCTCTGGGGGGGGGGTAACGGTCCAAGCGGATCGTCTGTCTGAGGATGTTAAAGGAATCGACTGAAAGCGTTTCCAAAGCAGATGAATCCATACTCTGTGTTGGAGTATCTGACTAATCTGGACTGAATGGAATCATTAATAAATCAACCGTTCCAGCCCCACTAGCCCTTGTGCTATCCTATGGGGTCCAGATGACCCCCCCCCCTTCCATTGACGTGTTCTCCCTACCATGACAAAGGTGGATAAAGGTGGAAAGATTTCATGTAATCCATGGACACCAGTGAAGATCACAAATCATTGAAGAAAAAAGGTTCAGAGCTCTGTCTAGTGGGTCCAGATGACCCCACTGTCTAGTGGGTCCAGATGACCCCACTGTCTAGTGGGTCTAGATGACCCAACTGTCTAGTGGGTCCAGATGACCCCACTGTCTAGTGGGTCTAGATGACCCAACTCCCAACGCTAAAGTGCCTAGGATAGACCAAGGGTTACGGTCTTTTCTCTGTAAAGAAATGTCTGCACCTCCCTGTTCTGTAGGCGGAGTTACAGGGACTCCAGGTAAACACTGTGGGGTGTCCTTTGGGTGGGGGCGGGGGGGTTGACTCGGTTCTGTTCTGCAGGGAGCTTTCTGACGCACTGACCTTCCCTCCTTCGGCCGTCGTGTCCGGCTGTGGGGGGGTCATCAGATGGAGCTCCTGACGTGTCTGCTGATGTTCCTCCTGCAGGTACAGCAGCGCCGGCCGCTCCCTCCTTGAGCCGTTGATGCAGCGGTACTGGGAGTGGCTGGTGGGGCAGGTCCCCTCCTGGATCGCCCCCAACCTGATCACCATCATCGGCTTGGCCACCAACGTCTTCACCACCCTGGTTCTGGTGTACTACTGTCCCACTGCCACTGAGCAGGTGAGTCAGCGTTCCACATGTTCTGCTCCAGAGTGCTGGTTCCTTGCTAAGCGGTGAGGTTCTGGAGAGCCGTTTGAGGCCGTCGCTGCTGCAGCTCCGCCTCAAGTGGTAAATGGCGTATATGTAGCGCCCAAAGCTCTTTCCAGTCACGCACGGTCCAGTGTCCGCTGCCGAGCACTGGCGCCAGCCTTCCACCAGAGGCGTGGTAGGTTTGACACAAGAACACTTCGACACATGGCGGGAATTGAACCTGGAATCTTCCGATCAGAGGTCGGCCGTTCCACTGCTGCACCACAGCCGTCCTGAGCCCAAAGTAACAGGATTTCTGCCTCATAAAGGACTCTTGCGGTTTCTCCTGATGCTGGAAGATCTCCACGTCTATGAAGTCTTTGACCTTCTGACACCAGGGGGCTCAGACTGAGGCGTGTCTTTAGGGCGCCTCGTCTCCGTCGGCCACGCCGCTGCAGGAACCTTCCTGTTGGCGGGCTAACGTCCAGATGTTTGCGTGCTTGCAGGCTCCTCTCTGGGCGTACCTGCTCTGTGCGGTGGGCCTGTTCGTGTACCAGTCGCTGGACGCCATCGATGGAAAGCAGGCCAGACGCACCAACAGCAGTTCTCCTCTGGGGGAGCTGTTCGACCACGGCTGTGACTCCCTCTCCACCGGTCAGTGTGGGTCTGCCTCCTGCGGGCCGGCGCTGAAGCTCCGCCCACTGACGTGTTTGTCTTTGCAGTGTTCGTGGTGCTGGGAACCAGCATAGCCGTCCAGCTGGGCACCAACCCCGACTGGATGTTCTTCTGCTGCTTTGCAGGGATGTTCATGTTCTACTGCGCCCACTGGCAGACATACGTGTCGGGAACGCTGCGCTTTGGCATGTGAGTCTCAGGAACACGCCGACTGTCGTTCGTCAGTGTGAGCTGAAGGTCTTCTGATAAAGACAGAGAGAGAGACACTTTAATTATCCAGAAGGAAATTGCTGAACCCATAAAAAAGACTAAATGTACAAGCTACAGAAAAACAATAAATGTCCTCCTGCTGCTCCGTCCCAGTCTCCCAAAAGTTCCAGAAGTCGACGCTCTTTTAGTCTGGGTTCTGGACTTGGAAAAGAATGTTTGTTTGAGGTTTGGATGAAACGGCAGATAATTGAGGCTGCTTGGAGCCCCGGCCGGTTTTAGACGTGTACCTGCAGTTAGAGGCCTCTGCCTCTAGAGGTCGCCAGAACCTTCTGCAGAAACGTGGAAGGGAAAACTTTGGGACTAAATTCATTCAAAACAGTCAAATGTTTGGGATCAAAGTTAACTTTAAGTTTTATTTATTCAAGCATAAATTTCTAGAACAGGATGGATGGATTTGACCCGACAGAGCCGGCCCGTGGAGCATGATGGGAAACCTCCGGCTGCAGCCTCCATGGTTGCTGTCGGGGTCCCACGGGCTGCAGTCAGAGGGGGGGCTGCAGGAGTTGGTGCTCCCTGTTCAGCAGCAGAACATTCGAGTGAAGAAGCGCGTTTGTGGGCGGAGCCTGGTGGCGCTGAAGGTCCCGGTTGTGGAGCTGTCAGACGTTTCTCACGCCTTCCCTCCCTGCTGTCTGTCCCGTCAGCATCGACGTGACTGAGGTGCAGATCTTCATCATCGCCATGTATCTGCTCGCCGCCGTGGGGGGATCTGCGCTCTGGCAGTCGCTGGTAATTCTGTCGGCCTTTGACTCGGCTACAAACAGAATAGTGACGTTGGTGAAACAATCGTAACTGAACGGTCCAAAGAGGAGCTGTTCCCTCAGAGCGGGACATACGTCTTCATGTTTGACGCCGTGGCGGAGGATCGGCGTTTTTACTGGCTGCGTGTCTCCGTTCCCAGATTCCCCTCCTGAATGTCCAGGTGAAGATGGTTCCTGCGTTCTGCACCCTGCTGGGGGCTGTGTTCTCCTGCACCAACTACTTTAGAGTCATTTTCACCGGAGGGGTGGGCAAGAACGGCTCCACCATAGCGGTAAGTCTGGACCGCCTCCTGCAGGCTTTGACCCTTTGGGGTCCAGAGATGAGCGGCGCTGACCACCTCAGAAATGCGTGGCTGGTCTGGTCTGACGGGGTGGGGTCTCCGTCTCAGGGAACCAGCGTCCTGTCCCCCGTCCTGCACATCGGCTCGGTCATCATCCTGGCTGTGATGATCTACAAGAAATCGGCCGTGCAGCTCTTTGAGAAGCATCCGTGTCTTTACATCCTGGCGTTTGGCTTCGTCTCTGCCAAAATCACCAATAAGCTCGTCGTAAGTCCCGCCCACACATGCGTGGCGTCAGAGGGGATGCTGGGCTGGCGCTGACACGGCGTGTGCTTCTTCCTGCAGGTCGCTCACATGACGAAGAGTGAGATGAACCTCCACGACTTGGCCTTCCTGGGACCGGGGTTGCTGTTTCTGGATCAGTATTTCAATAGTTTTATTGACGAGTACCTGGTGCTGTGGGTGGCTCTGGTGAGGACGAGGGAATCTTCTCATTAGCGCCACGGGCCGACGCCTTCGTGTCCGGACGCTTCTGAAGAGCCTCTGTTTCTGCTTCTCGCAGATCCTCTCCTTCTTCGACTTGGTCCGTTACTGCGTCAGCGTCTGCAACCAGATCGCCTGCCACCTTCATATCTTCGTCTTCACTATCCGGCCGTGCCCCGGCTTGGGTTCCCCTCCCCGCTGAGGCGTGTCCCCCGTCCCTTCAGGTTCCAGGTGGAGCGCCACGGAGGACCGGCCCACGGCGGGACGTCCACGCCTTCAGATCCTGGAGGCTGCCGTCACGGTTCTCCATCCTAACTGAACTGTACCCCTCTCGCCTGGTGGTCTGGACGCTCGGGGAGTTCAGGTGCTGCTGGGTTTCTGCTCAGACCTTCAGCTTTTAACCGTTTCTGTGCGAACGGGAGACGTTGGCTCCACTGTTGGTTCATCTGTCTGCTTCTGTAAATACCCTGGCGTCACACGCCGGGTTGCTTTCGTCTCTGGTTTTAAAGCGGCTTCATTTCAAACGACGGTTTTCGGCAGAAGCGCTTTAGATCTGGTGAATCAGAAGATCTTCATGTTCAAACGTGCAGAAAAATCCACTGCCAGCTTTTTTGTTGTTACTTTTGCACTTTTTTGTACCTTTCACACTCTGGGGGGGGTTAGGGGGAGGGGGGCCAGTGGTTCCCAAAAAGACTTTGTGCAGAGAGGAACCGGCCAAGCATGGTCCCGTGTGGGCCAGCGGATGAAGGTCGGGAAGGGAACCGGCGGCCTTTAAAGAACCTGATGGCGGTCGGAGCGGCGCGGCACGGCGGCAGCTTTAACCTGAGAGGCGCTCCATCACCTTCAGCTCCACTCCACCTCTTCAGTAGACGTTTCTCTACGATTGCAGAGGTTTTTTCATGACAAGGACTAACATGTTTCTGTTCTTTGGTTCTGTCTTTTATTCTGGCCAGTTGCTTCAGTCTCTGTAAAAATGGCATGTTATATTATTTAATTGATTAAAGTCTAACAGTTATTTCCTAACACAGTTTTAAAATGTGAATTTCTTCAGAATGTGGATGCAAAGAAACCCAAATGTCCATTTGATCAAACTGATTCTTCATGATGTAATAGTTTCAGAGTTCGTCCCTGATGTTTACCTGTCAGGGAAGATCAGCCCAGGTTAAATGACACCTGCTGGCTCCGCCTCCTCGCTTGCTGCCCGCCCCCCCGAATCGAGTTCATTTCATATTTTCGCTTTCATCCTCGTGATTTTTTCGCGTTCTGGTACTTTCCAGTTTGGGCCTGTTCCTGAAAACGCGCCTGTCAGACTAAACTCCGGGTTTTGGGACATTGAAAGCTCCTCCTGCAACGCGCATGCGTGCCGTGGAGCGGAGCGCCGGAGCTTCGTTCAGATCAGACGTAGAGACGTTTCTCCGTGAAGCGGCGCGCGCCGGTCCCCGCTGTACCTCCGGTTCTGCGAGGAGGAGCCGTTTCTTTCGGCGGATGTGCCCCCCGGGAACGAAATAACGTGAGTGTCAGTATTTTACCCCACCTGGATGCTTTCGTTTTCTGTACCGGAAGTCCCCCCTTAATGACAGAAAAGTGACTTGAATCATGACGGTCATCCACATCCGGTCACGGTGCTGAACAGCTTTCAGAGAGACCCCCCCCCCCCGCGCCGTTGAAAAGTCTGTGGAGATCAGCTGATGTTCCTTTTTTCTCCTGGGAGGAAGTGAAAGTGATACTAATCCGGTTTACACGAGGAAGAAACAGAAATGATGTTAGATGTGTTTAACTAAAGTCGGTTTACACAAATGTCGATTCCTTAAAATCAAACTATATTTTCACATTTCATAAAGAACTTTGCTTTTATTTGTCATCTGTAGACATCATGGAAAATAAACTTGCAATGAAAATCCAAAGTATCACATATATACACACGCACGCACGCACGCACGCACGCACGCAGCAACGTGACGAAGAACGAGGCAGAGATGGGAACTTTGCAGAACTGGTTTCTTTTATTGTCCTCCAACAGTGTGACATGCAGTGGGGTCATTCTCCTCGCCCCCCCTCCTCACTTACGATGCAGGACAAAATAAACCACCAGGGTAAAATAACTAACACCGAACGGAAGAACAGTCAGACATAAAACACACAGATCAGGCCAAAACCAGCAGAAGAAATTGCATCCCATAATCCTTTGCACTGCCAGATCTGACAGCAGACCAATGGGTGTGTAACCGTCACTACAATATATAATCATGATCTTCATAAAACCCAAGTATTCCTTTTATTTTAATCACAGTTTGTATTTTTGTGTTGTAGATTCTGTTACTTATAGCTGTTTACATTTTCATGTCCTGTTCTCGTTGTAATTTGACAAACTGCCACAAAGGTTCTGGATCAGAGGATGAAAAGTCTCTTTGATACCGGCTTAGATCGACATGGCAGAGGGTTGTTGGCGCTCATGAGTCTTCGTCCTCATCTTCGTCGTGTCTGCACGTTCACCATGCATGAAAAGCTGCACCATGTTTGGAGATGATGCCGTTTCTGCTGCAGGACAGACATGTGGTGGTTCCAGCAGGGTCTCTGCCTCCTGCCCGCCGCGCTGGTCGTCTGGACGGTGGCGTCCTTCGTCTTTGCCTACATCACAGCCGTGGTGCTGCGACATGTGGACCCGCTGGTGCCGTACATCAGGTCAGACAGCGGCACCGCAGGAGACTCGGTTTTGGAGGGGAACATGTGACCAAACGTTGTTGTGTTGCAGCGACACGGGGACCACAGCGCCAGAGAGGTGTGTGTTTGGCATCATGATGGACGTGTCGGCCTTCTTAGGTAACACTCAGCTCAGGCGTCCCGAACGTTTGCCAAACGTTCTCAGGCGTCCTCTCACCTGTCACTCACTGACCCTGTGGCGTCTGCAGGCGTGGCCACGATGTACGTGCGCTACAAACAGGTGGAGGCTCTGGACGGACAGGAGGACCGGTGTCTGAGGAGGCTGAACGTGTCTGGACTGCTGCTGGGCCTCATCAGCTCCTTCGGCATGTGCGTGGTGGCCAACTTCCAGGTGAGAGGCGCTGCTGCCACCTGTGCACAGGTGTGTCTGCAGTCCTCAGCTGCAGTGATGTGTCGTCAGAGCAGAAGACGACGCTGTTCTCCATGCACCTGGTGGGGGCGGTGCTGACCTTCGGGTTCGGGGCGGTCTACATCATGGTCCAGACGGCGCTGTCGCTCCGCATGCAGCCCCGCGTCCACAGCAGAACCGTGTTCCTGGTCCGGCTCAGCATTGGGATTTGGACCGTGGGCAGCATCATCAGCAGTATCCTTGAATGGGGGGTGGGGTTGGGGGAGGGGTGAAGGCGGTAAATGGATCCTTGACAGCAGCTCCGTGTTCGTGTCGTCCGTCATCATGTACAGCAGTCTGCCCGGCGTGGACGTTCCTCGCAAACTTCACTGGACCCCGGGAGAAGTGGTCAGACCCCTGAACGTTCTCCCATCAGACCGCGGTGGCTAGACGTTACAGACACAGCCGTGACAGATGTCTGTCCTCCTCAGGGTTACACGCCGCACATCATCAGCACCGTGTCTGAGTGGTCTCTGGCGTTGTCCTTCGTCAGCTTCTTCCTCACCTACATCAGAGACTTCCAGGTAACGTTCTGCTCCGTCTGGAGGTTCTGATCCGGTCTGGAGGAACGTGTGAGAACACAGATGTTCTGATCTTTCCTGTTTCTTCTTCTAGAAAATCCAGCTGCGGGCCGAGGTCGACCTGCTGAGCAGCCACCTGTACAGTGGTCCTCATGCGGGCACCGCGGCGTCCCGTGTGAACGGCGCCTCAGAAACGTCCCCCCTGCTGGCCGGATCCACGTGACCCCCCCCCCCTCGCTGCGTCTCCTCTGACCTTCCAATGACCTCACAGGAGCTCCTGGTCCAGCTCTGTGGGGGAGGGGCCAATGACATCTGGGTCTGGAGCTCCGCCCACAGCGCTCTAATAGGAGATGGTCATGACTCTACTGTTAAAATCCACTGACAGCTGTTTCTGTGTAATGTAAACTGTCCTCTGATTGGCTGACGGACGTGGAGACATGAAGATGGTTCTGCAGCAAAAAGGTTCTGAAGACCAGAACCTTTTTGCTGCAGGGTTCTGCGTGGGAACACGGTCTGGTCCAATCACAGAACCTCCAGATGTTCTCCTCTGTGATCCATCAGGAACGTTAATAAACGGAACAAACTTCTGTGACCAGTTTGCAGATTTTTCCACAAACGTTCCTCTGGACGCTGGTGGAGGTGAACAGGGTTCTATTATATGTTCTATGTTCTCTTTATTCTGCATTTAATGCATTCCATATTTACATGTATGTTGCTCGATTCCTGCCTCAGGGACAGACGTGTGCAGAGGTCAGCAGAGGTCAGCAGAGGTCAGCAGCAGGCTGTTTGACTTTGGTCTGTTTTCTGTTCTGGAGCCACGACTCCTGCGATGCAGACTAGACACAAACCCACATTCTAACAATCAAAAAGCCTTTTTGCCTCGAGGATGGAGAGCGGACAGCCACAAACCCAACAGGTGGAGTTCCTCCCCCTGTAGCTAAAGGTCTGAACATTCATGCAGACTCTTCTGGCTTTTCATTTCACTTCTGGACGTCCTGAAGCCGATCTGTGAAGACGCCAACACGCTCAAACGGATCCGATCTTCTGATCCAATGAAGCGCAGCGGGATCGTGTTATTCTACAGACGCCATCCCATCAGCTCCAGCCGGTTCTGACGGTCCAAACCTTTCCATGGACGGGTTCTGCTTCATCTTTTGGTTCCTTCCTGTTAAGGTGGAATTATCCGGGCGTTCCTAACGTTCTGCTGCTTACCGTGGGTTTGTCTAACGGTCGCGTCTGTTACAGAACTTTAAAATGGATTTAGTTTCCGGAAGTGTTTGTGATTGGTGGGGCGTGGTCAAACATAAAGCTTGGGGCGTGGTCAAACGTTGAAACCTCTGTCACGAGAATGTTTGGTAGAAAGCGCCGCGGTTCCAAACCCAAGCCGAGGTTCTGCATCTCTGAAATGTTCCGTCTTCAGCTCCTCCATCAGGATCACAGACACCCGGGGGCCGTTCCCCAAAACTACCTTTACATTTATTCAGCAAATATAAGGCATCCATGTGCAGAAACACCAAAGCCACCAAACAGACAGACGTTCCCAGCCCCGCCCCCACATGGCGGCTAGAAGGCGGAGCCGTCACAGATGATGTTCTGGCCTTGGCCCGGGAAGAGCTCCATCTGCCAGTATCGAGGGTCGGCGTACACTGCAGAGGTCAGAGCAGAGAGGTCAGCGTGAGACACACCTGCGGTCATGTGACGGGGTCTTCAGGTTACCCATGTCTCCGGGGGTCAGCCACAGGTTGAAGGAGCTGCAGTGCTTCTGACAGCGAGGGACGGGCAGGACTCGAACGGTCGGCAGCCCCTCGCCCACCACCAGCCAGCCGTACACCCCCACCCCCTGAAACAAGACGGGTGTGGTCACAGCAGAGTCCGCCGTTCCACGGCCCGGCGCCGCGTGGGGAGCAGGAGGTCACCTTGCTCTGGGAGCTGGTGCTGTGGGTCACCAGGCAGCGCTGCAGGACGGTCCCGGCGCTGTCCAGCAGGGGGCAGAGTTCAGCCTTTGGGAAGAGCCAGCGCAGAACCTTCTCCCTGGTTCCAGAGCGGAACCTCCTGCAGGAACAGACACGTGACTCCTGGAGGAGTTTCTGACCAATCACAGTGCTGCTTTAGGGGGAGGAGGGGCTTCAACCACAGAGAAAAATGATGAAGATGTTTCTCCAACATTTATGAGGAAACATGGGAAGACCTGCAGCAGGAGGGTCCAGCATGGAACAAATCCACCCCCCCATCACCCCCACGTCTTCGGTCTGAACACTAACCAGAGCAGCGTGAAGTTGGCGGGTCCTACAGGGAGTCCATTGTACTGCGTCTGCAGACCGTCCTCCACCTCCAGCAGGATGGAGCCTGAGTGGGCCAGGTAGAGCTCCTCCAGCTGCTGCCTCTGGATGCTCAGCGACGCCCCCCCCTGCAGACGGAGCACAGACAGAATGAGCCCCCCAGGAACAAAACGCAGTTTCCCACTACTGACCCATTCAGAACCGGTACTGCCAGATGCTGGACCTTCAGCAGGATGAGCTGGGGGCCCCGCCGCAACGCCACCGTCCCCCGGAGGCTTTCTGGGACTTCCAGCACCGAGGAGATGTCGGCACATCCAGAGCAGTTGACCAGAGTCTGCCTGAGAGATCCGGCGCTCCACCACTCATGGAAACCTGCAGAACATGGAGTTGGACGTGATGGTCCTGAAGAACACGTCAATGTGGAGAACCTGCAGGATCCAGAGAACCTGCAGCTGCCGGATCCAGAGAACCTGCAGGGATCCAGAGAACCTGCAGGGATCCAGAGAACCTGCAGGATCCAGACAACCTGCAGGGATCCAGAGAACCTGCAGGATCCAGAGAACCTGCGTCTCACCCTGCAGGTTGTACTTCTTAGCGATGGGTAAGGACAGCAGACGGACGTGGCTCAGAGGAGAAGACCAGTTAGAACAACCCAGACCGACCAGGCCCAGTGGGGGGGGGCTCTGAGGGTAGGTGAAGGCCAGAACCACCAAGAGCAGGAGAACCGCGGCCAGAACAACCTGCACACAGACACACAGGTGTTCAACAGGTGAATCAGATCCTGGACTGATCCGGTGTTTGCAGGCGTGAGGTGATGATGTCATCACTGTTTGGAGGCGTGGCGCCTTCACCTTGATGGTGGCTCTCAGAATGGGGAACTGGGGGGGTTCTCTGCGGGGCTCGTTGGTCTCCAGAACCTGCTTGATGAACTTCTCGATCTCCCTCTCGGACATGCCGTAGCGGTAGCCCGACTGCCGCAGGATGTCGATACTCTCCGACAGTTTGTCGTAAATGCACGGCTCGCTCGTGGTCGTCCCCATGGCGCCGAGCTTCTCAGTGGAGGTCCTCGCTCTTCAGCCGGATCATGGTGGGGCCTCACCTGTGGAGACCTCCAGAACCTTACAACCGGCTGTGGAGAACTCTGGGAGCCGTTTCTGCAAACCTCTGTCCGAATAAAACAATGACTTCAAGTAGATGACCCCCCAGGTCCAGGTCAGTCCCGGTCCAGGTCTGCCCGGTCCAGGTCTGCCCGGTCCAGGTCTGCCCGGTCCAGGTCTGCCAGTCTACCTGCCTCACGGTTCTGTCTCCTGATTGGCTGTCTCAGGTGAGCCTTCATTTTTTATTGACTGAACACACCTGATCCAGGTAATCAGCATGAGGAAGTGCATGGAGGGCCAGAACCCTGGCAGGCAGGTAGATCTTCAGGACCAGGACTGATCAGAACCAACACATTTGAGATAGAACCTTCAGGAAACACTACAGAACCCTGTGAGGTCCAGCATCAGAACCTCAACCTGCAGGTCTGAGGAACCGCCTTTTGTCAGGATCAGACTGCGCGGGAAAGAGCAGCTTTACGCAACATAAGGACCGAGTAACGCGTTACCAGTAACTCAAGAGCACAACTGCAACAAACCCAAAGCGAGTATTCACAGGACCCAAAGTAACGAAGTATTTTCTACTTCCGGTCCGTGCGCGACGTAAACACCGGAGCTCAGTTCTGAGATGAGCTCATCTCTGCCAAAAGCATCGACTGAGTCCCGGAAGCGGCAGAAACTCTGACCTCAAAGGAACAGCTGCAGATGTTCTGCGCATGCCCATGTTTAAATCCGCTCCGAAAGGAAGATTTCTGGCTTTATTTGAGGAACTGCTGTTCTCTGCTCTGACGCGGCTGCGCCACTGTCCTCACTCTACTGCTGTCTGAGCGAACGAGCGGAGCAGCAGCGACGCCTGCTGGTGAGGAGGCGAAGTAACGGAGCAGCGACGCCTGCTGGCGCGGAGGCGAAGTAACGGAGCAGCGACACCTGCTGGCGCGGAGGCGAAGTACCTGAGCAGCGACGCCTGCTGGCGAGGAGGGCGAGTGTCATGACGGCGCAGCTGCAGTTGAACTGGAATTACATTCTAGGAGTCCAGAGACAGAACCTGACAGGGAGCCGGGGGGGTTCTCGGAGGTTCTGTTTGGGCTGCATTGGTCCGGGTCATGCTGAAGCCCAGGAGTACAGGCGGGTCATCTCTGACTCTCACCTGGGTGAGTCGCCTTCACCTGCTGAGGCTGAGGAGACTCCGGTCTTTTGGTGCAGACAGCTGTAAGGACTTTCTATGAACCTGTGGGGGCCTCAGTGGTCCTATAAGGAGTTGTGTGCTGGGCAGTACAGGGGCAGTAGAGGGGGCAGTACAGGGGCAGTAGAGGGGGCAGTACAGGGGCAGTACAGGGGCAGTACAGGGGCAGTAGAGGGGCAGTACAGGCAGAAACAGGAGGAGACTTAAACTGGTTAAGACCTCCGTCTCTGTCCTGAGCTGGAGTCCATGGAGGAGGTGGAGGACAGGAGGATGTTGGCTAAGCTGACATCCATCATGGACACCCCCTCCCACCCCTGCACCAAACTCTGCTGAGCAGGTCCTTCAGCACCAGACTGTTGCCCCCACAGGGGGGCATCCCCCCCACAGCCATCAGACTGTACAGCACTGTGTTACAGACACACTGTGGACCCACACAGTGTTTTTCATTTGTGGTTTCTGTTGTTTTTTATTGAAAATACACTTGAGGTTTACAATTTGTGACAAATGTATGAGGTGTTCAATAACCTACAGTTATGACAAATATATAAAAATGTAAATGACGTACAAACAGCAAACGCAAGATAAAATGGATGACATGAAATCTTTCCACCTTTATCCACCTTAGTCATGGTGGGGAGAACACGTCAATGTAAGGGGGGGTCATCTAAGATAGCACAAGGGTTATAGAATCTACAATCAGAATCTTGGGGACAGCAGGACGTCTGTAGATGACATCATCAAACAGATCAGAAACTGATTCACAACATTCTGAGGAATGGCCTTGATAATGTTTTAATATCTTTTCTATTTGTTAGTGAAGCAGATTTAGCTGTGAAATCATCCAAAGACATGAGAGCAGCATCGTCATGAAGAAGAAGCATTAAAGACCAAATTCCATTTCAAAGCATGTTGGAACAAAGATGGATTTGTTTCTGACAGTGACGTATCTGCAGTTCCATAGAGGAGTGTTGTCTGGACTGGAATGATGTTTAGAAATGAGTTTCATTACAGGAGAACTTGGATTCTTAAGTTTCTTAATGTTGAAATCACAACTGAGTAAAAATGTGAAAATATTTGATTAGGAACAATGAACCAAATTGTCATTTGGGTTTCTTTGTATTGGGTTTTGCGTTCAATCCTGTTCTGTCATGTTTGAGTTCTGTTTCCTGTTTTATTTTGAAAGGTTTCCTGTTTTGTCATGTTCTTGAGTTTTAATCTGCCCTGATCATGATCACCTGTGTCTTGTCCGTCCTGTCTGCATCTACGTCTCTGCCTTCCTCTTGGGCTGGTCCGTTACTGTCCTTAACGTCTCTAACGTCTCTTTGTCTCTTCGTCTCTTCGTCCCTGACTCCCTTCTGCCTTGCTCATCTTTCGCCCACACTGAGTTTAGTTTTGTGTTCCTGCTCTGCAGCGCCTTTTGTTTAGAATAAACCCCTGGTCCTGGAACCGTGTGGCTCCCGTCTCTGCATTCTGGGTCCTTCACCGAGCACAGACAGCATTTCTGAGGTGAAATGGGACCACCTTGTTTTCTACCTTTGCTGATGTTAAATCTGTCAGACGTCTCCTGAGGTAAACAAACACAACTACTGGTTATATAATAAAAAGATTTAACTGTATTAATACATTTGATACCAAAACTAAAGAACTGCAGAGTTTGAAACATGATATGATGCTCAATTATATCAAAGGCCTTGTAAAAATCTAAAAATAGAATCAAACCGTCTGTTTCTATCAGACGTTCATAGTCAATCATATCCAGAACAAGGCCTAAGTTATTAGGAATCGAGCGACCTTTAATAAAACCAGACTTTCAGAGATTATGTCTGATTTGAGTCTGTTTGCAAATAAATGTGTTAGAGGTTTATAGTCAGTATTTAAGAGTTATTGGCCTTAAATGATGTAGACATGTTGGGTCTTTACCCGGCTTGGGAATAAGGGGGATTCCACGATGTTTCATTGTAGGTTAGAGACCCATTTTGAATTATTTCTTTAAACATTTCAAAAATTAAATCTTTGATTTGCTCCCAGAATAATTTCTAGAAGTTACTGGTCAGTCCGTCATCCTGGAGCTTTATCCTGGGACAGACGGCTTACAGCCTTCTCTAGTTCTGTTAAAGTTATTTCTGAATCAAAAGTTTCTAAAATTCTCATCAATCTTAGGAATGAAATCTTTAATTGTCTGGAAAAATGTTTCAGTGTGGGACTCAGAATAGGATGACAAGTACAGTTTATTATAAAATGATCTTATTTCTTTAGAGATCTTTGAGGATCAGAGCATCATTGATTATTAATATGAAGTTTCTTTATAGCATTCTTCTCTAGATTGCAGAAATCAGATGTTCTCTTTTCATCAAGCTCCGCCCAGTAGTTTCACGTGTTTACAGAATAGGAAAATAGATTTTCTTTTGACATCGTCTCGTAAACATTTAAGGAAACAAAGTTAAAATTAGACATGAAACACAATAAATAACACAAGAATTAACAAAAAGTTACTTACTTAGCTACTAACTGAAGGTGAAAGTGAGCGGTTGGACTTCAGATCCCAAACATTATAATACAGAACTAGACCTCAAACATTTAGAAAAATACTTTATAACTTATACATTTCAAGTTAACAACAACAGAGTTTGACTTTCCTCTGTGAACTTAACGGAGCCAATGAGGTTTATGCTTTAAACAACAATTCATTTATGGTAATTAACTCCAAATGTGTGAAGAATAATAAAACACAGCTAGTCTGGAGACAAACGGACTCCGTTGGCGTTCCCGATGTGGCCCCGATGGCAGACGGTCTGTCCCGCAGCTCTCCTTTCTCCATTTTGGGCCAGACAGCAGCTCTTGCTTCTCGGTCAGCTATGCAGAAATCCTGCTTGAAGATTCCCAGCTCTTTCCAGACCTTTGCATCCTTAGAACCGTCCAGAAGATGTGGCGGTAGTGTCTCATGGAGAACTGGATGATGATTTGCCGGCGCCTCCCGGTTTCTCTCCTCCAGGCGATGTACCGTATCCACAACCATTTCCAACACGAGGTGTGCTGTGGCGCCATCTTTGACCGGATCTCCAGGACTTCTTTGCGGGTCTAACGGAGACGCATCTTCATAGATAACCCTCACCCCGCACGACGGAAACGTGCTGCACCGGAGTTCCACATGAACGCCCTACTAATGACTCCCAATACTGGAGTCCCATGGGAGTCCCACATCTGGGGTGGAGGAGCAAAGTTCGGACAGTCACTCCTTCCATGGATCGGAGAGGCAGAAGTAAGGGACCACATGGAGATCAACAGGTACGCATTGCTGAGACTCCTTAACACCACCTACAAGTTCTCCAATGCATCAGCAGCAGAGAAGTCGGCCTTAAGGACTATGCTTCTGCAAAATCGACTCGTGCTCCACCTCCTAACTGCGTCATTGGGAGGTGTCTGCAAAATGGTTGGAGACACCTGCTGCACTTTCATCCTGGACAGCGGCGGTGATGGACCGGACATTTCTACCGCACTGCACGACTCAGCAGAGCTGCAAGCCTACGTTAAGTCTGCGACTCCTGGTGCCAGTCCCACCAGTGACATCTGGTCCTGGCTGACCACAGGCCCATGGTGGCACCTCCTGCTGAAGTTATTGACCATATACTCATCGTTTTGTGCATGTTTTTGTCGGTTTACAACCTGCGCTCTGCCTTGTGTCCATGATCACAAAGGCAGAGCGCAGACTTTCATTTGTTACCAACTTGTCCGACAAGCTGAAGAGGACCCCTCCCCACGTAAATGCTCCAACTTCAGAGGCATTGTTTGAATCTCTCACTGAAGGTGCAAAAGCAAGTAGTGAAACGATGTTTTGAAGCCTCGTTCTTATGATTAAATAACTGTTTCACGGTTCCATTTATTGTCTTTACTTATGACGTGTTTGAAATGATAAAAAGGGAGGGATGTTAGGGTTATGTAATTATCATTTGCTTACACGCTGTTATCACCATGATATGTTCGTCTCAGTTCTATCTTTCAGTAAGAAAACAATGACCTGAAAAGTTCTGATAATACCAGAATATGATGTTCCTGAACTGCCTGATTGAATGACCTACTTTTATGTTATCAACCCTGACCAACACTAAACCAGACGGGATCCACTGGAGGCAGAACTCCTCTGTGACAGTCCCCACTGTCCCAGACCAGTTCTCCTTCTGCAGAAGTCTAGCAAAAGTTCTCATCTCCTGTGTGCTTCTTCTCTTTATTAAGGAAAAAGTCAGAACCCTGACAGTTTTCCTCGCCTTTTTCTTTCAGGCCTTGTAGTTTCAGGTTCCAGCGCCGTTTATGTCGCTCCATCTCCACCACTCTCTCTTTAAGTCACCGTTTTCTTTTTTCAGCATAGAAACTTCTTTTTCCAGATTTGGACTTTGGATTTCAGTCCTTTACATCAGCAGCGTTTACCTCAGTGATCTTTGTCAGATTAGCCAGAATCACAGTTTACCCGAAGCCTTCCATAAAAATCGTCAAACCGCGCTGTCAGTTTTTCCATGGCGGCAGTTAGAGCTGACAACTCGGCACCACTTTTGTTAGAGAAGACCACCTTGTTAGGTGGAACGGAGGGTTTGGTGGGTGTAACCAGGGGTTTTCTTTTAGCAGACAGCGAGGAAACTTCCATGGCGTATTCGTGGTCATGTGTCGTCATCTCTGGCTTTTTGGATGCGGCAGTTTGCTTCTCTGATGCAGGCTTTTCCCGTGCCATTCTTATTTTCTAGGAGTTCTTAATATTCTTCTTTCTCATCTCTTTCCAGTGGTAAGACTTGAGAGTAACATCCACTATTGTGGATCAAGCGGAAATAACATCAATTATTACGTCCTCCAAATCCTCAACGTGTCTGTTAGACCCAATTCCCACTAGACTTTTTAAAGAAACTTTTCCCCTATGATCCCATATTAATGATAAATGCCTCTCTAGAAGCGGGTTCATTGCCACAGTCTTTTAAATATCAAGTTATTAAACCTCTTTACAGAAAAAGCCCAGTTTGGATCCTAGCATCTTGGCCAACTATGAGCCGATATCAAGCCTGCCTTTATTCTAAGATCCTAGAAGAGTTGTAGTTAAGCGGCTTTACTGCACCTACAGGACAACTGCCTCTTCAGAGACTTTCAGTCAGGGTTTAGACCCCACCACAGTCTGAAACTGCTAGTTAAGTCTCTAATGACTTGTTATTGGCCTCAGAGAAAAGGTCTACCTGCACTTTCTCTTCTAGTCCTGTTGGACCTCAGTGCAGCCTTTGACACTGTCGACCACAGTATTTTACTCCGTAGACTAGAGCAGGACATAGGGATCAGAGGATCTGCTCTCAGTGGTTTACGTCCTATCTGTCATAGGTATCAGTTCGTTAATGTAGTGGCCATTCCTCAGTGCACTCCAGTCAACTGAAGTCCACAAGTCAGTCTTGGGACGATCCTGTTTCCTTTCTATACTACCCCTAGAAACATAATCAGAAACACAGCATTAATTTTAATTATTATACCGGCCCGATCGCCAGTTGTATTTATCCATGAAGCCTGACCAGGGCCAGATAGAGGCAGAGACGCCTGCATCAGTGACATCAGACCTGGATGACAGTGTGGCCTCCTCTTGAACCCAGAAAAACTGGTAGTCATTATACCTGGTCCTAAAAACCACTCAGAAGATGCTCTGTCTGCTCTTGATAGTCTCCCTGGATAGCATAAGCACAGCCCCAATTCCACAGTTAGAAACCGTGGGTTTATTTGACCAGGATTTATCATTTAAGGCTCACATATCTCAGGCGTGTAGAACTGCCTTTTTCACCTACGGAATATTGCACAAGATCAGAAATATACTTTCTAAGAGTGATGCTGAAAAACTCATCCATGCATTTTGTGCATTAGGCTGGATTACTGTAACTCCTTGTGTAGCGTGTCCTAGAGTTCCCTTAAGAAGTCTCAGCTTATTTCAGAAGCACTTGTAGCTAGATTGTTGGCAGGAGCCAGCAGAAGAGATCACACCACTCCTGTGTTAGTTTCACTTCACTGGATCCCAGTTGATTCTAGAATCAAGTTCAAGATCCTCCTGTTAACCTATAAGGCCTTACATGGAATGGCCAAATCCTATATTAAGGACCTCATGATCATACCATCCAATCAGAACACTTCACTCACTACGTAGGACTGCTTGTGGTTCCTAGGGTACTCAAATGCAGTTTGGAGAGTAGGCGTTTTAGCCACAAGCCTGTCTTGCTCTAGAATAAACTCCCAGCTCATGGAAGAGAGCGACTCAGTTTCTACATTTTCGAGAGATTAAGGCTAAGCATTCCTCTTTGGACAGGCTTATTATCAGACTAGTTAGTATTCAGAGATTATTTAACTTAATGTTAAGTTTGTTTAAATTAAACTTAACTATTCTTTAAAAGGCTGCTAGAGTTTAGGCTAGGAGTAACTAAGGTACACTGAGGTTCTGTCTTCTTTTCTTTTCTACTTCTACCCTTCCTCTCCTCCATTCCTGATCATTATTCATCATTTAGTTCTCCATGCCTCTGTCTGGTACAGTGCGGTTCATGTATTGTCCTCTTGCCTTTCCTCACCAAGAGAGTAGAGTGCTTCCAGACTCCAGTTGGCTCATCCGTGCTCCAGTTCCTGACCGTCTACCTCGCCTTTGCTCCCGCTCCTGCACCTGGCTGTGGTTCCTGTCTCCGGCTCATCTCTGGCTCATCCTCTGCTCTGTACCTGACCGAATTACCTGCGTCTCTGCCTCCTGCCTCCTGGCTGCGTTTCCCTGTCTCCGGCTCGGCTAGCTGGCTGTCCCCCAACCCGACTGGATAGAGGCCTAAATCTGCTGGACTTTATATATATGAATTGGAATTTAGATAAGTTAATTCTTCTCTAAGAGTTCTAGTACAAATCGCTATCCGTCCTGGGGAGGATCCTCCTTCATGCTGGACACCTGAGGTTTCTTACTTTTCTGGAATCCATTTTTTAGGAGTTTTTCCTCACAGACAAGGGGGGTCTAAGGGCAGGGATGTCCAATTCAAAGAGAGAGAGAAACAGAGACTGGCTTGAATTTTCTGATGGCTGGTTTAGGAGGAGGGTTTCGGTCCCTTCAGGGTTTGGACGGCGTCCTCTTGTGGATCCTACAGGAACTTCATGAGCTGTGAAAGTCTTACATGATGCTCACATTTGGAGCGGAGGCCGTCAGAGATGAGAGGTCAAGAGCGTGACCTCTGTTATGGAAGGGCACATCCTCGTGTTGAATAAATGACATGAAGACGCTCCAAGGTTATTTACTTACAATTGACATAAAATAAATAAAAAAGACTTAAGTAAAAATAAACATTCCTTATAAGTATAAAATAACCAAATGCATAAACCGAAGCAAAAAAAAGGCTAAAAACTACTGCTGACCAAATCCTAAATAATTTCAAATATATGTATTTTAATGATGGAAAAACCTTCAAAGTTTTTTCACTGAAACATTCAAAAGACAAAAATAACTTTTATAACAGCTTTTTGGTTGCCAAAGAGGTGAGAAGGAAGTCCCGCCCCTTTTTCTGTTATTGTGCAACCAAGATCCAAACAAGTACAGCTGGCAGCGTTTACATGTGATTGACTAACCACTAACAAATTAAAGATAGTTTTTAATTAAAAAATGTCTCATGGCTCCAACTGACAAATTATACGGTCAATGATAATATTAAAAATAATTTTACTTTTGGTTTCAAATTAAGTACAAACTGATCTAGAAATGTCTGTGTTACTGAAACAGTCATCCGTCATTTTCTAAACCTGCTGACTTGCTTTTGGGGTCAGGGGTTGCTGGAGCCTATCCGGTCATTGGTCCGGTGGGGGCCACACGCTCACACATATTCACAGCTCTGGACATTTCAGAATCATCGGTGAAGCTCTGGATCCTTTTTATGGACTGAAAGGAACCCAGAGAAAACCTGGAGAACCTGTAACCTCCAGAAAACAGCCGGGATTTGAACCAGGACCTGGAGGAGAGAGTGCTGACCACTGCGCCACCATGCAGCCGTTCCCTGTTATATCAATCAATCATATCAACTCTATGGACTTTCCCGCTGTGATGGGGCTGCAGGCGCGGGCTGGCTTTACTTTGAAAGTCCAAACCGGACATGCTTGTTCAGTTTCGCGCCATTGACGGTGAATGTCTGTGAAGCTGACAACCCCGCGCGGCTCTAGAAGGAAAGCGCTCGCGTGCTCAGCAGGTCTTCTGGGACTGGATTCTGAAGTGAAGTCAACTAGCCGTATTCTTTCGGCTCGGACCAGGAATCTGTCGTCGGTGCCTCGGTCCCTCCGCGCGCCGGTGTTGTTAACGGAGCCGCGCAGCCTCCGGTGAAGCCCGTCCTCAAGTCAGATGCTGTCCCCGGGCAGGAGCGCCTCCTGTCGGCTGCTGAGGCCCGCCTCGTGGCTCTCTTTCCGGCGGAGCTCCGAGCGGTCGGCCGCCGGTTTCCCGCAGAGAGGTAACGGCTCGCCGCGCGGCAGCTAGCACGCGCTAATCCCGACATGACGCACTTTAGCGGGGACCTTCAGACTGGGGTGGGGGTGTGGTGGTGTGAGGGTTACGGTCGGTACCGGTAATAATACAGCCTTTGCTGTTATTTGGTGCCGCTTTCCCGCTCCTACCGGATTGTTCTGGAAAGTTCTGCGTGTGAAGGAACTTTTCTGCTGACTCAGCTTCGTCTGTCTGTGTTTTTGTGCTGCAGAGTTGATCAAGAAGCATGAACTGGGGAAGGACGAGCTCCGCCCCCTCTACATGGACTTCCAGGCCACCACCCCCATGGTAAGGGCCCCCTCTCTGCCCATCAGGATGGAGCGGAGAACCTTTGTTTACATCCGGTTGCGTCATCAGCTCCCTACATTTCTCCCATCATCCTCTGCGTCCGATCATCGTGGTTATTTTATCTGGCGCGTTCGTTTCCTGTCATGTAGAGACTTTCTCTCGGTTAGGACCCCGGGTGCTGGAGCGCCATGCTGCCCTACCAGGTGAACCTTCGCCCTCCTCCAGGGCCTTACGCCTCTCGGCTGGGAGAGTGGGAACCTGCATGGAAGCGCCAGACAGGTAGAGATGCTCTAACGTCCTTCTGTTGTTCATTAGACGCACGGCAGGCCAGAACCTCCGGTGCAGTCGGATCAGAAACGGTCTTTGGTTTCTGCTGTTAGCACAAAGCTGAACCTGTGAGAAGACGCGGTTCTGCAGAAGCGGTTCTGGGGAAGCCCGCTGGACTCGGAGCAGTGTTGCACGCCGCCCCCAGGTGGCGCTCCACTGTCTTAGTGCTAAAGTAGTTTCCTCTCTGCCCGTGTTTGGTGGTTCTGTGAGCGTTAATCCTCGCCAGAGGAGCCACGCCTCCTCATCTGGGTCGAGTCAGCAGAATGTCGGGACTAAACGGACCTGCTGCGTTCTGCTGACTGTGCCGTTTCCCCGAGCAGCAGGTGGCTGACCTGATCGGGGCCGACCCCAGAGAAATCGTCTTCACCAGCGGAGCCACAGAGTCCAACAACATGGCCATCAAGGTTCCCTCCGCCGCTCTGTCCTCTGTGCATGTTCTACCACGGAACCAGACTGTGGTTTCACCTGCTGCCTCCCCTGCAGGGCGTGGCCCGGTTCTACCAAGCCAAGAAGCGCCATGTCATCACCACGCAGACCGAGCACAAATGCGTCCTGGACTCCTGTCGGGTTCTGGAGGCAGAAGGATTCAGCATCACTTACCTGCGGTCAGAAGAGGCGGCCTGCTGGACAGAGGATTCCCAGAAGCTTGGAGGGGGAGGAGGGTCGGTGCTGACGGAAGGGTTCCTCAACACCAATGTCTCTGTTCTGCAGATGCTGAAGGCCTGCATCCGCCCCGACACCTGTCTGGTGTCCGTGATGACCATCAACAATGAGATCTGAGTCAAGCAGCCCATCAAGGACATTGGTAACCATGGAACCAACCCGTGTGACGAGTGACGGCTCTTCTGAACCAGTCTGAAGGTCTGATCCACCGCCCACAGGCCAGATCTGCCGCTCCAAAGGCGTCTTCTTCCACGATGCCGCCCAGGCTGTCGGGAAGATTCCCGTGGATGTCAACGACTGGAAGGTGGATCTGATGTCCATCAGTGGTCACAAGATCTACGGACCCAAAGGTTTGTCCTTTAGGAGAGACCCCTGAAACTGTCTAGGTTGGGGGGTCAGAACCCCAGGAACTGGTTCGCCTGCGATCAGGTTAGGTTTCATGCTGCTGGTGCTGATCCGGATGTCTGCGGCACAGAACCAGACCTTCATGGACCTCATCCGCAAAGAAGATGGGGTCTGGGTTCTACAGAACAGAAATAAGCTCCTCCTCCTTCTGCTTGTGTGTCCAGGAGTCGGCGCCCTATATGTGCGCCGGCGGCCTCGGGTGCGTCTGGAGCCGCTGCAGAATGGGGGCGGGCAGGAGAGGGGGCTTCGTTCTGGCACTGTCCCCACGCCGCTGGCCGTGGGTCTGGGGGCCGCCTGCAGCATCGCCAGAGCCGAGATGGAGGTAAAGGAACGGAAAGAAAGATGGAGAAACGGGTGGAGACGGCAAACCTGACAGTGTGTGTGTGTGCGTGTGTGTGTGCGTGTATGTGTGTGTTTGTGCGTGTGTGTGTGTGTGTGTAGTATGATCAACACAGAGTCTCCATGCTGGCTGATCGGCTGGTCCAGAAGATGCTGTCACAGATCCCTACAGTGTAGTCCTGAATGGAATCGGGCAGCGTTACCCGGTAACCTGACCTTAGTGTTAGGATGTTCCCGGGGTTCCCTCAGCTGGGAGATTCTCAGGCGTGTCCTCTCTAGTTCTGAGTTTGCATCAACCTGGCCGTTTGCTTACGTGGAGGGGGAGAGTCTGCTGATGGCTCTGAAGGACGTGGCTCTGTCCTCTGGAAGGTCAGACTGAAGTTCTGCAGAACCTGCAGCTGTTCTCTTCCTGCATGAACCCTGTGTGTCTCTGCAGCGCCTGCACCTCAGCGTCTCTGGAACCGTCCTACGTCCTCAGAGCCATCGGAACCGATGAAGACCTGGCGCACTCTTCCATCAGGTAGGGCTGACCAACGTCACGTCTACAGGGCGGGGCTCAGACCAGGGCGGGGCTCAGTCCTTCCAGGGGCGGGGCTGGAGTCGCCAAGGGCGGGGAGCTCGATCCTTCAGAAGTGAGCTCAGACCTTCAGGCGAGGCTCAGTCCTTCCAGGCGAGGCTCAGTCCTTCAGGGGCGAAGCTCAGACCTTCAGGCGGGGCTCAGACCTTCAGGGCAGAGAACTCAATCCTTCCAGGCCAGAGCTCAGACCAGAAGTGAGGCTGAAGTAATTCCAGGCGGGAGCTGAGTACTTTGGGGCGGGGCTCAGACCTTCAGGCGAGGCTCAGACCTTCAGGGCGGGCTCAGTCCTTCAGAAGCGAGAACTCAGTCTTTCCAGGGGCGGGGCCCAGTCCTTCAGCGGGAGCTCAGACCTTCAGTGGAGCTGAGACCTTCAGAGGCGAGCTGAGTCCTTCAGGGGCGGGGCTCAGTCCTTCAGGGGCGAGGCCCAGTCCTTCCAAAGGCCCGAGGCTCAGTCGCTAGGCGGGCCTCAGACCTTCAGAGGCGGGGCTGGAGTCCTTCAGGCGAGCTCAGTCCTTCAGGCGAGACTCAGCCCTTCAGGGCGGGGCTCAGTCCTTCAGGGCGGGGCTCAGTCCTTCAGGGCGGGGCTCAGTCCTTCAAGGCGGGGCTCAGTCCTTCAGGGCGGGGCTCAGTCCTTCAGCGAGCTCAGACCTTCAGGCGGGGCCCAGTCGCTCAAGCGGGGCTCAGACCAGAGGCGGGGCTGGAGTCCTTCAGAGGCGGGGCTCAGTCCTTCAGGCGCGAGAGCTCAGTCAGCAGGCGAGGCTCAGTCCCTTCAAGGCGGCTCAGTCCTTCAGAGGCGGGGCTGAGTCCTTCAGGCGGGAGCTCAATCCTTCAGAGGCGAGGCCCAGTCAGCTGAGGCGAGCTCAGACCTTCAGGGGCGGGGCTCAGTCCCCTCAGCTCATTCTTTAGTCTGTCTTTGACCCCTGTAAAGTGGTCTTCCATCCGATGCTGTGTCCATTTGCGAGGTTTGGTAGTGACGTTTCACCGGAGGAGGTGGACTACCACGGCGAACAAATGCATCCAGCAGGTCCGCAGACTCCGAGAGATGAGGTGGGTTCAGCTTCGAGTTTCTTCTCAAAGGAGAAACTTTAGAAAGTCTCAATCGCCATGGAAGCGTCGTCCCGGCGGGAGGCGTCTCCAGGCGTCAGTGGAACTCCATCTCCCTGGTGCAGATGTGGGGCGGTCAGCCGCGCGCCTTCCTCACCTGTACGTTCTTGTCTTCCGATCCTGCAGCGGGAGATGGGTGCAGGAAAGTGGACCTCAAAGGCATCAAGTGGACGCAGCACTAGCCCCTCCACTTCCTGTCTTACGTCAGCGGTAAGACAGAAGCTGAAACAAACACGCACAAACTTCCTGTCCCACTTGAAGTCTGACTACCCGTGCACCCCACCCCCCACCTCCATTCGGTGCCCGGAACTTAGATGGACTCTGTCTGCCCACCCCCCCCCCCCAGGTTGGACCAAGTTTTAATGGCCACAGCGCTGTGGGATCTGATGCCTCTTGTTGTGTGACGCGTCTCTTTGATGAGGTTTTGGTTGTTTTTTGGGGGGGGGGTCTGAAATAATAATGCTGAAATCTGCCTGTCTCGTGGCGTCCTCCTTTCTTCACTCAGTTCCTAAAATCCGGCCGTTTTGCAGCAGTAGAGGCGATGTGACCCAGGCGCGCTGTCAGCTGATAGCCACATCCCATCGGCCCCGCCCTGCATGTGGGCGGGGTTCTGACGGCGTCCGCTCTGCCACAGCCCTTTCTCCTTGACTTGTAGCCCCAGCGGTGCTCAGCTTTCATCTCTACACCAACGTTTTTTAGCATTTTACTATTTTGGGGAGTTCCACCTGGAAAGGATTCAAACCCTCAGGAGAGAGGAAGGCTGGGAGAGACGTGGCACAGAATCCCTTTGGGTGTCGGTCGTTGGTGTCCCGCTGCACGAGGGTCCTTCAGTGGACACATCCATCCAACAAAGTGCTGGCTGGACCCCCCCACCCAGAAAACAGCTGTACTTCTGAAAGCGTCTCCAACATCCTGATCAATCTGGTCCAGTCCGGGTTCTGGAATCAACCGATTCCCCCAAACATGGACCCCCATTTCAGTCAAACCTGAACAAGAACCTGATAGAGACCCCTCCCATGAAAATGCGGGTTTCTAACATGTTCTCCTGATGATGGAGATCATCATTTCTGACTTTGTCTTTATTCATTGTGAATCAGGAGCAGATGAAAAAATGCCTTTTGCAACGTAAAAACACACGGGGAGGGAAGGTGGGGGCCAGGACGCTCTGCTCCAACGTCCCACCTAAACTCTGCAGAAACTGTCGGTGTGAAAACGGCGTCCTGCTGACGCGGCGTTCGACGCTTTGGGGGCGTCCAAGCTCCTCAATGTGCAGATAGTTCCTCTCTTTCTCCCAGTATTTTTATTTGAACTGTAAAACGTGAACCACCTGAAAGTGACGGTCCTGAACGCCAACCGTTCTGTTCATCCTACAGGGGGCGCTGTCGCCTCGTGACAGTTCAGAACCTTTTGAACTTAATGTCCAGAACAAGCTCAGGGGAAATCAGTGAGGACAGTCTGACCTCAACCTTCTATAAGGTTTTAAATAAAGTTCCTATTTGAAGCTTTAAGTTTCTGTTGAATAATTCACTTCTGACTCCACTAAACAACAATATTAATACCTAAACCAAATAAAGACAAAGCTGTTATTGACAATCTGAGACCAACTATTTACTGATCCTAAATTCTTCACTCATGTCTTTGCTGACAGACTACTTAATGGAATCTGCAGTTTTATGAGTGAAAATCTGGTGATTATGATCCATAACATACTTCTGGATTTAACGGCTTATGAATTCATTAAAGACAATGGAATTTATTCTGATGTCCCTCTCAATCTCATTGTTCTCTAAGGACAGACATGCAGTTCTGCTTCCTGCTGGAGCCACACCCACATCTCAGGTAAAAGGAATCAGGCCAGGTGACCCAGTCAGTCCACTTCTCTTCAATACTGCCACAGAATGACCAGACACTGAAGGCTTTATTGGAGGCAGTTCCATAATTCAGCCACAGATGACGTCACTGTTGAACAAACCAGAAGAAATCCCAAATGCTGTGAAACCGAGTCTGTTCTCCAAAGCATCTGGACTCAAGTTAGAGACAAACAAGCCTGAGACATTAATTCATGACAAGAATTCACAATATTCCCATTAAAAATGAAATATTTAGGAAGAATATTAAGAGTAAATCTGATAATAATGTTCTGTCCATAGGTGATAAAAACAAAGATTTTGAGCATTGGTAGACATATTTTAACAAAAGTGGAGAGCATTGATTTACCGACATATGTGGCGGTTCTGTCTGACCAAACAATAAGATTCATGAAATACAGAAAGATTTTATCTGAAATAACAAACGACCAAAGAAAACGTCATTAAAGCTATAGAGGATGAAGAACGAGTTCATGAACTCGGTAGCAAATATACAAAAATTATTCATGAAAAGAGAGGGAGGGTTCAGTTTGAGAAGAAAACTAAAAGTTTACATACACAAAGCACGCAGAAATAGAAGATGTTTCTATTTGTGGAGCTATTTGTGGAGCTTTCATCTTCTATACTGTGGAACAGTATAGAAGATGAAATAAAGCAATGTCCAAACATAGAACTGTTTAAAATAAGATATAAAAATATGATTTTAAAACGATATTCAAATATACCGGATGGATATTAGATGTATATATGTATGTATGTATACATATATAAAAATATGTATGTGTATATTATTCTTATCTTAATATGCACATAGTATTCCTCAATAATAATTCATGCTAAGTATTTAGGACAGTACTCTGTGAAAATTATTATACCTTATGAAACATTGTATATAAATAAAGAAGCTGCTTACTAATGTAATTAATATTGATGAGGAATAGGGTTGAGTTTATATAAGTTTATACTTCTTCTCACTCCTTTTCGAATATGTATAATTGTTTAATTGTTTGTAGTATTGTGTTCATATATGGAAGAAAAAAGAAAACAAATTCTGTTTGTGTTTATAACGGTTCTTGAGCGTGAACGTTTTCTTTATATTCTCTTTTATTTATTTATGTGTGTTCTTTCTTTTTGTTTTGTTTTTTAACATATATTCGAAATAAACTTGTTTCCATTCCATTCCATGAACGTAACCTCCATCCTCACACGTCCAGAGGTAAAACAAAAATGTATTTCAAAAGTTGGAGTTTGGACCGTTGTCCACCTGATGGCAGTGATGAACTTTTCTCAGATTCACAGAAGAACAGCTGAGATTTCACATTCACAGAATATTCTAGATTTATTAAAGGAATTTCTACAGAGAATCAGAGCAGGAGGACGACTTTCATCGATTTTACCTCCACTTCCAAAACTATTCATGGATAATGTCTGTTTTACAGATGAGACACAATAACAAAGTTTTAGAGCTAAATTATTTCCCCTTCCTGAAAATTCTGCCACCAACTTTTTCAGGAACAGACACTTCTCACATTAAATCATGTTTTCTTTAGGTTTCCCTCCAAAAATGTCATTGAGGATGAAGAACCTAGACCTCTATAGGTCAGACATCTATCCATGTGAGGAATTTGTACGTATGAGATTTCATAGACAAGAAAAGCAGCTGTTACATGATTGACATTTGGTTTGAATGTTCTGGAATGATTTATATAAATAGCTTTCATCAAAAACTCAATCACTACATTTTCATACTTGTACATTGAATTTGGGTGTGTCAAAAAATTCCGTTTATTTTTTATAATTTTGTTATTTTAGGTCAAAATTGTATTCATGAATGTCGTTTTATAAAAGAGAAGCCAGATTTCTTTTTTATTTCAAAAACAATCTCCAGCTTTTTATAAATCCCTCCAAAAAACAAATAAAAGGAAAGCTATAAAACTCTTGAACTATTTATCTGGATTAATGCCTTTGTTTCTTTTTATTTTATTTCCATTTTTCTTTATTGCTACTTTTAGCTTGATATTATGTCTTTGTTTTATCAATTTTTATTACGTATCACTCTATTGAATTATATTATTTATATTGTTTTAATCTGCTGCTTAGACTTTCTAGTTTTCTACTTGTAAAATCCTGTACTGTCTTTTATGTTTTTGGATTTGAATTTTTCAAATGGAAAAACTGCTGTGTAAGTTTGAATTTTGTCAATAAAAAAATTCGGAACCCTTCCTGTAATCTCGTTTGTTATCGCGAGGTTTGTGCCGACATTTCGTGCGGTGGGCGCCTGCAGAGGGGAAGAGAAGACGGCCGCGTTTGCATTAATCCTCAGTGTAAAAACTGACAAATTTCTCGGTAAGAATCCACCAGAGAGAGGCTGCTTCCTTAGAGTTTCTCGCTGTAGCCGAATGCGGCCGGATGTGTGGAAGCGCACTTCCGGTTGGCAGAATTTCTTTCTAAACAGAAAAGCAGATCGAGCTAGCTGCTATAGGCCGCTTTTGGAACCAGGCCCGCTTTGCGTGGGTTTTCTGTCGGTTAGTAAGTTGTGGATTTTATTGAATGGTCAAAGGGTTCGGGTCGACGATCTGAGCGAAGTTCTAATAAAGGTCTTGGTGAGGCTCGGCTCAGAAAACGGATGTATGTATTTTATGTAGTAGTTGATAACGATCCCCCCCTCCCCCCGAGGTGACTGCCTGCAGGGACCCCCCTCCCAGCCAGAGCAGAGATGCTAGCAGCATCAATCAGACGGGGATGCTAATGAACGGAAGGCGTTAATTTACCGGAAGGCACCGCCTGTGTCAAGGCGGGAAACTGCTGTGTGTTTACATCAACGTTTATGTCTGTGGAAAGAAAATGTCTGACAGACTTTGGAGAAAGATGTAACGCTAGCTCTGCCTCAACAGCACGTGACAAACTGCTAGCTTGTGAAAGTGTTGCTAACTTTTCCTTTGGCGTAAATCTTTTTATCGGTGATTTTTTTAAACTTGATCATACGGGTCCTGGAGTTAGTTAGCATGTTGTGGGCGCTAGAGGTTCGTGACTGTAGCTCAGCTGTTAGCATCACCAAGGCTCCTTCGGTGAAGCTGCGCGTGCCAGTGGACTCGTGCAGGTGGGATGCTAACCAGGACCGGGGGAGTCGCTGGGGAAGGGCCCGCCGCAGACTGGACCGTGGTCGGGGTTGCAGGGTCTGTCAGGCTGAGCTGGAGACGCTCCTTCTGTGCTGGCAGGGTCGTGTCCGTCTATTGGCTCCTTGGCTCAGGTGGACAGGTGTTTGAAGAGCCTCCAACCTCTCATGGGTGTTTCAGCAGAAGCCATGATGATGTTGGGCTGCAGCTTCCATGGACAGAATGGTTCCTCGGTTCTGGATGAGTTTTTCCTTTTTTTCTCTGGTTGTCTTTGGACTCAGCCTGAAGGTGCAACTTCAGGAGAATCCTGCTTCCTGTTTGTAGCTGCCCGTTTGTTTTTTTCTGACTTCTGGTTTGACCATAATGTTTATTTTTGGGTGTGGTTGGTTTTGCAGCTTTGATACCCTGATTTCAGCACAGGTGAAGTGCAGAGAAGTCACCTGAAGATCGTCATTTCTGAGCTTTAGCACGCTCCTCTGTTGTCTGGTTACTATGCGTTGACCTGAGCTGGTTTGATGTGCTGCACTGACTGGAGACCTCAGGAGGCGGAGCTGGGAAGCTTTACCTGCTGTAACTCAGGTGTTTTCATTGGCTAACAGTCGCTCCTGGCATTGCTGCGTTTTTCTCATCAGCTGCTGCCGCCTCTGGGCTGTTGTTAGCGGCTGCAGACGCTGCGGTTTGCATAAAGCTAATGTTGCCTCTGACATGATGCTGATGTTTGTGTGATCCTGATGCTGCTGTTGGTGGTGATCTTTTCTGTTTGATGCTGTTCTGAGACTGTTCACATGCTGTTTGTGTTCTGGTGTTTCAAAGCACTGTGCGGACCAGCTGATGGTGGTTCCTGGGGGGTGTTGCAGGCTGCTTGCTGCAGGGTCGGCTTTCTGGAGGCAGCACTTTCCCTTCATCATCATGGCTGCTTGTTTTAAAGAGTTGGGGTTCAATGGATCTCTTTAGATCTCTGTTGGTCTTGATGGTGTGGTTTCCTGCTGGAAGTGTGACGCTTGATTCCCGGATTCTGATTCAGCGGATGAGTTGGGCTCCTGTTTGGAGGGGAGGTGGTGTTGCCGCTCGGTCACACAGACATTCACAGGAGCTGCAAGTTGGAGCGGTTCCAGCAGCTGCTCCAACACACCAGGAAATCCAGACCCATGCTGAACCTGAGGACCAGAAGTGTGAAAATGTTTTGAATGGGAATGTTTCTTTTCTGACCTTTCCACCAGGTGTCAGTGTCCTGCAGAAACCTTCTGCTTCTCAGTGAAACTCTGCTTAGTTACTTGGTGAGTTTAAGTTGCATGAGATTTATCAAGGTTCACTGTTGCACAAATGTTTTGCATTTAATAAACTGTTGTTCCCTAAACTACAAACATTTTTTTACCTGTTAGCCCCCCCCCCTTCGATCCACCCTCCAACATAAAAAAGGAGGGGGGGGCTTCAGATCTCGTTATTGCCTTAAAGTTTAGCTGATGATGAGGAGTCTACTCTAGCTTGTTGATTTCTAAAAAGCTTTTTTCTTTTCCTTCTCTTCACTTTCTGTTTTGATGTGTTTGCTGAATCTCATTGGTTGTATCTGGTAACTGGACTGAGTGACTCCTCCCCCCTGTCGTTCCAAACCGGAAGTGGCTCCAAGAAGCCAAAATCCCATAGACTTCCATAGAGAAACAAACAGCTGTTACTCAGTCGTTCTATTGGTCAGAAGAACTGTTCTTGATCATCCTTAATTTTTTTTGTTTATTCTGTTGTTCAAGTTATTAAAGTTATAAACTGACCAATCACATGTCTCAATTCAAGTTGGTGGAGCCTTCCGGCCCCACTTACAATGTTGAAAACGTTTGACAGATTTGGTGTTGCCCGCTTTCCAGGAGTAGGGGTGTGGCCTTCCAAGAAGCTCTCTCATGATTGGTGAGAGTGGTTGCCATCATCGACTTGACTTCATTTAGGAGCTGGAAGTGAACCATCTTGAATGGATGACGTCACACTCAGCCAGTCCAGTTCTCCCAGGCTGCATTTACACTGCAGGTCTCGATGCCCAAATCCGATTTTCTGACTATATCCCATTTTTTTGATCTTTTAAAAGTGACCCGTATGCGATTTTGGCATTTACACTACAATGCAGAAACTATCATTCCTAGATGTTCTGACCCGGAAAAGGAAGTAGAACAACACGTGTTCAAAGGGAGGTTTGGATGCAGCAAAGGACTCAAGACTGCTGACGTGATCTCAGTTGGTGGTGTCCTGAGTTGACGTCGCTGACGTACGACTCGCATTTCCTGGAGAATATCTGATTTGTCTGCTTACATGGCCCACGCAAATGCATGTATCTGATTTATTTCCACATATGAATGAGGCCTGAATCCAATCTGATAAAATCGGAATCCATGCGCTTTTGTCCAGCTTACACGTTCACCGGTCATATCAATCTGTGCCACACGAGAGGAGAAAATGGGAATTGGGTCACTAGAACCATGCAGTGGAAATGGGGTAAAATGCAGTCGATGGTTCACCTTCACAGAAAGTCCCTAACAAGCTCCTCCCCCATCAGCGGCGGTTCAGTGTGAAAACCGTAAAGAGGCATGAATCAGAGCAAAGGTTGGCATAAAACCAGGTGAAAGATGTGAATCCAGAGTCTGACCAGCCTTTGAACCCTTTCAGCTTTGCTTTCTAAAGTTCTTCATTTGTTTTCTCAATGTTTAGATGCTTAATGCAGTTCAGTTGCTGATAGGTCACCTGTTGCATGTTTCATTCAGCCCATTTAAATTGCAGCAACTTTCCCTTTTAGCTTCATCTGCTCCACCTTTTTTGTTTTCTTATGAAGATGTTAGCAGGAGGAGACGATCCGTAATCATGTGACAGGTTTGCTGGGAGTTTCCGTGTAGTTTTTGGAAGACGACCCGCCTGCTGTTGTCAGATATCAGCGTCATTAACGTTTTCTCCAATGTTTTGTGACGTAACGACGCACGCGCAGCTGTTTTGCTGAGTCATGCTGACATTTAAACTATGGTCTACACTGACTGATGAGTTGGTCTCCAATGTTTTCTTCATTTGAACAATTTTGTTGATTTATTTAAAAGAAAATTGGTTTGACTTTGAAAATGTGAATTTATGAAGTGTTTTTCAGCTGTTATGGTTTATCAGCACCAGGGTGGAGTCCCTGTGGTTTAGTTCCTCCTCTTTGGACTAACTAGTTAGCGACTGTTTAGCTGAGTCAGCGCTGCTGTGTCTCCTGCTGTTTGTCTGATGGCGGTGTTGCTTTCTCCCCAGGTTAGCGCTGTTGTTTAGCAGTCAGTATGGCGGTAGTCATCCGGCTGCAGGGTCTGCCCATAGTGGCGGGAACCATGGACATCAGACACTTCTTCTCTGGCCTCACCATTCCCGATGGGGGAGTGCACATCGTGGGGGGTGAGCACGGGGAAGCCTTCATCGTCTTTGCCACCGATGAGGACGCTCGTCTAGGAATGATGCGAACAGGCGGGGCCATTAAAGGCTCTAAGGTCTCGTTGCTGCTGAGTAGCAAAACCGAAATGCAAAACATGATTGAGCTCAGCCGCCGCAGGTTTGAGGCCGGGGCCGGCGCCGTGGACATGGCCCCACCCGCAGCCGTGAACACTAACAGACAGGCGGGGGCAGCTTCCATGCCTCCAGTACAGTCTGGAGTTGGGGGGAGACCCAGTAGCCATGGTAACCAGGGTTTCACTCCAGCCTCGGCAACGACAGGCAGTTCGTCTCTAGAACCGCAGACCAACAAGGCGGCGACCAGCATGGCTGGCGCCATGCCCAGCTTTCCCAACAGCTACAGCTCTGCGCCCACAATGACCACGTCTCTGCCATCGCTTAATGCTGGACTCCCACCCATTCCTCCTCTGCCCAACATGCCCTCCATGCCCCCCATGTCCACACTGTCAACCATGTCAGTCCCTCCTCCTGTGTCCTCCCTCCCTCCTGTCCCCACTGTTTCCCCGTTATCCCAAGGACCTCCTGTGCCACCAATGTCTCACATCCCTCAAATGAGCTCCATGCCCCCCTTCAACCCCGCCCTGCCTCCCCCACAATCGCTGGGCTCTGGTCTCCCCCTGGGAGCCCCCAACCCCATGCTGTTCAACCCCCTGTCCTCTCTGGCCTCTTTGGGGCTTCAGGCCCAAATGAAGGCCGCAGCCACGGGCGCGGCCAATCCTGACAATGTTTTTGTTCTCCTGCAGAACCTCCCATTTTCATGCTCAGATATCGAAGTGAGGGACTTCTTTCGGGGCCTGGGGGTAGAGGGGGTGCGCCTGCTGAGGGACGGGCAGGGCCGACCCAACGGTAGGGCCCTAGTCAAGTTTTATTCTCCCCAGGACAGTTTTGAAGCTTTGAAGCGGGGGGGTGGGATGATGGGCCAAAGGTTCATTGAGATCACCCCCGGCTCAGAGCGTCAGTGGGTTGGCTTAAGCGACAGCCACGCCCCTTACACTAGCACCAAATCAAACAACACAGTGGAGTTCCAGGGTCACCAGCACAGGGGGGGTAGCACCCCTGGGGGGCGAGATCAGCGAGAAAGGTCGAGGTCCCCTCACAGACAGGAGTTCTGTGTCTACTTGAAAGGTCTTCCCTACGAGGCCGACAAAAGGCAGATAAAAGAATTCTTTAAAAATGTGGCTGTTGTAGAAGAAAGCATCTTCATCGCTTACGGCCCAAACGGGCGCGCCACCGGAGAGGGCTTCCTGGAGTTCAAGTCAGAGGAGGACTTCAAGAGTGCTCTGGGAGCCCACATGCAGTACATGGGCTCCCGTTTCATCCAGGTCCACCCGATCAGCCGGAAGGGAATGCACGAAAAGATCGAGGCTATCCGCAAACGGGATGCCGTGCACGGTGATGGCAAGAACCAGGATGGCATGAAAATGCCACGCAACTGCGCCCACATAACCAACATTCCCTACAACATTTCCAAGAAGGATGTCCGCAGCTTCCTGGAGGGTGTGGGCATCTACGAGGAGTCTCTGAAGGTTCTCACAGACAGCCAGGGCAACGGTTTGGGGCAAGCCATCTTTCAGCTGCGCACTGAGGAAGACGCACGCAAAGTCGAGAGGCTACACCGGCAAAAACTCAATGGCCGCGACGCCTTTGTTCATCTCGTCACCTTTGAGCAAATGAGGGAAATTGAAAGAAACCCCCCACCTCAAAATAAGAGGGGCCAGCGTAACCAAAACCAGCAGAACCAAAATCCGAGCCAGGCCCAGCAGCCGCAGCCCATTCCACAGCAGCCGCAGATCAATCCCTTTGCTGGGATCGCCGGCGAGGACTTCAGCTTTCTTAGGAATTCCATGGGGAACCTGAACAACCCCATGGGTTCCTTTGTGGCTCCATTCTCCGCTCCGGGAAATGGACTGACGGGCCCTCCTCCTCTCCCCCCCCTGGGTGCGGGCCTGGGGGACGTCAGTCTGGGAATGGCGCCACCTCTGGTTGCAGGAATTCCTGGAGCACCAATCTTGGAGCCTCCTGGGATTCGGCCCGGAGCGGCAGCAGGAGCACCGTTTAGTCAGGATGGGCTGAGAGGCTTGTTGCCGTTTGAAAATGCAAACAGAAAAGGAGGTGGAGGAGGTCAGAACCGAGGAGGAGCAGCCAGCAACAACCAGGGGCGTCCGGTGGGAGGAGCTGCTGGTGGACAGCAGGGGTTCACCCCAGGAGCTGAAGGTATACGGAACCAGCCGACCACTGGACCTCCCACCCACCCCACCGGCCAGCGGGGTGCTGCCGGGCCCACCGTGGTGAAGCTTCAGAACATGCCGTTCACTGTAACTGTGGATGAGATCCTGGACTTCTTCTACGGCTACCAGGTGCTGCAAGGCTCAGTCTGCCTGCAGTTCAGCGACAAAGGCCTGCCCACGGGGGAGGCCATGGTGGCTTTCCAGAGCCACGAGGAGGCCTCTGCTGCGGTTCTGGACCTCAATGATAGACCCATCGGAGCACGCAAGGTCAAGATAAGCCTGGGTTAAGGCCGTGTGCCCCGACCCCAAACCAAACCAGAATAAACCACACAAATGAGAAAGTCCTCTAAGACTCTTTACCTGTGTAGATTTCAGCAGGTAAGCTGCTGCTCCTCCACAAAGACTGTAAGCAGACCCTTCTTAAAGACTTGGCTCACACAAACTGAGGATGATGATGATGCTGTGCATAAGCTTTTCTCCAGTTTTCATGTTGTTGCAACTGTTGTCTCTATCCACTCTGACCCGGTTTGTTGCTATGGTAACATGACTGTCATCAGGCTTATATATGCTGTGCTGCTGCGGTTTGAACTGTTCCTCTGATGCTATAACACTATGACTTGCTGTGTTGCCATGGTAACGGACGGAAATCCACAGCATGTTGCCATGATGAAATGTTTGTTTTGATTGCGATGCTGTTCGTCTCTACATTGTTGCCTCATTAAAATGCGGTGTGGCTGTGAAGAGACCTGCTGTTGTGGTCGAGCCGTTACATTTCCTGTTTCTCTGGATCTCTCTGAAGAACCGCGGTTCCGCCCCGATGGCATGTCTGTGTGGAACCGGCTCCACCCGGCGGAGAAGGTTCCCTAAACTGCTGGGTGGAGGATGTGGGGCGCACAGATCGCTGAGTAATGTTGCATTTTCTGAAGTGGAGCTGCTGAATCATTCCATCACGTTTGATGACGATGATGAACCATGCTAGCCATGCTCCTCCCCTTTTCTCCTGCACATGCTCTGTAGCCGTTTGGACTGCAGACATGAAGACGCAGGGATTTTACTTTGGTTGTGATCTTTGTTTAGATGTTTCTACCTTCAAGCTGACCTTTCTTTGTGATGTTAACGTTTGTATGATGATGTGGTTTCTCCTTTGCTAATAAAAGGACCATCCTGAGCTGCCATGTGCTCCCCTCACTGTCTGCTCTTCACTGTGGGATCATGGAAAGTCTGCTGCTTCTGTTTGCCATAAACACTTCAGAAAAACTACGTCTTTGACTGACTTAAAGGCTCATGTCTACCCAAAGCCAGTGCTATCTTGTTCACCTTTAGGCACCCCCCCCCCATAGGTCGTCACGGTGACACGGCTTCCATTCAGCCCCACGGGAGTTTCACGCTGGATGCCCTTCCTGACACAACCCTGTGTTATCTGCGCTGGGGGGCTGGCACAGGGACACCCAGACTGTGCCCCCTTGTGGCTACATAGAGTTAAGGGTCTTTCTTGCCCAAGGACCCACACTGGGTAAATATTTAAAGGGCCTTTATCGTGCTAAATCTGACGTGATGGCTTGTACGTGTTTTATAATCTTCACTCCTGACTAAAAACATCCCCAAAGCCATATTTTGATCCGTTCATTCATTTCTGAGCATTCCTCAAAACCTGCTCTGAGCACCAGCCCCTCCCAACCCACGAAAATGACCAAGTTCTCACATTGTGATTTCACAAAGTGAGGACCCCCCCCCCCCCCCCTTCCAGGAAGAGTCTGCGCTGCCAGACTAACACACACACCCACTTTCTCCCCTGGGAAAATAACTTATTTCACAGAGTGGTGGTGCCGCCAACGGTCACATACGATCATATATAAATATATATGGATGTATTTTATTCTGAAAGGCTGAAGCTAAGCAGGATGTAGACCCTTTAATGCTTCCCAGCTTTTACTCTAAACACCAGTCGGGTTGAAGAAGGAAATTCTCTCCTGAACTGAAACATCTTGAGCTCATTGATGGTCCATGGGGGGGGGGGCGTTCCTGAACCAAAGCATCTGCCCCCCACTCCCCACCCCCACAGTCCAAAGCCGCTGAAATCAGAATAGAGCTACTCAGATTTAGAGATCTGCTGCCAATCAGGAGTGTAGAGATTATGGGGTTGGGGGGGTCACTTCTAGAGCTGATCAGCTGTTGACCCCATTATGATGGCAGACATTCCTGTAGTTTGATGTGAAGAACTGCCAGCATAAAGGAACCCCCCCCCCCCCCCCCAGGTGTTCCTGCAGACGCCTCAGGTCCTCATGAGCCTGTGGGGTCACTTCTGCAGAGACCTGGTGGTAGCTGTGCATCTGACCCCCCAGTGCTGATAATTAGCTGAAGGCAAATCCTGCAGGTGAGTGAATGCACATACATCATCAGGGACCCCCAGGGTTCCTTTGGGGTGGGGCGAATGCGGTGGTTCTGTTGTGACGGGACAGCTGGGTGGGGGTCCTGCTCTGCTGTCCTCTGAAAGAATGGCACTGGGACTGTTGTCGGAGGAAATGCTGGATTCTGCCCCTGTCCAGCTCCTGAGGGGCAAAACCTGCGGTTACACGATACTAAACCCCCCACCACAGCTCCTCAGGTAAATGAGGGTAGGGGTTCGGAAGACCTGCTTCCACACAGGTGTTGGTTTGCAGGCTTTCATCCTTCAAATATTTCCCTTTCTGCTGATTGGTGACGTCACCTCCCACCACACGCACAGAAGGCTCTGTGGGCCGGCGGCTCACCTTTTAAGATTTGAGCATTTTAAACTGTTTTAAAGTCGTTCAGTCGATTAAAGACTCGTCTCAGAAGAGTGGAAGGCCTTTCCTGCCTCCATCCGGGTCTTTTCCTGCGCATTGTTGGTCTGGGAGGAGTTTATGGTGACGTTGCTGAGGCCTGGTTCGGCAGGAAAGTGTTGTTTTGCTGCAGATCGACTGTGAGAAACCGTCAGGTTCGGTTTTGAGCGACGCCGTTCGTGGCGCTTCCTGCTGAAGGGCTGGGCCAAAGAGGCTTTTATTGTGAAAGGCTCACTCGGAAGGACGGTAACTGGCACATCTCTTGCCCAATCACGCCGCATCTGCGCAACAGTTTGTCCAATCAGAGAGCCGCTCTCCGCCCCCGCGGGCTGAGGTTCGGGCGTGTTTCCGGTGAAGCGTCTCTGCTCCGGTGTGAGGAAGAAAAGCGGTGTGAGGAAGGAAAACGTTAAACGGTGATTTCCTGATTCTCCTTGCGCGCGTCTGGAATGCGCGCCGCGTGCGTGTTTGCTGAGAGTTCGCGGGAAACGTGCTTTGCCGGCGTCTGCGTGAATCCCACCGGTCTGACTCGCCGGTTCCAGCTCCGGTCGCCGCGGCGTAGCTTCCCCGTCAGAGGCGCGCGGGAGTCGGCACCGCGCCTGTCGCGTGTTTACTCGCACGCGGGCAGGAATGGAAGGCTTTTTTCTCGGCGTTTAACCCTCAGAAAAGGCGGTTATGTGCACAGAGGCGGGGTTTGCACTGACAGGGGTCGAACCTGCAACCTTGAGGGGCTGACCGCTGATCCACAGCTCTGCTCTCTCTGCAGATGGCAGACTGCGTCTCGAAGGTGGAGCTGACCGTTTCCTGCACCGACCTGCTGGATAAGGATGTGGGTTCCAAGTCCGACCCGCTCTGCGTGCTGCTGCAGAGCACAGGGGCAGGGGACAAGTGGATGGAGGTGAGCATCTCCTCCTCAGACGTGCTCCTCAGGTGTGACGTCATCAGCTCACCTGTGTCCCCCAGCTGGGCCGAACCGAGCGCATGAAGAACACCTCCAGCCCGTCCTTCAGCCAGCGCCTCAGACTGGACTATCACTTCGAGAACGTCCAGAACCTGAAGCTCCAGATCTATGACATCGATAACTCCTCCTCTGACCTCAGCGATGACGACTTCCTGGGAGGGGTGGAGCTGACTCTGGGACAGGTGAAGTCATGCAGACAGGTGGTCTCACACCTTCATCATTGACCCCTCACTCAGAATAGATGGAACAGGCTAGAATTAGGGTCAACACGCCGCGTTAGGACGAGTGACTTGATTTAAAAAAGATTATTTGAAAGTTGAAGCTTTTTATTACTGATAAACATGAACTGAGCAGTCAGAAAAACTACAAATCCCAGCATTCCAGAGAAACGGTGGAAGTCTGCTGACCCCTGGGGAGTCACTGCAGTCAGCCTCCTGCTGTCAGACCCCAGGAGGTCCTGAGGAGCTTCAGCAGGAGAGTCGGATCAGTGTTCCACTAGCAGCAGGAGGAACCGTGGAGAACCAGGAGGAAGGTTCTCCACGCCTGGAGCATCCTTCTGAAGACCTGATCTGAGACGTTGTGTGTTGTTGTGTGGTCATGGTGGATGTGGTGGTTTTCAGATCGTGTCCAGCAAGACTGTGACCCGACCTCTGCAGCTGAAGAAAGGCAAGCCGGCGGGGAAAGGAACCATCAGCGTACGTCTGCGCTCAGCCCAAGGGCTCCTGGCAGCGTCACGCAGAGATGACCGTGTTCTGTGTCTGTAGGTCACTGCAGAGGAGATCAAGGACAACCGAGCCATCATCCTGGAGCTGGAGGCCAAGAACCTGGACAAGAAGGTGAGCCAGCCGCCCCTCCCCTGCAGTGTTGGGCTGCTAGCTTGTTTAGAGAGCAGCAGGGCGGGGCCCCCCTGTGACTGAATGTCCCCTGACAGGTTGCTCAGGTAAATGTTCTCACCTTTTTCAGGACATGTTTGGGAAGTCGGACCCATTCCTGGAAATCTTCAAAGCGGGAGAAGGCGGGAAGTGGCAGCTGGTTCACAGAACCGAGGTAAGCACGGCCAGAAGGAAGTTTCTGAGCTTCTCACGGGCCTCAGAACCCGTCAGAACCGGCCGTCACACACTCAGTCACACACTGATGGGGGCTCCGGTGCCGAACACTGGCACCAACCTCCCACCAGAGACAGGGGGGGGGTTCAGTGTCTTGCCCAAGGACAGTTCGACAATTTGGCGTGCAAGGCGGGAATCGAACCTGGAATCTTACGATCATGCGTCGACCGCCGCAGCGGACCACCCAGAGGGTTCTGCATGACTGACACTGCACATGACTCCACCCACTACCAACAACATTCCAAATTAGGCAGTTTTGCTTGGTCCCCCCACCTGCCAATCAAAATTAAGTTCTGATAGAAGGAGCCACCCCCCCCTTCCCCAGGTGTGCTGGTCACAGTGACGATAACAGCTGTTTCGTGTGATCAGGTGGTGAAGAACAGTCTGAGCCCCTCCTGGAAGAAGATCAGCGTTCCTCTGCAGACCTTCTGCTCCGGTGACCTGGAGAAGCCCCTGAAGGTCCGTCCATCCAGCATCTGTCCTTCCTGTCGTCCTCGTCCGTCCAGCTAACCGTGCCCCTCCCACAGGTGGACTGCTCCGACCACGACGGCGACGGCTCCCACGATCTGATCGGGTCCTTCACCACCAAAGTGTCTGAGCTGCAGAAGGCGGCGCTGGGTTCTCCGGTAGGTTCCTGCGGTTGAGCGTCGCCTGTGTGAGCGGCCGCCTCTAACATGTCTGCCGTGTCCAGGTGGAGTTCCAGTGCATCCACCCGGACAAACAGAAGAAGAAGAAGAGCTACAAGAACTCTGGGATCGTGGTGGTGAAGAGCTGTAAGGTAAGTCTGCTGGAGTTTGGTCCCAGGTGACCTCTGACCTCTGAGCGCTTCTTGAAGCTTGGGCCGTGGTTCTGTGCAGCTGGAGGCTCAGTACACCTTCCTGGACTACGTGATGGGCGGCTGCCAGATCAACTTCACGGTGACTCCCCCGTCCCTGGACTCCACTGCTGGCTCCCATCGGACGTTCCTCACCCGCTGTTCTCTCGCTCCAGGTGGGCATCGACTTCACCGGCTCCAACGGAGACCCGCGCTCTCCCGACTCTCTGCATTATCTGAGTCCAGACGGGACGAACCAGTACCTGTCCGCCCTGTGGTCGGTGGGTCAGGTGGTCCAGGACTACGACACGTCAGTAAACGGCTGATCAGATCTTTGACGTGGTGCTGATGGTCCTCCTCAGAGGGTCTGGCTGTGGTTCTGACGGGTTCTCTTTGTGTTTCAGGGATAAACTGTTTCCAGCGTTTGGTTTTGGAGCCAAGCTGCCTCCAGATTATCAGGTCAGCTTCAAAGCCTCACAGCTCCGAAGTCCTGTTGAAACCTCCTGTCTGCCATCCTCAAACTGTCTAAGTCCAGAACGGAGAGACTCAGATAGGTCGGCGAGATTTAGAGTTCCAGATCAACCCCAAGCTCCAAGAACCCAAACGTTCCTTCAGGTTCCAGAGACGTTCTAACCTCTAACCTCAACAGGACGACCCATGAAGACGCTGGAGACTGATGAAGACTCCACAGAGTCACATGATCAGTGGTTAGGCTCTGGTTCTGACTCGGTCCGGTGTGGTCTTCTGACTGTTCTGTATGTTTATGATCTTACAGGCAGCACACCACGAGTTTGCCCTCAACTTCAACCCCTCCAACCCGTACTGCCAAGGTATGCACACACACGTGCACGCACGCACACATGTGCACGAATGCAGACAGGAAGGGGCGGGTACTTTGCTGAAAGCAGGAACCGACGCCGGCAGAACGTTCCAGATATGGTAGGGAATCGGTGTGACATGGCATCTCCATGGCTGAGCCCCTCCTTGGCGAGTTATTAACTGACAGATGTAGACCACCCTGGAGCGGAGTTATTCAACTGGCTAGATGTAGACCACTCCTGGTGGGGGCGGAGTTATTCAACAGACAGATGTAGACCCCTCCTTGAGGGGCGGAGTCATTCAGCGGACAGATGTGAGCTTCCTCCTTGAAGTGAGTCATTCAACGAACAGATGTAGACCACCCCTGGAGAATGAGTCATTCAACAGACAGATGTAGACCCCTCCTTGAAATGGAGTCATTCAACGAACAGATGTAGACCACTCCTTGAGGCGGGTCATTCAACAGACAGATGTAGACCCCTCGCTGGCCGGAGTCATTCAGCAGAGATGTAGACCACTCCTTGAGGCGGAGTTGACTAACAGACAGATGCCAGACCCACTCCTTGAGCGGAGTCGTCGCGAACAGATGTAGACCACTCCTTGAGGCGGAGTTATTCAGACAGATGTAGACCACCCCTGGAGGGGGCGGAGTCATTCAGCGGACAGATGTTGGGGTGGGGGTAGAGGAGGGTTAGAGCATTGAGCAGCGTCGTAGTTGTGCATAAACACATACATACTGCCTGCGTGCGGCCTCAGACTGCAGAAACCTCCTGGTCCTGCTGTTTTGCTGGGATCAGGTTGGTAGCGTACTGAGCACGCTCTGTCCGTCAGGCATCAGGGCATCGTCGACGCCTACAGGATGGTTCTGCCTCAGCTCCGCCTCTCTGGACCCACTAACTTCTCTCCCATCATCAACCATGTGGCGTCCATCGCCTCCAGCGCCGCCCAGGCCAACGCTGCCACTGTGAGGACACACTCGTGCACACACACGTGCACACACTCGTGCACAGACTTAAACCCTCCTCCGGCATCTCGTTTCAGCAATACTTCGTCCTCCTCATCCTCACTGATGGTGAGATCACAGACCTTGACCAGACGAAGGACGCCATCGTTCGGGCCTCGCGGCTGCCGCTGTCCATCATCATCGTTGGGGTGGGGCCGGCCGACTTCAAGGCCATGCAGCTTCTGGACGGAGACGACGGCGTGCTGAGGTCCACCGTGGGGGAGGCCGTCTCCAGAGACATCGTCCAGTTCGTCCCCCTCAGAGACTTCAAAGACGTGAGCTTCGGCGCCGCTTTGACGGAAGGTCCGGGTTCTGTCCAGATGGAGCAGAGTCCAGGAAAACCTTCCAGAAGCTTCTCTGAACATCCGGGTTTGAAGACCGTCTCCTGCTGGAAGTTCACGCCGCTTTCTCTTTTCCAGGCTTCCGTGTCGGCTCTGGCGCAGTCCGTCCTCGCCGAGGTCCCCCATCAGCTGGTGTCTTACTTCAAGATGAGAGGCCTTGATCCCGCCAAACAAGGGCCGCCCGCCAAACCCTAAAGCTGGAGCCGCCCAGGAGACCCCGCAGCTTTGACCTTTCTTTCATTCCACACTCCAGTTCTGCACCAAACTTTGCCCATCAGTCGTGACGCCATCTTTCTGCACGGCTGAGCCAAAACCCACTCATGTTTGTGTGCACGTTCCTCTGGTGTTCACGTGTTCGTAGCCCTTACAGGACCAACGCCGCCTTCAAATGATGCCTTCTAGAATGCCGCCCTCTGCTGCTGCTTGTGGGAACTGTCACTTCCTCTGGTGCCTCTGGCTGTAAGGCTCCACTTGTTGCCATGGTAACCTCGCTGGGCCGTACGTTGGTGCCATTACTTGAATGAATAGATTTCCACCTTTTGTCTTCCACAAATGTTGCTGTTGCCTTAATGCAAACTTTAGTGCCACTGGACGCCGCTGCTAAACGCCGCCGCCGGACGCTGTCACCGGACGCTGCACCTGAACGCCCCCCCGTCACTCTGGTTTCACCTTCTGCTCCTGCAGCACCTTGGGATCCCGCCAAGTGGAAGCAAACTTGGGTTTAGGACGTGTCAATGAATGTTTTTGTTCCAAACAGAAATTCACGTCTGGCATTTCTCCGATATTCTTCAGAAATCCTGTTTCAGACGGGAATCCGTGTTGGAACCATGTCTGTTTCTCTCTCCTGGTTTTGGTTTCTGGAGTCTGATGCGGATCTTTTGTTTTCTTCTCGTTCTCGGTCCAGAAGAGAACCAACAGTCTGATCTGCCAACAATAGACAGCATGAGCGTAAAGCGCGTTTGCCAGAAGTGAAAGCTCTGAAAACGAGTTTCCAGGCTAACCACATTTAGTGCCGAAATGTGTTTTATAAGTCAGATTTATGTATTTTTATCCTCAGGTTAAGGAAACCTGAATATGTTTTGCTTTGACCAAAGAAACAAACGCTAAATGAAAAAAATTTATTACATAGAAAAGTCGACATTCTCAGTTTTCTGTTTGCACTTTGAGAATGGTCCCTCCGGGCTCCTGTACTCGATGACATCAGCACTTCCTGCTACAGATCATTAAAACAGATTCTGTCTTCACTTGTTGCTGATGTGTCCTCTGTTCCTCAATTTCCCAGAATGCACGTCAGCCACAGCTTGGTGTGTCTTCTGAGCACCTGTGTCACAGAAACCAGCGGAGTGGCCCAGTGGGGGAGTGTCTGTCCACTCAAAAAGTTAGAGCCCCGCCCTGCTTCCTCAGCATTTAAGTGGGGGTATTAAACCTCCGCCCTGTGTGGCTGCAGCGCACTGCTCCCCCCAGCAGAGGGGGTAAATGTGGAGGGCGGACAGGGTAAACGCCACCCGCTTGGTTTTCTGATAAAGACGGATGCTGGAGCCTATCCTAGCCGCCTCAGGGTGGAGGTGGTGTTCATGCAGGATGTTCTCCAACCGATGAAGCATTTTCTTCTGCAGAACACAATTCATGCTCTGAGAACAAACATGGTTTCCAGTGGAGGCGTCCTGAACTCAGGAGAAACCTGATCAATCGGATTCTTTAACGTGAAGGAGCTCCGGTCCTGGAGAAATCAGCCACTGTCTGGATGATAGTGATGGGAAATGATTTACTGGGAGGAGGAGTGTGGCCTGCAGGTAGGAGAGAGGGGCGGAGTCAAGTACAGCAGATGGTTGGAGGTGTGGCTCCAGAAACAGCAGCCAGAAAAGAAAGGCTGAGTGGCGAGCAGACAGGTAGACCGGGCAAGTCGGCTGAATGCTTGCAGTGCACCCCATCCAGCAGAGTGATGGGCAGAGGCGGAGTTTCTAGGAGGCGGGGATTCCTCACTCTGGATCCACTGCAGCGGAGGAGGACCAGCTTCCACGGGTCCTCCTCCTCTGGCACAGGAAGTTGTGCAGAGACGCCCTTCCTGACACGTGGCAGTGTTTTCAGGGCGCAGATAGGCAGCTGGATTTTCAGCTCATTGGACACCTGGAGATCAAACCCAGGCTTCCTGCACCGAACCACTGATCCAGCAAACCGCCTGGAAAATCTGTTTGAGTAAAAGGGCAAACATCATAGTGTTATTGTCTGACTGCTGGTTACAGTTATCCTACAGTTGCAGTATTCCTGCCAGTTTTTTGGAGCACTTTTCCTCCTGAACTGAACGAGTTCTTGTCCTTCAACCATATTCAGTTTGTAAAACTGAATAGTTTTGATGTCCTGATTGCTGAGACTATGAGACACATCCGTCCTCTAACTTATGGGAGCCTGGTGAGACATTCCAACCCTTGTGCTATCCAAAGCACGTTAACGTTGGGAGTGGGGTCATCTGGGACACAAGATAAACTCCACCCACTCCTGTTTTATTAAAGTGCTCAACCATGTAGGTCTTCTCCCAAAATGCGCCTTAACCGCAGACAATATCTGCTGAACTGTACCTGCACCTGAACTGGATTACTGGACCACAGATCTATCGGTCCAAATATTGGCCAACAGGTGGCGCTGCAACTGTTTACATGACCTTCAGCAGCATCTTGTGGAATAATAAACAACAAAAGCCTGTTAGCAATCAGACAGTTTCTGTAAGACAATCGAGACGGGACTTTGTATGTTTGTTTGAAGATAAATCTTTCCTCAGAAAGAAACCTGTTGAATGACTCTGTTTGCTTTAGCAGACATGACTAACCAACCCACCAACCCACACCCTGCGTCTGCGTCTGCATGAGCAGCCACACATGATCTGCGCAGACAGCAGTTTCTCTAGCTGAGAGCAGACAGACCGGAGCTGTGGACACAGACCCCGGTGTCCGGCATCATGTCCATCAACGTGACCCTGAAGAGGATCTCAACCTGCCGAGGCGATATGACCGAAGGGTCGAGCTCTGCTTCAGAGGTAACTGACGTTTTGGTTGGTGGGGAAAAGGATTCAGACTGAAGAAGACTTTAAATCCAGATCCTGGGACTCAACTTCAGCCCAGTTCTACCTGGATGACTGGCAAAGAAGGCTCTCAGCGGTTTCTGCTCCAGGAGCAGAACCGCGGCGTTGAAGTTAAGGGAGTTACTCACTGGATCAGAAAGTAGCAGAGAGTAACTACTTATGCTTAATAGTAAGACTTGACAGTTTTGACACTGGTGCACATTAGAAAACAGTGTTACTGGTACTGACTGAAAACAGTTTTACTGATTACTGACTAGAAAACAGTGTTGCCCCTGGTGCTGACTTGGAAATGCTTTTACTAGTTACTGGCTAGAAAACGGTTTTACTAGTTACTGACGAAAACAGTTTACAGTTACTGGCTAGAAAGCTTAGTTTTACTGAATTTACTGACCAGAAAACAGTTTTACTAGTTGCATTTGAAAACACTTTTTTATAGTTACTGACTTGAAAACAGTTTTACAAATTTACTGACTTGAAACACTTTTTGCTGGTTACTGACTAAAACGGAAGTTTTACTAGTTACTGACTAGAAAACAGTTTTACAAGTTACTGACTTGAAACACTTTTACTAGTTACTGACTAGAAAACACTTTACTAGTTACTGACTTGAAAACAGTTTTACTAGTTACTGACTTGAAACACTTTTACTAGTTACTGGCTAGAAAACACTTTTACTAGTTGCACGGCGATACTTTTACTGATTACTGACTAGAAAACGGTTTTACTAGTTACTGACTTGAAAACAGTTTTACAAGTTACTAGCTTGAAACACTTTACTAGTTGACTAGAAAACACTTTTACTAGTTACTGACTTGAAAACCAGTTTACTAGTTACTGAAAGCGAAACACTTTACTAGTTACTGGCTAGAAACACTTTACTAGTTGCTGACAAATAACTTTTACTAGTTACTGGCTTGAAACAGTTTTACTAGTTGCTGACGGAAACACTTTTACTACTTACTGACTAAACACTTTTACTGGTTACTGACTAGAAAACACTTTTCACTAGTTGCTGACTGAAAACAGTTGCCACTGGTTACTGACTGAAAACCAGTTTACTGGTTACTGACAAAACACTTTTTACTAGTTACTGACCAGAAAGCAGTTTTACTAGTTACTGACTAGAAAACAGTTTTACTAGTTACTGACTTGAAAACACTTTTACTAGTTACTGACTGAAACCAGTTTACTATTTTGACTTGGCTGCTTTTTTACTAGTTACTGACTAGAAAACACGTTTACCAGTTACTGACTAGAAAACAGTTTTACTAGTTACTGACTAGAAAACAGTTATACTAGTTACTGACTAGAAAACAGTTTTACTAGTTACTGACTAGAAAACAGTTTTACTAGTTACTGACTTGAAACACTTTTACTAGTTACTGACTTGAAACAGTTTTACTACTTACTAGCTGACGGTTTCACTAGTTACTGACTTGAAACACTTTTACTAGTTACTGACTAGAAACCAGTTATACTAGTTACTGACCCGAAACACTTTTTACCGTGCTGACTAGAAACCACGTTTACCAGTTACTGGCTAGAAGAACACTTTACTAGTTACTGACTAGAAAACAGTTATACTAGTTACTGACTAGAAAACAGTTTTAGTAGTTACTGACTAGAAAACACTTTTACTAGTTACTGACTTGAAATACTTTACTGATTGCTGACTTGAAAACAGTTTCTTTAGTTGCTGACTTGACACTTTTTACTAGTTACTGGCTAGAAACACTTTGCCCCAGTTGACTAGAAAACACTTTTACTAGTTACTGACTGAAAGCAGTTTTACTAGTTGCGGCAGAAAACAGTTTTACTAGTTTACTGACTTAAACTAATTTTACTAATTACTGACGACACTTTACTAGTTACTGACTGAAAACAGTTTTACTAGTTACTGACTTGAAAACAGTTTTACTAGTTACTGACTAGAAACACTTTTACTAGTTACTGACTAGAAAACAGTTTTACCAATTACTGACTAGAAAACAGTTTTACTAGTTACTGACTTGAAACACTTTTACTAGTTACTGACTAGAAAACAGTTTTACTAGTTGCGACTTGAAATACTTTTACTAGTTACTGACTAGAAAACAGTTTTACTAGTTACTGACTTGAAAACAGTTTTACAAGTTACTGACTAGAAAGCAGTTTTACTAGTTACTGACCAGAAAGCAGTTTTACTAGTTACTGACTAAAAAACAGTTTTACTAGTTACTGACTTGAAAACAGTTTTGATTACTGACTTGAAACATATACTAGTTACTGACTGAAAACACTTTTACTAGTTACGGCAAAGCAGTTTTACAAGTTGAAACTTGAAACACTTTTACTGAATTACTGACTGAAAACAGTTTTACTAGTTACTGACTTGAAACAGTTTGCAAGTTGCGGCAGAAACACTTTACTGGTGCGGCTAGAAAACACTTTACTAGTTACTGACTGAAAACACTTTTACCCCTGAATTTTGACTAGAAAACACCTTTACTAGTTACTGACTAGAAAACACTTTTTTTACTGGTGCTGACTGAAAACACTTTTTACTAGTTACTGACTTGCCAACAGGAGTTTGCTAGTTATGGACTAGAAAACAGTTTTACTAATTACTGACTTGTAACACTATTACTAGTTACTGACTTGCAACAGTGTTACTAGTTACTAACTCGTATTGGTGTAACTAGTTACCGACTCGTAGCGATGTTAGTTGTGATTCTGCAGCAGCTTATGGAAACATTCAGGCTGACAGCCTCTTCAGAAAAGAAGTTTTAACTCAAAAACTTGTCTCGAGTGTTTCTACTGTGAAAATGATTTATTGATCTGGATCATAATGTCTGAATAAAACTCACAAACCTATTCTGTAATCAGAGAGGAGCAGAAGCATAATAGATTCCAGACTGGGTCACGGTCAAATGCATCCTCGGTGCCATAGTAGCAGGTCTGTCTGTCCTCCAGATTTCACCTACAGAACCAGAATCCTGCAGGCTGAGAATGTGGCCATCTTTAATGAGGTAAGTACCGCCCCCGTCCCCCTCGTTTCCTCTCATGCTGTGTATAAAGATCCTCTCACTGGAACCCTTTCTTGAGTCTGATGGGACCGCCTTTCCTTCCTACAAAGCACACACAGCCACACACACACTCCTTGAACACACACACACTCCTTGAACACACACACACACACATGCGCGGTGTGTTCTGGCTCCCGGACAGCCGCCAGTTCTTGTTGACAGTCCCTGGTTGGGTCTCAGGTGTGGAACAAGTTAAACCATCTGCTGAACAACAGCCTCCTTCATCTGTGTGAAGAAGATGAAGACGCTAGCAGCTTCATCAAATGCGGTTTTCTCCTGAAATCCAGGAAAAGGCCATCAGAGTTTGTGTGACCATGTTAAAGCCATGTACGCCCATTTAACAGTAAGTACAGGACCCCCACCCTCTTGAAGTCCTTCCTGTCAGCCCCCATGCTGGGGGGCAGCAGAAGCTGAAGTCAGCAGCAGATGGGATGCATGACCTTCAGGTTCTGCACATCTCCTCCAACACGGCGAGCAGAGGATCAAGTTAGCATTTAGACGTCTGCAGCACATCAGGAGCTGAGCCTCCTGGAAGGAGCGCTGAAGCCTGTTTTTGTGTCAGCAGGTGTTTGTTCTACAGGTGTAACCAGGTGAGCCGCTCCTCCTCTGAAGACGAACACACGAAACGGCAGAAAAACACTTCTTTCTTTCTGGCTTTTTTGCTGTGAAATTCACTTCTGTCCTTGGATTTATGGCATCAGCAGCTGTTTGAGGATTAACCCCCCCATACCATATATGGCAAAGAAGGAAGGAGCGACTTGCTTTAAATACATTTCTGGTAAGAGGAGAATCTTTTTTTGTCAATGGTAGAGCAGTAAAAAGACTGAGTCTCTGAGAACAAAGTCACCACCACGCTGAAAGGTTGGCTCCGCCCACATGGGGATGGGTGATAAGACCACATATGGATGTTGGAAAGATAAACTTTTTACTTTGATCTAACTTCATTATTTGCTTCAGTTAAGATAAATCATTTTTATTTAGTGAAGTTAGCTTAAAAATAACACGTAGTTATCAGACAGTTATTTTACTTTCATTCAAATTAATTCAATTAAGTAAGTGTAACTTTGATGCTGCTGTTAGATCGGCACACGCAAGGAATTGTGGGATACCATTCCCTTTGCCTGTCTGGACAGATTTGGCTTTAAGTGTGGGTTTTTGACCAAATATGTTTAGTTGTTTAGCTGTTTTACTGTGTTTTGTCAGGTTGTTTTGTCCTGTTATGTTTAATTCTTTCTGCACCATGAGTGAGAGGGAAGAAGAGGAGGATGAGGGTATTTAGCACCACTACTGGATTGTGGTGTAATGATAAAGTCAGAGAAATGGTGATTGATTCAGTGTTACTAAGTACATTTGTTGTTCTTAGACATATAGAGTTCAAGAAGTACAATAAATTAAAATGGAGAAACATTTAACTGAATTGGAGTAAAATGACATTTAGCTAGATAAATATGTAAATTTGAGTTGTAAGAATAATTATTAAATTGGATAGATGTAAGAAATTAGGTGAAAAAATTTAACTCAATTACTTGTTACCAATAGAAGTAATTCATTTAAGTTGGATTTTATATATATATATATATATATGAGATAGAGACTTGTGCGTTTACTTTGTTCTTTTTCTCCAAGCAGAAACTCTTTCTTTTGCTGATGATGCAGCCGTAGTGCTTTTTTGATGGGCCGTATAATCTTCATGCATGCGTCATTAAAATCTCAGACTCCGTCTCACTGAAGTGTGGCGCTCTCTTTTTTTCTCCACGCGTTTCCATGGTGACTCAGAAATCGGCGATCCATTGAGAATGTCTTTATGTACCTGCTGTGCACGTGCATTAACCCAGGTTTACCAAGTGGAGCGTAATTACACTAACTAATATCCGGTCTTTGGGAACTGACATACCCAGAGGTTAGCACGTTAGGACACTTCAGCCAGAGTTCAGGGTTAAAGTCAGGGGAGTTTAAACATGCTTCCCCCCAGGTTGTAAGTTAAAGGACCTGGCTAGAGCTGCTGGTTGGGGCACAGATGAGAGACAGATAAGATATTTTGTTGGATTCCTACTTGCAATGACAAGAAAGAAACTCTGTTCAGTTTGCAGTCTGATAGAAATGAAAAAGACCTCTAGTGTTTGAGACCCACATCCCTCTGCTGACTCAGTCAGGTTCAGGTGGAGAATCCGTTTTTTGTTTGTTTTGAGTGTTTTTCAGAACAGATTTTATTTTGTTGCCACCTAAAAACGATTTCACATGCATTCAGATCAATGTGATGTGGCGCTTTTGTGTTTCATGCAGAGTTTCCGTTGGCCGCACTACGGCAAAGACATACAGAGGATTCTGCACATCCCGTGTTTACAACTGCAGTCGAATCTTTACTGACAGGTGACTGACAACCTCACACTCCAACACAACACAAACACACACCAACACAACATACAACCACACACCAACACAACATACACAACCACACACACCAACACAACAAACACAACCACATACAGAACCACGTGGTCTGGCTTGGCTTGGGGGGGTGGTCCAGCTGCCTGTGCTGGGGGTTGGTGAGGCCCTGCCGGGGGCAGCGGCGCTGGATGGGCTGCCCATCTACACCTGGGGCTGGGATCGGCCCTTCTCTTGCTCTGGGACGGAACGGGACAACCCTCTTGGGACCCCCGGTCGCTCTAGGTGTCATCCGCTTCGGCTGGGAGGGGGGCGCTTTCTGGCTCCTCTATCTCTGTGTGGGGTGGGTGGTGCTGGGCCTGGGGTGTGACGCCTCCGGGGATGGGGTCCTTGGGCTGGGGCGACCTGGGCGCTATGCTGGAGTGGGGCCCCCTCTATCGGTTTTATTTGCACCTTAGACATGTAGGGCCCTTGGTGGGGGTGCTTGGGCATCACTGTGGCAAGCAGCAGATGTCCTCCTAGCACCCTACCCGCCAATTTTAACCGCACCTTAGACATTTAGGGCCCCTTGGTGGGGAGGGTGGGGGGACATCACTGTGAGTAATCAGGAGATGTCCTCAGTGCCCCTACGCCAATTTAACTACCTTAGTACACACACCCCTTCCCCCTCAAAATATACATCCCAACATAAACACACACACATGCATACACACACATTTTGCGAGGAAGGTGGGACCTAGGACCATCTTTCCCCTACCCCTTCCCTGGTGGGGGTGCGGGGCCCTTGGCAACGGCTGCCGTGTCCCCTGGGTGCCGGTTTCCTAGGCCGGTGCTCTCTCCGTTCGAAGGAGAGGGGTTCATTACACCTGAGCGGGGTGTCCGTGTCCCTGGGGGTGAGTTCTGGTCCTTGTCTGAGCGCTGGAGGCCCTGCCAAATTTCCAACTGGCAGGCCTGAGTCGGAGCCCATGTTTCAACACCCCTTGTGAGCCCCCTTTTCCCGGGGTGCTCCTCCTTGCATGAGGCGGCTGGCTACCTCCTCCTGGAGACGACCGTGGGCGGATGGGGTGGCTGCCTGGAGTGCGGAGCGGGTCTCCCTTGGGGGTCCTGGCTCGTGCCTGGGGTTGGGCGGGGGGATGCCCGGAACTCCTGGGTGGTGATGGGGTGCTCGTCTGGGGCTGTGGGTGCCGTTCTCGGGTGGGGCCCTGCGTTGGGCTCTTCGGCGGGGCCTGCTCTCCTGGTTGGGCTGGGCGGCGCTCTCTTTCCCCTCCCCCGTGCTTCCCTGCTCTCTGGCTCTGGGGGCCTTGCGGCGGTCCTGCTGGTCCTGGCCTGGGTGGCGGATCTGATGCGCGGTGGGCAGTTGTTCCCTGGGTTCCATTAATAGGCGTTGGGGGATTCCGGCTGCGCTGCTGCTGCGGTGGGAGTCACAGAGTGTGGGAGTGGCTCGTCTCCCCTCCTTTTCACATTCCACCATCCATTTTAGAAGAACATAAACACTCACCTGAAACTGAGTGTTAGCTCACCTTTGCACTAACAGTTAACATGATTGAATGACTAAAATATTTCACTAGTTGGTTTTAAGGCCATAGCGTATGCGTGTAGAACACTATCTGTTTGTGTACATGTTGACATGTGGACATATTTGCAGCTAGCAGTGTGTTTAACATTTCAGTGTGTGTGGACAGGCCCCGCCCCTATATTTGAACCTTACCGTAATGATAATCCGTAAACTTGCTGCTCTATGCTGCTTCATGGTCTTATCCCACCCCTCCTACTATCACCATCTTACCCCCTCTAACATCCCTCTCTCTTCTTCCCTCCTTTCCTCCTTTCATACCAAAGGTATGTCCTTTCTTCAGACATACCTCTGGTTTGTCTGAAGATTAATAACCCCTCTTGTTAAAGTAAAATCTGTCCAACACAAGAGGCCCTCAGCTCTCATCTGTCTGCTTGGCTGTTGGACAGGACAAGTTAAAATAAAATAAAAAATAAAACGATAGTTATTATTAAGTTTAATTTAAACAACAACATTAAGTTAAATAAATCTCTTAATACTAACTAGTCTGACAATAAGCCTGTCCACAGAGGAATGTTTTCCAGTCCTAACTTTAAATGTAGCTAGTCGTACCTCTCTTCCATGAGCTGGGAGTTTATTCCAGAAAACAGGGGCTTGGTGGCTAAACGCTCTACCTCCAACCGTACTTTGACTCATTCTAGGAACCACAAGCAGTCCTGCATTTAGTGAGTGAAGTGTTCTGATTGGATGGTAAGGGACTATGAGGTCCTTAATATAGAATGAGGGCCATTCCATGGAAGGCCTTATATGAGTTAACAGGAGGATCTTGAACTTAGTTCTAAGAATCAACTGGGATCAGTGAAGTGAAACTAACACAGGGTGATGTGATCTCTTCTGCTAGTTCCAGCTAACAAATCTGGCTGCTGCGTTCTGAACAAGCTGGAGACTTCTTAAAGACTCTTAGGATGCGCTGCTAACAAGGAGTTACAGTAATCCAGCCTCCGTAACAAGTAAGCGGATGAGTTTTCAACATCACTCTTAGAGAAAGTAGATTTCTAGTCTTACTTATTATTCCACAGGTGAAAAGGCAGTTCTGCATACACCAGGATATATGAGCCTTAAATGATAAATCCTGGTCAAATAAAACCCCAAGGTTTCTAACTGTAGAATTGGGGCACCATACTTCTGCCAAGCTCCAGGAGACTATCTGAGCAGACAGAGCATCTCTGAGGTTTTAGGTCCAAGTATAATGACCTCAGTTTTTCTGGAGTTCAAGAGGGGTCATTAATTGTCATCCAGGTCTTGATGTCACTGATGCAGGCGTTCAGTTTCTCTATCTGGTCATTCTGGTCAGGCTTCATGGATAAATACAACTGCGTGTGTCGTCGGCACCAATGAAAATTAATGCTGTGTTTCCTGATTATGTTTCCTAGGGGTAGCATATAAAGCGTAAACAGGATCGGTCCCAAGACTGAGCCCTGTGGGACTCCATAGTTGACTGGAGTGCACTGGGAGGAATGGCCATTTACATTACTTGAGCTGAGTACCTATGGGACAGATAGGTTAGAAATACCACAGAGCAGATCCTCTGATCCCTATGTCTGCTCTAGTCTATGGGAGTAAAATACTGTAGTGCGATAGTGTCAAAGTGCACTGAGGTCCAACAGGACCAGAATAGAAAGTAGACCCTTTTCTGAGGCCAATAACAAGTCATTAGAGACTCTAACTAGTGCAGTTTCCGTACTGTGGTGGGGTCTAAACCCGACTGAAGAAGTCTTCAAGAGGCAGTTGTCCTGTAGGTGGCAGTAAAGCTGCTTAACTACAACTCTTTCTAGGATTTTAGAAATAAAGGGCAGGTTTGATATTGGTCTATAGTTGGTGATGCTAGGATCTGACTAGGCTTTTCAGAAGAGTTTAACAACTGCATATTTAAAGACTGCAAACACGTAACCCGTTTCAGAGAAGGTATTATCATTGTTAATATGGGATCATTGATTAAAGGAAAAGGGATTTCTTTAAAAAGTCTAGTGGGAATTGGGTCCTAACGAACCACGTTGAGGATTGGAGGACGTAATGAGTGATGTTCTTGCTTGATCCACAGCAATGCGCAGTCCAAATGTTGGGGTTTCTATGGATGCTCCATTTCTACCACTTCAGCCTGTTCAGGCTGATTGTAGAATAACTTGATTTAACATGTCTAATATTGCGAGATTTTGTTTTCTTGGAAAAATGTAAAAGAAAATCATCAGAGCTGAGAAACAGGAACATGTGGTTCTACTGAGCTCTGACTGCCAGTTAGAAAGATTTACTTAATGGTGCTAAAGAAATCTTGGATTGTTTCCATTCTCTGATAATGGGTTGAATAGTACTGGCTTCTAGCTCTACATGAGCTTTTTATAGACAATGAGCTATGTTCCAGATATCCAGAGACTGCTCTGAACCGGAATGGCGCCGTTCTCTTTCCAACTTGCGGGTTTCTTGTTTAGAAGAGAGCGAGTTTCAGCGCGTTAAACCACGGTGCTACTCGGTTTGTCTGTGAACTTAGGTTTCAGGGAGACAACAACATGGGTACTCCTGAGGGCTTGTAAGGCATCATTAACAAAGTGGTCATTTATACTAGGACTGATACTATGGGGCTGGACTCAGGTATTTTCTCTGAATATCACTAAGTACTGGCTGAACTGTGTGTTTAAACTCAGACACAGAGCAGTCAGTTAAGAGTTCTTCTAAGCTGTTTCTTATTCACTGGGAGCAGAAGGATGTTCCAGTGTAAACTGGAAAGGTAATCATAGAGTGATCAGAAATGATGGGGTTAAGAGGAAGGACACTCCGGCTGGCTGATCTCTGTCATGGGTTAGAACAAGATCAGAGGGTGTGCTTATGACAGTGAGTGGGTTCATTCACTTTAGGTGAAACCAACATCATCTAATAAGCTGCAAAAGCTTTCCTAGGCAGTCACTGGGGTCATCAACATGAATATTGAAACATCCCCCCTAATATTATAGTTTTGATCAGAATCTAGACAATAGTCGATAAGTCGGAAAACTCAGTTAAAAATTTCTGAATATGGGCGGGTGATAAATAATTATGAGTAAAACAGGTTTCCAGTTTTCCTGTGGTGACTTAAAGACAATATGATGCTTTCAAAGGAGTTATAAGCATTTTTAACTTTAGGGCTGAGAAGTAAGCTAGACTGTGATATTACTGCCAAACCTGCTTTCCTGAAATCCTGGATTTCTGATAGTTAGCATAAGTGGGAAGTTGCTTCATTCAATCTAACATAGTCATCCTGTTGGAGCCAAGTTTCTGTTAAGGCTAAAAGACTAAGGTTGTTATCAATGATTAACTCATTGACTAAGAGGACTTGGAGAAATGGATGGAATGTTTTAATAAACCGCATTTTAATTACATGTAATTCTGCTTGTGAGAACTGCTGTCTGTCATAAGGTTTCTATAGTGCGCTCCTTTCATTTGTCTTTCAGCACATAAGCTAACGCTTGAACCTGCTTGACTTTCCTGCATGCGTTTTGCACGGCACTAACCTAAGGGAGGCTCAGAGGAGCGTTTTTACACTGCTGCTCTGCGCGGAATCTCGTCTCTGGATTATCAGGTTAACAGACTAAGGCTAGCAAATGTTTCTAGAAAAGAATGCACCGTCAGGTAGGATGGACGTACCGTCTCTCATATGAACAGACTTCCCCCAAAACGCGCTCCAGTTATCCACAAAACCAACGCCGTTTTCTGGCATAACCACACACACACCAATACAAACACACACACCAACACAACACACACAGAGAGTGACACAAACACAACACAAAACACCAGGTATTTCCAAGTTATAGACACAAACAGGTATTTTATCAAAACCATCAGCAGATTGTTCTGATTTGTGGTCACGTGTTGATGTGTTTATGTATGAAACATGTTTGTGTCTTTGTATGTTATGTATAGGTGTTTTTATGTGTGTATTCATATATGATTGTGTTTGTGTGTGTGTGTGTGTGTGTGTGTGTGTGTGTATATTCATGTAGTTGTGTTTGTGTGTGTATTTGTGTGTGTGTAGTTATGTTTGTGTGTGTGTGTGTGTATTCATGTATGATTGTATTTGTGTGTGTGTATTCATATGATTGTGTGTGTGTGTGTATTCTATTGTATGATTGTGTTTGTGTGTATATATGTGTGTGTACATTCTGTATATGGCTGTGTTTGTGTGTGTGTGTATGTATGATTGTGTTTGTGTGTATATGTGTGTAATCATGTATGTGATTGTCTATGTATGCGGCTCATGTATGATTGTCTATGTGTGTGTGTGTATTCATGTATGATTTGTGTGTGTATATCCATATGATTGTGTGTGTGTGTGTATTCTTATGATTGTCTATGTGTGTGTGTATTCATGGCATGATTGTGTTTGTGGCTGTATATGTGTGTGTATTCATGTATGATTGTCTATGTGTGTGTGTATTCATGTATGATTTTGTGTGTGTGTGTATCCATGTATGATTGTGTGTGTGTGTGTATTCATGTATGATTGTCTATGTGTATATGTGTGTATTCATGTATGATTTTGTGTGTGTGTGTATCCATGTAGTTAATGTATATATGTGCTATTCATGTATGATTGTCTATGTGTGTATGTGTATTCTTGTGATTGTGTTGTGTGTGTATATGTGTGTATTCATGTATGATTGTCTATGTGTGTGTGTATTCATGTATGATTGTGTGTGTGTATTGATGTATGATTGTGTGTGTGTGTGTGTGTATGTATGATTGTGTGTGTGTGTATTCATATATGATTGTGTGTGTGTGTGTATTCATGTATGATTGTGTGTGTGTGTGTGTGTGTATTCATGTATGATTGTGTGTGTGTATTCATGTGCTTGATTGTCTATGTGTATGCGTATTCATGTACTTGATTGTCTATGTGTGTAATGTATTCTTGTGATTTGTGTGTGTGTATGCATGTATTGTGTGTGTGTGTGTGTATTTATGTATGATTGTGTGGTGTGTGTGTGTTCATATACAGCAGTTGTGTGTGTGTGTGTGTGTATTCATGTATGATTGTCTATGTGTGTGTATTCATGTATGATTGTCTATGTGTGTGTGTGTGTATTCATGTATGATTGTGTGTGTGTGTGTATTCCTTATGATTGTGTGTGTGTGTGTGTGTGTATTCATATGATTGTGTGTGTTTGTGTATTCATATGATTGTCTATGTGTGTGTGTGTATTCATGTATGATTGTGTGTGTGTGTGTGTATTCATGTATGATTGTGTGTGTGTGTGTGTGTATTCATGTATGATTGTCTATGTGTGTGTGTGTGTATTCATGTATGATTGTCTATGTGTGTGTGTGTATTCATGTATGATTGTGTGTGTGTGTATTCATGTATGATTGTGTTTGTGTGTGTGTGTATTCATGTATAGTTGTGTGTGTTGTGTATTCATGTATGATTGTCTGTATTGTGTGTGTATTCATGTGATGGTGTCTATGTGTGTGTGTATTTCATGCCAGTTGTGTGTGTGTCATATTCATGTATGATTATTGTGTGTGTATTCATATGATTGTCTATGTGTGTGTGTGTGTATTCATGTATGATTGTCTATGTGTGCATATTCATGTATGATTGTGTCTATGTGTGTGTGTGCCTTCATGTATGATTGTGTTTGTGTGTGTGTGTATTCATGTATGATTGTGTGTTTGTGTGTGTGCGCCCACAGGCTCCTCGGTCATCTGCTCATCAGTCTACAGTACGTTCTCACGTCTGGCAGCGTGTTGCTACGTGAACCGCTCACTGACACCAACCACAGCCCAACAGATGTAAGGACACAGAGCTCCGCTGGTGGAGGTTTATGAGCTGCTGTCTCCATGGTAACCAGATGTCCTTTGCAGATCTATGTGGAGCCTGGACATCGGTTCCATCCTGTAGAGGGGGCACCAGGACGTTGGAAGGACCTCGACTTTGTGATGGATGAAGGCAATGAGTACGATTGTTGACCAGAATCTTTTTCACTCTCACCAAATGTAATCTGAAAATAAAAGTAATCAGTAACTGTGGGATTATGGAAGAGTGTCCCCAAACTGCCCGGTGATGTCATTTGGAGCTGCTGCATGTTGATTTTCTGTAAAAGATCATCAGTAGCTCCTCTGGTTGCACAAACTCTAAATCCTGACGTTGGGAGATGATGGCTCTGATGTTTGTGTGGACGTCAGCTCTGAGGTCAAAGTTCTTTTGGACCTTAGTCTTAGGCTACGTTCAGGACTGCAGGGCTGCTCATGATTTTTCTGCAAGACCGTTCACATTTCCAAGTAAATCTGAACTTTTGTGTCTCCAGTGTGACCATGAAATGACCCAGAAGTGACCCGCATGCGCAGAAGAGTCCTCAGCGGTGAACGACGTCACTGTTGTTTGTGGAAGTAGCTAACGTTCAATGGATGTCAACAACAGTGTTGTCAACAGCGGAGCTCTTTTTTCAGTATTAAACTTATTTTCACAAAGGAGCCAGCACAATAACAATCTTCTCATTTTAAGAAGGCATTGGAGCCAGGGTCATCTGGACCCACTGTTGTGGAATGGGGATGTGTATGTGCTGGGGTAACGCGCGCGTGTGCGCGTAAGAGGCAGGAAGGGGGGGTCTAAGGGCAGGGATGCCAGTATAGCCTAGTCAGTTTGTTAGTTCATTTTAGTATTTTCCTATTGAACTCTTTGTATTCATGATCCTTTGAGTTCATGTTTTACTTCGAAGCCCATCGAGACGACTGTTGTTGTGATTTTGGGCTACAAATAAAATTGAATTGAATTGAATTGAATTGAATTGAATTGAATTGAGGAGAGCGCGTGCAGCGGTAGATAATGGGGGGGGGGCAGTGTGGGCACGCATTCATGTTGTGTGTTATGGAGGAAGGAGAACGGTAATAAAAGAAGGTTAACCCAGAATAAATGCTATGGACTCTAACCTGCTCTGGAGAATCAGAGCAGGTTAGAGTCAGCAGCTCAGATAGACGTGTGCCGGTTCCCTTCAGTGTTCCGAGGTTCCGATCACGCTAAAGGACATGAATGCTCAGAACAGTCTGAGAAGCGCTGACGAATTTCTGAGATTCCTTTTCCTGCATCCTCAGATCTGCTCTGGTCATCAGGAACGATGGAGCTGATGACCCTGAGAGGTGAGAACTTCCACTGGTCACTAAAGGGTGATATTCCTGTGACCTGCTGATGTCACTTCCTGTCAGTTCATGTCCTCTGTTTGATGCATCGATTTGAATCTTCACATTAGTTTCTATTCTATCTTTGAAAACGTCATTTGTTCCTAAAAAGACCTTCTCATGTGGCCTCAGATGACCTGAATGAGAAGCAGACGTCAGTTCTCTGACACTGAACTGGTGTTGAGGCGCTGTCATGTGACCTTCCTTCAAACGCTGCTGATGCAGAACAATGTTCTGTCTGAAGGATGGAGGAACCAAAGGTTCTTCTGGTCTCTGCTCCCTTCATAGGAGCCCCAAGTGGGTTCGCCAAAACACGTTGGAGAGAGATGCTCGGCGTCTGGGTCGGAGTCTGCTGCGGATGGGGGATGAAGATGAGGATGAGGAAGATGAGGATGATGAGGACTTGGTGAATCTGGAGGTTTCTGATGTGATCTTCACCACCCTGCTGAGGTTGGCGTGAAAGCTGCTCCTACAGCTCATGGGACCAAGAAAACGATTCTGTGAACACGCTGAGCTCCTGGATGTGTGTGTGTGTGTGTGTGTGTGTGTGTATTTGTGCGTATGTGTGTGAAGTCGTTACAGGCCGATGGCTCGGGGAGCGGCCGCTGGAATGCCAAGGGTCCAGGGCTTCCAGGTTGGTGGACTCATCACCAAAACATAGATCTCAGACTAACAGATCTTTATCAGAACCAAACGGTCGAATTCTCGTCATCGTGATCCTAAAAGTGATCAAACATGTCTGGTCTTTAAATATACTTACACCATGGTCCGGCGGAATACTCGATTCTGATTGGCTGCTGGGTGTGCATTAAAAAGTGATATACCACTGGATAACCGCACGGTGAAAAAAGAAGTTCCGGTCACCTAGCTTAAATGTTTTGTATCACTGCGCCGGCTTCTTTAAAACAACTTTTATCTTCATCATTTGGACAAAAACAAGAGGAAGAGGAGAACTTTCTCTGTGAACTGATGGCTTATTCAACCCATCGAAAAAAGATCAGCATATATATATATATATATATCTTTATATCACCAAATCTTGACTGCAGCGGCGGTGCAGCGCGTCGCGGACTATTTGTCATGTGGTGCGGCGTAACAAATAGTCTGCTTTTTGTGAGAAAAGTGATCCAAATCGGAAAAAAACAAGAATTAAGGACTAAAAACTGGTTATAATTTATTTCTGTTGTAAGTGACCATGGTATAAGCGGGTTAATGGCCTTCGAAGTGTGCATTTTCACTTCTTAACACACTTCGCGGAAACAACCATCCTCCGCTTCGCGTCAGAGCGTTCAGGCTTCCACGGCGTGCGTTAAAAAGTTATTGGCTGCAGGGTGTCCATAAAAAAGTGATGATCGACACCAATAAGAGAAGATCCTGTCTCAGAGTCGGAATGTTCTGTGTTATGGCTCTGGGCTTAACACCATTTGGTAACCATAGCAACAGAAACGTAGAACATAGGTGGACAGACGTTGTTCCACAGTTGATCCCAGCAGGAGACCGCAGAAAATATCTCTGTCCTACAAATGTCTCTTTGATGGACATGACAGAACCTCGGTGCCATTTAGATAGATAGAGAGAGAGATAATTATAATTATTATTATTATTAAACGGGTCTGTTGGTTTTAAACTAAACCTGTTTACATCATTGAAACAGTTTTTTTGGGTCAGGGACTGCAGACCCAATATTAAAAAGTCTGGTTTGTATGGTAATCAAAGAAGTCACACATCTTGTGTTGACGTGTCGTGGATTCAGAGAAAAGTTCATTGGATCCCAGATTTCGTGCTCCGTCTTTGGATGTTGCAAACATGAGGCAACAGTCTGAACGTCTGGATCTCCATCTGAACCTACAGGTGAACGTGAACATCCTCGAGGCTCAGAAACTGGTCGGTGTGAACATCAACCCTGCAGTTTTCATCAGGGTGGGGGGTCAGGAGAGAAACACGGCGACTCAGAAATCCACCAACTGTCCGTTCTACAACGAGGTACGGCACACCGGAACCTTCACAGGAAGGCTAAAGGGTCATTTAAGGACGCTGCAGAGATGCTGCTTCAGAGCAGGAGACAGCAGATGCTGCAGTGAAGCAGCAGCAGGACCAGCAGAGCTTCCAGCTGCTGCTTCAGGGTCAGGGTCAGGGGTCATGGAGTTGGTTCTTCTCATTTTCTTCTCCAGAACTTCCAGTTCGAGTTTCAGGAAGTTCCACAGATCTTCTTTGATGAAGTCATAGAGATAAAGGTGGGTTTTTCTGATTTTGTATCTGGGATGATGGAGGGTGGGGAGCTCTAGTCATCAGGTGTGGTGTCGCCTTGTCTCAGGTGTTTCACAGACGGAAGCTGGCCTTCCTAATGACCCACATCGGGACCTTCAAGATTGACGTTTCCACTGTGTACAACCAGCACGGTAGGATCACTGCACCTGCTGCCCTGCTGCATGCGCTACACCTGCTGTACCTGTTGCCCCCTCTACACCTGCAGCGCTCGCAGCCCCTGCTGCAACCCGCTGCTGCGCCCGCTGCTGCGCCCGCTGCTGCGCCCGCTGCTGCGCCCGCTGCTGCGCCCGCTGCTGCGCCCGCTGCTGCGCCCGCTGCACCCGGTTCACCTGCTGCACCCGGTTCACCTGCTGCCCCCACTGCTCGTCTGCCCATTGCACAGCTCTCCTCCACCACTGACCTTTCTGCTCCTCCAGACCACAGCTTCTACCAGAAATGGGCCCCCCTCAGCGACCCTGCGGACACCCGGGCGGGGGTGAAGGGTTATGTCAAGGCCAGTCTGAGTGTTCTTATGAAGGGAGACGCGCTGCGCATTCCCAGCCTGCATCCTGGCTCGTCTCTGGGAGGCAGCGACGACATGGAAAAGTCAGTCGTCTCGAACCGACAGAACATCAGACAAAGAACCGGTGAAGGTGACCTGGACTTTTTAGATCTATGTGTCTCTCACTGACTTGGACTTGACTTTCAGGAACTTGCTGCTTCCTCATGGGCTACCGTCGGAGCGCCCGTGGGCTCGGTTCCGTGTCCAGATCTACAGGGCTGAAGGTCTGCCCACCATGGAGGCAGGGCTAATGGCAAAGATGTCTGTCTCTGACAGGGCCGTGTTTATAGACCCGTATGTCCAAGTGACCTTTGCCGGTCAGCAGGTACTCAGAAAACTCAAAGGACTGTGAATATTTGTGACAAATCCGTTTGTTAATGAAGTGTTCTGAGTTCTGTTTCCTTTAGCCTCTCCAGGTAAAACACCTGTCCTCCTATGCTTTTGGACGTTTTAGGGCGAGACGTCCGTCTCCAGCGCCTCCAGCTGTCCAGTCTGGAATGAGGAGATCTCCTTCATCGAGCAGTTTCCCCCGTTGGCTCAGAGAATCAAAATCCAGGTCCTTGATGACTCCAAAATAGGAGACGTCGCTCTGGCAACACACTTCCTGGACTTGCAACAGATTTCTGACCCAACTAGGGATGGTATGACCTTTAACCTTTGCCTTTGACATGTGCGGGTCGGGACTTTAGTTGTGGCCTCGCTCCTCTGTAATGGTGTGACAGGAGCAGGAGGCGTGTGTGGAGTCCAACTGTGAGCGGTACGAGGAATGCAGGAGAACAGAAAGACTCGGCATCAGTTCGCCCCACATCCACATGGGATTTGTGGAGACCATACATCATGGTAGAGCTCATCTGGAAGAGCTCCACTGACTGGATTAGGTTCTAGAAAATAAGAGGTTCTTGATTCAATGAAGGAAAAAGAGGATTCTTGTGATGAGAGGTGAGATGATATCATTGTTACACCAGCCAAGTACAAGAATCTGGCCTGGTCAGGTACCACATGACCTAGAAGGACATAGTTGTGGTAGAGATGGAGGTTCGTGTTGAAGGACAGATTCATGTGACAAACCTGAAATTAGCTGATGAGAACTGTCTTCACACCTGAGCATCATCTGCATACTGTAAGCTCAAAAGCCCCAACAGGAAACGACCAGGTGTTTGGTAGGACTTGGATCTAGATGTTTAGCAGACGCTATTATCCAAATCAGCAAGCAAATAAAGACAACACAAAGTTCAGAAGGAGCTTCATGTAAGAGGTCCAGTTTTCAGTTGTTCAGATTTTCATACAAGGCCACTTTGCGCTCTGAGCAGGTCATTCCACCGCTGTGGGATCAGAGCTGAGAAGTTCTTGATCTGCTTCCATGCCGGGCAGGAACGTTCAGAGTGTACCTGCAGACCTGGCCTAGAGCATTCATACGAGCTGTGGACTTTACTGCTCTGTAGGCGAGTCTCGTATGCTAACAGTGGGCGAGTCTCGTATGCTAACAGTGGGCGAGTCTCGTATGCTAACTGTAGGCGAGTCTTGTATGGATTTTTTCCCTCTGCGAAAATACTTTGAATGTTTGACCAGTCCGGTGGGATTTAAACCAGTTCGGGTCTTTCCAGCAACACAGAGTTTACACAGCGTTGAAAGAAGATGTGATTTATGATGTCAAAAGCTGCAGATCCCTTAGAATCAGGGCAGAGCATTGGCAGCCAGCTCAAACCAAGCCAAGACATGACCAAACCACCACACGAGCACAGCTGTAGTGGAGATGAACTCAAATTAAACCCTGTCTCCTGCAGGGTTTAACCCCACCTTCGGTCCAAGTTGGGTTAATCTGTATGGTTCTCCGCAGAACTCCACCCTTGGAGACATCCACCAGGTAACTTCAACTAAATCCTGCCTTAACCTCGAGAAAACCCTACCAGTCTGTTAGCACTACAATATCTACAGGTACTTAGCCTCAGTAGTACAGGTACGTATTCTCAGTAGTACAGGTACTTAGCCTCAGTAGTACAGGTACTTAGCCTCAGTAGTACAGGTACTTAGCCTCAGTGGTACAGGTACTTAGCCTCAGTAGTACAGGTACTTAGCCTCAGTGGTACAGGTACGTATTCTCAGTGGTACTTGTACTTAGCCTCAGACCATCTTTTTATCTGGAACTTATACTTAGCTTTTCTGCGGAATCTGACTCCAGCAGAAAGACGGTCAGCAGGTTTTTTTCAGTCCAGGAGCGATCAGTCCTCCACACAGACTAAAGAAACGAATTAGCGCTGTGGTCGGCTGCTTTCAGGCCTTGAACGAGGGCGTGGGAGAAGGGATTTTCTACCGAGGGCGGATCCTTGTGGCGCTCTCCATGGAGGTGTATTCGTCTCCCTCCGCTGCATCTGTGGACTCATCATCCGTCGTCGCTGCCAAGGTTTCTTCCATGAACTTTGCTCCATCATTCATTGTAATCTGAAAAGCTTCCTTCAATATCCGTGTGTATCTGTCTGTGTTGTTGAAGGCAAAAGGAGCGCTGAAAAAGTTCACACTGAAGAAGAGGAGGAGCACCAAGAAGCAGAAGGATGGTCAGTCTGCTGGGCTGAGTCTTCATCAGAAGCTATGAAGGCTCAGAGTTTATCTGCGGCAGATGCGTAGAGGGGAAGTTCTGATGTTGTTGCATCTTCAGAAAGCAGGAGGCTGCCTGAGGACTCTGAGATGGGAGCGGAGGTTCCAGAGTCTGTAACGGTGGAGATCGATGAGATCCATCCTCTCCCAGAGGTCAGTGGGTTGACTGCCAGCCGTCGTTAGAGTTACGGAAACATTTCTGTTCAGGAGGTGCCGTCATTGATCCCGGAGGGAGATCAGCTTCCTTCTTCCTGGTATCAGGTTGGGTTTTCTCCAGGTCTGTGTTCAGGTTCCTGCTCAGCTGCTGTTCTTTGAATTTTCCTTTTTTTTCTGAAAGACGTCACATGGAGGTGAACAGAAACATGATTGTTGTCATGAGAGGAAATCTCATGAGGTGAAAGGTGTGCAGAGATGTTGATGTCTGTGGATCTTCTAGGAGGAAACCTGCTTGGTGTCTCTGAGACATTCACAGTTTGGTCTTTCAGGGTTTTCTGGGACAGAAGGAGGAGTTTCTGCTGTTTGCATCGGTGTTTGAAGCCACCATGATGGACCCGTCTGTTGGAACCAAACCGCTGACCTTTGAACTCTCAATAGGTTAGATCTGGTTGTTCTTCTCTATTCTGAGGTTCTCAGCCACTCTGTGTCCAGAGTCCGGCCCCTCCTTCACATCGACGTTTGCAGGAAGCCATGGTTCCCTCCGTGTTTGTGTTTCCAGGGAACTACGGGAAGGCAGTTGGAGTTGGGAAATCGAAGAAAAGTTATAGTAGGGAGGAGCTGAGCAGGAGCAGGGAGGAGCTGAGCAGGAGCAGGGAGGAGCTGAGCAGGAGCAGGGAGGAGCTGAGCGAGGACTCTCAGGGCCTCCTGAAATCGGAGGACCAGCTGGACCGAGAAGATCTTGAGAGCTTTGAAGCTCAGAGCAGATCTCTGTCTGCCCCGATGCGAGCAGAACCCACTGAGTACGACAGGTAACCTTCCGCAGGCCAGTCAGCCATATTTAGGAGACATTATGTGAAGACGGGGTCGCCTCCAGAGAGGACCAGCACCAGTTCACCTGTTTGCTCACCTGTGGCCAGGTCTTTCCAGTGTCTGCGGCTGCAGCCCCCTGCGCTCCGACTCAAACCCTGCCTGTTTGTCCGGGCTCAGTTTGAGGACCACAGCTTTCGTCTCCACCAGGCCAACTGGCTCAGCAAGATGGCTGACAGACTGGTGAGACTTCTCTTCCTGTTTCTCTGTGTCTGAAATGAAGGAGAGACCAGCCGGTTCTGAACGGCTTCTCCTTCTCCTGAACTGCAGGAGCTGGGTCTCGATGAAGTAGACAGACTCCTGAAGAGGCCGCGATCCAAGGCCAGGGAGCGTTTGCTGGAGGTGCTGCTGGAGCTGGTGGCTTCCTGCAAGTCTGTGTCCTCCTCCTGGAAGTCTCCTGGAAAGGTTCCTCCTTGTGTTCCGTCCTCTCATTGGTCTCATTCGCTCTTGTTTCCTGCAGACAGTTCACCTCCTTCTCTGAGAGGAAGTCTCAGCACGCGCGGCCCAACAGCCTGGATAAATTCAGGAAAGAGTTTGTCAAGAGGAAGCTGGTGAGTCTGACCTCTGACCTCAGCTTACCTTTTCAGTGGGCGGACGCGGTGCAGAGGTAGAGCGTTCAACCTCTGATCAGGAGATTGTAGGATCGGTTCTCGCCTGCCCAGGTGTTAAAGTGTCGTTGGGCAAGACACTGAACCGTAGTGTGTGTATGTTAGTGTGTGTGTTTCTCTGTGTCTGTGTGTGTTTTAATGCATGTCTGCTTTAATGTGTGTCTGTGTGTGTTAGTGTGTCTGTCTGTGTGTAAATGGTACTGTGATGAACTGTAAAAGTAAAGCGTTATAGACATACACGCCATTTTCATTTCAAGCTGTCCTAAATGTTCCTTCTCCTCCTGTCTTCCTGTCCACCTGTCTGCCTGTCTCCTTGTCCTCCTGTCTCCCTGTTCTCCTGTTTGCCTCTCTCTTTGTCCTCCTGTCTGTCTGTCCTCCTGTCTCCCTGTCCTCCTGTTTGTATGGCTCCCTGTTCTCCTGTCCACCTGTCTCCGTGTCCTCCTGTCTCCCTGTCTGCATGTTTCCCTGTCCTCCTGTCTGCCTGTCCTCCTGTCTCCCTGTCCTCCTGTCTGCCTGTCCTCCTGTCTCCCTGTCCTCTTGTCTCCTTGTTCTCCTGTTTGCCTCTCTCTTTGTCCTCCTGTCTGTCTGTCATCCTGTCTGCCCGTCTCCTTGTCCTCCTGTCTCCTTTTCCTCCTTTCTCCCTGTCCTCCTGTTTGTATGTCTCCCTGTTCTCCTGTCCAACTGTCTCCGTGTCCTCCTGTCTCCCAATCTGCATGTCTCTATGTCCTCTTGTCTCCCTGTCTGCATGTGTCCCTGTCTTCCTGTCTGCCTATTTCCTCGTCCTTCTGTCTACCTGTCTCCCTATCCTCCTGTCTCCCTGTCCTCCTGTCTGCCCGTCTCCTTGTCTTCCTGTCTCCCTGTCATCCTATCTTCTTGTCTTCCTGTCTCCCTGTCCTCTTGTCTCCTTGTCGTCCTGTCTCCCTGTCCTCCTGTCTGCCCGTCTCCTTGTCCTCCTGTCTCCCTGTCCTCCTGTCTCTCTTTTCTTCTTTCTCCCTGTCCTCTTGTCTCCCTGTCCACCTGTTTGCCTGTCTCTTTGTCCTCCTGTCTGTCTGTCTCCCTATACCCCTGTCCTATTGTCCATCTGTCTCTCTGTCCTCCTGTCTGCCTATTTCCCCATCCTTTTGTCTACCCGTCTCCTTGTTCTCCCGTCTCCCTGTCCTCCTGTCTCCCTGTCCTCCTGTCTGTGTGTCTCTTTGTCCTCCTGTCTGTGTTTCTGTCTCCCTATCCCGCTGTCCTCCTGTCCATCTGTCTTCCTGTCCTCCTGCCTGTCTCTCTGTCTCCTTGTCCCCCTGTCTCCCTTTCCTCCTTTCTCCCTGTCCTCTTATCTCCCTGTCCTTCTGTCTCCTTCTCCTCCTGTTTGCCTGTCTCTTTGTCCTCCTGTCTGTCTGTCTCCCTATCCCCCTGTCCTCTTGTCCATCTGTCTTACTGTCCTCCTGTTTGTATGTCTCCCTGTTCTCCTGTCCAACTGTCTCCGTGTCCTCCTGTCTCCCTGTCTGCATGTGTCCCTGTCCTCCTGTCTGCGTATTTCCTTCTGTCTACCCGTCTCCCTGTCCTCCCGTCTCCCTGTCCTCTTGTCTGTCTGTCCTCCTGTCTGTGTGTCTCTTTGTCCTCCTGTCTGTCTGTCTCCCTTTCCTCCTTTCTCCCTTTCCTCCTTTCTCCCTGTCCTCTTGTCTCCCTGTCCTCCTGTCCATCTGTCTCCCTGTCCTCTTATCTCCCTGTCCTCCTATCTCCCTGTCCTCTTGTCTACCCGTCTCCCTGTCCTCCCGTCCTCCTGTCTGCGTTTAGGTTGTGATTGCTCGCCAAGCTATCAAGGTGAGGCGGCGGACGAGCAGAGAGACGGTCAGGCAGAAGATGGTGGAGAGCAGGAAGTTCCTGAAGAGGCTCCGCCTCATGGCTGCAGAGGTCAGAACCCGGGTCCTTCAGGTGAGAATGTCTACCTGTCAGTCTGCTGACCGTCCGCTCTCCCAGCCTCAGAGCACCATCCCCGATGCTTTTCTCTGGCTGCTTACGGGAAGCAAGCGACTGGCGTACGTCCGGATTCCCGCTCACTCCGTCCTCTTCTCAGTGGTGGAGGAGCAGAAGGGGCGGGACTGTGGATGCATCACCACCCTTTACATGAAGGTAAGTCCTGTATGACGTGGAGTCTGAATGTGGCATCCTAAAGGCTCACTTTTGTCCTTCCATGTGTCCATCTGTCAATCCTTGGCAGGAACAACGATTTACTCAGCATTTTAAAGTCTGGCCGTTTTAGGAAACCTGATGATAATGTTTCAATGCTGAGATGGTTTCTGCTAAGGTCAGATCCAGGGCCCTGATTGGTCCATCCTGTCCATCCTTCAGTCTCCAGGATGCCTCCCCAGTGAGATCTTTGCCAAGCTGGAGGTGTACCTGTGGCTCGGTCCCGTCAGGTACTGCGAAAAGGCCGTCACCAGTTTACCGCAGGAGTTCACACCTGTGTACGAGGAGGAGGACGACCTTCAGCGAAGACCCGCCCCTGAAAACAGGATAAGGGTTCCTGTGAGTCTCACCTGCCAGGGTGAGTCAGCCAACCCCCCCGAGGGGGAGGCTTCATGACGGTCAGCAGAGTCACTCCTGCTGCTGCAGACAAGTCGAGCCTTTCCTCTCTGCTTACAGACAGCCGGTACTACCAGCTGCGATGTCACCTGTACCAGGGGCGTGGCCTGAGGGCGGCAGACAACGACGGCTTGTCTGATCCGTTCGCTAAAGTGGTTTTTTCCACACAGTGCCAGAAAAGCAGGGTTGGTCGTGGGTTTTATGGTTTTATGGTCTGAGGCGTTTCCTGAGGTCAGCGAAGGACTTGTTCTGTCTTCAGACCATGATGGACACCCTCACCCCCTCCTGGAGCCAGTGTTTGCTGTTTGACAGAGTCCTGCTGGAAGGAACCATGGAGCAGCTGCAGCACGACCCCCCCCTCATCATCATCAACATCTACGATCATGACACCATGGTAAACCAGAGGTCAAAAGTGGGAGGGGTTTGTTTTCAGGCTGAAAACGTCTTCCTGACTGCAGCAGGATGAGGTGATGCTGTTTCCACCAGAGAGCTTCAGGTTTTCCTGAAAAACCAGCCAGTAGTTTTGTGTAGAGACGTCTGCAGTCCTTCATGATGACGTCATGATCCCTTCAGAAGCTGGAGCGGATCAAAAAGGCTGACAGGTGGAATAAACCAGCACCGTTAGCCCTATGGGGTCCAGATGACCCGATCCTTGTTCTCCCTACCATGACAAAGGTGGATAAAGGGGGAAAGATTTCATGTAATCCATGGACACCAGTGCAGATCACAAATCATTGAAGAAAAAAGGTTCAGAGCTCTGTCTAGTGGGTCTAGATGACCCACTGTCTAGTGCAGGGGTCGGCAACCCATGGCTCCGGAGCCACATGTGGCTGTTGTGGCTCCCTGTGACTTTGGAAAATAATGAGTATTTTATAATAGTTACATTTTATTTTAGTTGGTTAATTTTTCATGGCATTTCAAAGGCGCTGCTGGCTCCGTACGGAGGGTGAGCCACGTAAAAACAGCTTCGTAATGAGCTCGTATTTATCGGGCGAGACCAGCAGAGCTGATAGCAGGAGGAGACACGCGGGGCGGCTTCAATAAACACTCCCATCTTCTGCCGGGAACTTGACGTACCGCAGGGCAGAGACTGATGACAGACTGAGAGTTGGCGCCAGCGTTGCCAGATACAGTCACAGTTTTCCAGCCCAAAAGTCTTCAGAAAACCGCCAGACCAGCCAAAAACCGCCCAACACAGCTTTTGTTGATGTTTTTCATACTGGACTGATAAAATAAAATATTTTTCTAAATAAAAGATAGTTCAGACTAATAATAAAATGTGTACAATATTGAATATTTCTTCAGCGGGCTGCCTTCTTCCATTCATTTGCTTAACCCGCTCTATCCCCGCTATAACCTGCGTCCGGCTCTTCCATCCTTGTGCGGCGCTGGAGCGCCCCGACTATCGTATTTTGCGCTCTCTGTGTCGGACACACTGAGGAGCGTGGGGGAAACAACTCTCTGCTGCAGAGGAGGTGAACAGGTGAACAGGTAGAGAGGAAAAGCAGGTGGAGAGGTGGGGGAGGGGCTTTGGCTTCAAACTGTCAGAGATGCAAACACAGGCGTCAGATTCAGACGCAGCTTTCCCTGCAGGAGTTGAAGCAGAGACTTTCTCTGGGATGATTTTATGAACTCAAACATGGAAACATGATTACCAAGTAGAACTCTTCAAAATAATAAACCTGATCTCTCCACATTCTCAGTGTCTACCACGCATTGATGAACACATCGCTCCATGCAGCGATCAGACCAGAACCAGTAGCTCCTCCCACACGCGGCCGCGGTATCATCCTTTAAAGACCACAATGTGCATTTGCAGCGACGGATGCTTCAGACGATGTCCGATTGGCCAATCTACATGTCAATCAAGTCCTGTACTTGTCAGTGAGGATTTTGATTGGCTGGTGGATTTTAAAGAAGTACTTTTTTTTAAAATCTTTTCTGGCCCGCGATCTACACTCATGTCATTGAAGATCGACGTAATGAGCACCTTTGAATAATATATACATGCATAATATATATAATGATGTCAAAACGGGTTGTGGCTCCGAGTGCTTTCTTTTTTATTGGGGGCGGTCCCAAATGGCTCTTTGAGTAAAAAAGGTTGCTGACCCCTGGTCTAGTGGGTCTAGATGACCCAGCTCCCAGTGTTAAAGTGCCTAGGATAGCACAAGGGTTAGGATGCTTCACCTCTCACTAAAAGAGCATTCACGGTGAACGTCTCCAAAGGCGGCGTCTGAATTCCCGCCCTAACCCCTAACTACTAAAAAACTAGTTATTCAGAAATCACACTCACTTTTTTTTTAAAACAGCAGATATGATGTCATCGATTTCACAAAGTTCAAATCTAATTAATGAGCGTTTTGAGACGGTTATTCATGAGTCCACCGTCTTCTGAAGATGAAAACGTTGATGGTTAACAAAAAAGATAAATGCACAATGCAATGCATTGTGGTCTATATTTGCCAAGGCAGTGAGCATTGATACTCACTGGTTTTTCACAGAGACTTCTGGGAAATGTATGGATTTTGGATTGTAGATTCAGACACTATAGAATGATGAACGCACTATATAGAGGTTAGGGTTAGAATTCAGACACAGCCCCAGATATTGACTGAAGCAAAGTAGACCCGCCCACCTGGACATGAAGTCATTTACCTGCATGTGACACCTGTTCACACGTGTGTGTGTTCATGACTGTGTGTTTATTGTTGTGTGTTCATGGTTGTGTGTTTATTGTTGTGTGTTCATGGTTGTGTGTTCATGGTTGTGAGTTTATTGTTGTGTGTTCATAGATGTGTGTTTATTGTTGTGTGTTCATGGTTGTGTGTTCATGGTTGTGTGTTTGTTGTCGTGTGTTCATAGATGTGTGTTCTGTGTTGTGTGTTCATAGATATGTGTTTATTGTTGTGTGTTCATTGCTGTGTGTTTATTGTTGTGTGTTCATGGTTGTGTGTTCATTGCTGTGTGTTTATTGTTGTGTGTTCATGGTTGTGTGTTCATGGCTGTGTGTTTATTGTTGTGTGTTCATAGATGTGTGTTTATTGTTGTGTGTTCATAGATGTGTGTTTATTGTTGTGTGTTCATGGTTGTGTGTTCATCGCTGTGTGTTTATTGTTGTGTGTTCATAGATGTGTGTTCTGTGTTGTGTTCAGGGCAGTCCAAAGCCTTTGGGCCAAGTATTTGCAAAGCCGGAGTTCAAAACCGTGGATCAGGTCTACGAAAAGCCTCGGCTGAGTTTCTATGACATCACCAAAGGGAGAATCTCCGCCGGAGAGCTGCTGGGCGCCTTCGAGCTCATCGAGTTTGACTACTCCGGCTTTGGAGAGGTGAGGTCTGCTGACATCAGCGATTGAGCTGGTCTGTAGATGAGGAACGGAAAGCTGTGGACGGGTTTATAGTCTACTCTCTGAGGGTTTCATTGTCTTCACTGTCAGAGTAAATTCTAACCTTGCAGGTCCGTCAGAACAAACGGATAGTTTCGGCTACACCTGTGTGTTACCTTTGTGGCTATAGGTCTCATGAGTCTGAGGTTCGGCGGTGCAAAGGAATGTCAGACTGAACAGAAGATGAACGAAGTCAGTAAAGTTAGAATTTATTCTATTGTTTCATCTTGAACCACGAACCAGTCTTCGTCCAAGTTTTAAAGGTGGATCTGGCCGTCTGCAGGTGTGAAACGGTCACACCTTTACGGGTCACACAGGTGACCAACAGGGAGTATGAAGGTGGAAGACCGCTCAGTAAGAGAAAATGTTCATGTTGGGGGGGCCGTGGTGCAGTGGTAGGGCGGTCGACCCATGATCATCGACCCCTGATCGTAAGATTGCAGGTTCGATTCCCGCCTTGCACGCCCATGAGTCGATGCATCCTTGGGCAAGACACTGAACCCCACCTTGCTCTGGTGGCAGGTGGGTGCCTGTGTTTGGCGGCGGAGCCACCACCAGTGTGTGACTGGGTGACTGTAAAGCGCTTTGGGTCTTGTAGGTAGAAAAGCGCTAGATAAGTATACGCCATTTACCAGGTTTTCCACGCTCATGCTGCGGCGAGGGGAGACCCAGGCGTGTCACAGAGATGTTTTATTTTACAAATCCTGCAGACTGAAAAAGGAGTCCGTTAATGCTGTCCACGTGATCCGGTCAGTAAGGAGAAAGAACTCGCTCCTTACTAACGACTAGAGTGTACCGTTAGGAGGCTGTACGACAGCATCACCCAGACGTCATGAGTGTGTGGAACTTCCTTTATCCTGACAAATACTTCACTGTACACTGACCACACGCACAGCAATGGTACGCTCCATTTTCATGAGGTAGTTGAACAAGCCTCAAGGGAACTACAGACTCACCTGCAGTCCCCTGTAGATGCAGCCGCTCCTCTCTATGACCCTCCACAGACTGGACAATCTAAAAACAGCCGCACAGTACAGATCAAACCCCCCCCCGTACGTGTACCTGTGATTGGACTTTACTGGATCTCAGGTGTGTTTTACCTTACCTTTCAAATACCGTTCATTAACTGTCCTTTGGTTTCCTGGTAGCCCCGTCTCCCCCACAGTGTGGACCCTCAAGTACTGCACTTTCAGGAACAGGAGAGGTTCTTCCACATTCCAGAGGGAGTCCGCCCTGTCCTGAAGACCTTCAGGATCGAGGTAGCGGTTGCAGAACGCTGAAAGCTGCTTCCATCCTCAAGATGAGTCCAGGAACACGCTTTGCTTCCAGGTGCTGTTCTGGGGGCTGCGCGAGCTGAAGCGGGTGCAGCTGTTTGAGGTGGAGCACCCCATGGTGAAGGTGGAGTGTGCAGGAGAACCACTGAAGTCCGAAGAAATCCAGAACTACAGAACCAACCCAAACTTCAAGCAGACGGTCGGCTACATGGACGTGGTCCGTTGCTGTCATCACAGACCAATCTGAACCGCTCTTTTCTTCTGTTTTATCCAAACTTTTCATTTGAGCCCTCAGAGGTGATGTGCCGCCCAAATGGTGGTCAGGTCTCTAAAAATGGGCTAATTTGAAAAATGTGTCTGAAAGCCAAATGTACATCTTTAAATGTCTGACTGGAACACACATGTGTGGCTTCCATCAGACAGAAAGACTGGAATAATAATTCATGGTGCCTACGATTCTGCCCACAGCAGAACTGCAGAGGATCGAGAGCTTTCCAGAAAACATTGGGAACTCATAAACCTTCTGCTTTTGTATTGTAGTCATGAAAATAAACTGCATCCACTGTGGCCAAGAACATACAGTGATCCCTTGCTATAACACGGTTTACTTTTCACGGTTTCGCTACTTCACGGATTTGCTGATCCTTTCTGTCGGCTTCCATCAGGAGCTGCCGGAGCAGTCCTACCTCCACCCTCCTCTGACGCTGTTTGTGGTGGAGCATCGCGCATTCGGACATGTTGCTTTGGTTGGAACCCACGTGGTCCTGAACCTGATGGAGTACGGCCAAAGAGATGCTGAGGGGGAGGGGGAGGAGGAGGGCCAAAAATCACAAAGAAGCGATAAATGCAGCGGTGAGAGTCACATCCAGAGCTGTAGATGTTTAGAAGGCCCTTTTTTTTAAACCCTGCAGTAGTTTGGAACAGAATTGATTAAAATAACCAATTGTTTTCTTTTTTCTGATTTTTTTTTCAAGAACCAGAAGATTTTTGAGGACTTTGTGCTACTGAAAAACTCATGACATGCCTTTCTCTGCAGTGAGGAGAGCTTCAGAGAACGTCAGGCCTCTGGCCGCCGTGAAGAAGATGGGACTCAGCGGGCTGACTGTTGCTCATTCAAAGATTCCTGTGAGTCAGAAACCATGATCTGGGCTGTGTTTCAATGGATGAGCTGATGTTCCAGCTGTCACTCACAGGCACCTCTAAAGAAGATGTCAAAGAGAACTGAGGAGCTGGAGGAGGAGGAGCTGGAGGAGGAGGAGCTGGACTGGTGGTCCAAGTACTACGCCTCTCTGGAGGAGCTGGCGCTGCAGGTGAGTTCTGCTGCAGGGAGACGACTGATGCTGACGGAGGTGCAGATGAAAGGAGATGAAGAATCCAAGAATCCAAGAACTCCAAGATCAAAAATGATGAAAACGAGGAACATTTCTGTGGTTTAACATAAGTGAATAAAGGAATTTAAAACTAAAGAAGTCCTGATTGAGTTTGAGGCGTTTCTGTCTGCAGGAGGCTGAGAAGATGGACATGGAGGAGCAGGTGGAGACAGGTACTGTGGCGGGTTTCCCCTGCAGATCTTTGGGTTCTGACAGCATTTCACGTGTTCAGATGCAACCAATCAGACCTGCAACCGTCCAAACATGATTGACGAGAGAGAAAAGGCCAGACGCTGGTTCGAAAAGCCGCAGAGCACAGCTGATGGGCATGTTCAGCATGGCTTCATGGTTTGTGACAGTGGGAGGCGGAGTCAGCGGCTGCTGCAGTGTGACGGAGGTTTCAAGAGTTTACACTGACGGAAGGGTCAGGAGAAGAAGAAAGTGATGGTCTGGTTCTCTACTTTCTACAGACAGAACCACTCTGAACATGGAAGACATTGAAGAAGAGGAGGAAGAGGAGCAGGAAGCTGTTCTGGCTGAGGTTGAACCTCCCAAACGGAAGAAGATTGCAACACTGAAGGTGTGAAGTCCAGCCGCCTCCTTCTTTGTCCGTCTGAACGTTTCTCAGAACTTGATCAGAATCGGATTGATTCTACGAGAAGTTCTGTCTCTGTGATGTTTTCCTGATCAGCCAGGAGCTTCTGGGTTTTCCACTCTGCATAGATGATCTTTACTGTCTTTTATTGTCATACGTACAACGACATGAAAAGAGCCTTCTGCTCAGTGCAGCCATTTGACCCTCTAATGCTCAACATGGGTCTAAAATGACCCGCATTCATTTTCTATGTAAGTTTATGATGGCAGAGTTTTTATTTTGATGTATCTTTTAAAATATATATTTTTACTGTTGAATATTCCAAGTATTCTTTCATATCTTTTTTTTAATTAACCCAGATTATTATTTTCATTTTTCCTTTCATACACGGATCAAAAACGACCCGGTCATTCAAGAGTGACTTTAATCAAATTACTTAAATTATAATAGTAACATTTGCTTTGAAGTAATATTTTTCGCAGTGAGTTGGGTCTTTAATTGAAACATGGTTATTTTCATTTTGTAACACATTCCTCTGATAACATAACATGTCTAACAATCTGAACTATCAGTATTTTAACAGCTTTAAACTGGTGTGGCACATCTGTTTACACACGGCCTTGGTTTTTACATGCCTCACTAATTATGATGTGATATTTGTTCTCTGCACACAGATCTGGTGCAGTCAGAACAGCAGCTTTTGACTTTCTGGGCAGATCGCACAGCTCTTCGTCTTCCTTTGGCCCTCCTGTCTGATGCTCTCTTCAGCCTCTGTTTGTTCTTTAAACCCACATCTTCCCATTAATAATAATAACAATGGATTGAATTAACAGTGCTTTTCCAGACGCTCAAAGTTCTTACATTATGTCCATTATTCATTCTCTCCTCATTCATTCTTGGTGAGGGTAGCTACTGTTGTACCCACAGCTGCCCCGGGGCAGACGGACAGAGGCGGGGCTGCCAGTTGGTGCCTACGGCCCCTCTGACCATCACATTCACACACCAGTGCAGGCAAGGAGGGTGAAGTGTCTTGCCCAACGACACAACGACAGTTGGCTGGGGGGTAGCGGGGATCGAACCGCCGATCCTCCGATCATAGGCTGACTTGCTCAACCACCTGAGCCACTGCCAACCAAACATGCTTTTGGAGTTGGGGCGTGTCCTAAATGCGCCTCTTCATTTGTGGCATGACAAGCTCTTTGCCCCCTCCTTGATAAAAAGCCGCCGTGCATTGCTGACTCCCCCCACATAGCCAGGGTGTTGTGCAGTAGAGGCATAGAGGGTGACAGCATCCAGCATGTGGTACCAGAGAACCATGGACCCCTCTGTGTTCTCCGCTGGCATGAATAGTTTCTAACCGTTTGATCCATGGTGTCCACACCTCATTTGGATCTTCTGCTTTCTTCTTCTGACTGTTGTCATCCACCGCTTTGTTGTCATGCATGGTGCTCAAAAGGCACAAAAGCAAGATATTTTGAACATATATGGAGGAATAAATGATTAAATGTAATTTATTTCAAAGTTATGTTGTGTAAAAACTGAGCCATATGAGAAATAACAGAAAATGAATGTGGGTCATTTTGTACCCATGTTGTGCATTAGAGGGGTAGTGATACAAAAACAGATTTTAATAAAAAAGTAAGAAATGACAAAATAAGATAATTATGTGTGATGGTCTCAAACAAGTTAATTGATGAATAACTTGACTGCTGAATGATAATATTAGTTTATTCTAAAGATATCAAAAATAAAACTGGGTCACTTCTGACCCATGTTGCGCATCAAAGGGTTAAAAAATGAACAACTTTCTAAAAATAATAAATTATACATAAAAATAGATTAAAACTTGCTTCAATGTGTGTTAAACTAGTTGCAAACCAGATAAATAATAATAAAAATAATTAATATAAATTAATAAAAAAATTGAAGGAAATCTTTTTGTCTCTGCTTGACCTGCGGCGACCTCTAGGCTTCTCTAGGACCAAACTTTAGGAGGAGCTCTTGAAGTCGGACCTGTCCAGATTCTTCGGGGGGGGGGGGGGGTATTGTGCTGTAGTTCTGTCAAAAACAGATCAATAAAAGAAATGTCCCATACAATCAAGGACTTATTAAATTGATCTAATCTCTTTATTCACTAAACGATTCAGTAAAAATCAGACAAAGGGGATTTTTTAAAACAGATCCGCTTTCAGGTGATCCTTTCTCTGGTGTTTGCAGCTCTATGAAGGAGACCTGGAATCCCAGTTCAATGACTTCCAGGACTGGCTGAAGATCTTCCCTCTGTACAAAGGCAGAGCCAACACTGAGGATGACGAGGATGTCGATGAAGACAGACTCATGGGAAAATTCAAGGTAGCACTGATCAAGGCTGCAGCAGTAGGAAGTACTGAGGACCCCCCCCCCCCCACTGCTTCAGCTGCAGGTTACTTCCTGTATCAGGGAGGGCCCCTCCCCCACTGCTTCAGCTGCAGGTTACTTCCTTTATCAGGGAGGGCCCCCCCCCCACTGCTTCAGCTGCAGGTTACTTCCTGTATCGGGAAAAAAACAGGATTGATGCTGTATTGCTTTATGAAAATGGAACTTAAAAGGTAATGAATTAATAAAGAAATGATCAAAGTTGATCATAAATAAAGTGAAAACAGCACAATAACAAAAAAGTTTGTGAAAAATGCCAGAGCCGGGTATCGAACCAGCGAGCTTCTGCACCAAGGATCCCCCATTTATTTCAATGGAGGCAGAAATCCTGGAATATCTGGAAAAGTTCAAGGATTTGAAGAACCAAAATTCATAGCTGGAAAAAGCTGAAAGAGCTGAACATTTGAATAGATGGATGGTTGAAATAGATGAATAACTGTGGAAGGAGTTAAGCTGCAAAACATGGAAGACGATACTAGAATAAAGAAAGTAAGAACAGGAAAACAATGGTTGGTTGAATACTTTACAGCATCAACCAACTAGATAATCCGGCTTCTTTGATGTGGACTGAACCGGATCATGATAATCCTAATTATTTCTGTTTTGACAGTTTCGTAGCTCCAACGATGTTTGTTTAGCATCTGGAAATGACCTCAGTTGTGAAATGACATTTTCTGAATACATCAGGATGAAACATTTGATGAAGATGAAGTGATCTGTCAACCAAACAACATTAAAGTTTGATGCTGTAGTGCCAGCAGAGGTCCAGTCGGCGCATTAGCGTTGGTGTCGTTCAATTAAGGTGCATGACCCTGTTTGACCTCTGTTTCTGTGAGAAATCCTCTCAAAGCTCTCTCCCCCCAGGGTTCCTTTTTGGTTTATCCCATTGATCCAGAGGACATAGGGGATCCTACTTGTCAGATCACTAGTGGCATCCCCAAAAACGTGCCGGTCAAAGTCTTAGTGCGGGTCTACATTGTGAAGGTCGGTAAACTAAACATCTTGAAGTGTCGATTTCTGCTTTTATCTTGCCTGTGCTCCAAATCTCACGCCAGCTTCTGCTGTCCTGCAGGCCACCAGCTTGGCTCCTGCAGACCCCAATGGGAAGGCTGACCCCTACCTGGTGGTGAAGGTGGGAGATCAGAGTTTGGACTCCAAAGATCGATACATCCCAAAGCAGCTCAACCCAACTTTTGGAGAGTCAGTGCTTGTCTGCCTACCTGTCCAGGTGTTGTCTGTCTGCTCTGACAGCCTGTCTCTGTCCTGTAGGGTCTTTGAACTCAGCGTGTCTTTCCCTCTGGAGACAGAGCTGAGCATCTCTGTTATGGACCATGACCTTATTGGCTCAGATGACATTATTGGCGAGACTCGAATCGACCTGGAGAACCGCTTCTACAGCCGGCACCGGGCCTCCTGTGGTCTGGCTCTGTACTACGACACGTTAGTATCTCCAAACCCTCTGAGCCTCCCAGAAATATTGTTGTGACCCACAGCATGACGGGTAGAGGACGGATGATGAAGCTAACAGCTTCATGGGGTAAATGTCATGCCCTCCACTCCACCACCCCTCCGGACATCAGCCACGGCGTGCTGCATGTGTTCTTACTTACTGAAAGGCGTGTCCTGCACTGACAGGACAGTGGTGGAAGCTACACCTCAGACCAAAGCACTGCGGCCAAACACCGTCTGGCCTGATGCTGGTTAAAAGATCTGAATGCTGACATCAGGAAACTGTGTGCATTCAGCTTCAGCACAGGAGCATCTCTTACCTCACTATATCACGTTGGCAGAATTGTACTACATCACCGTAGTACTTTCTGAAGTCTTCATAGAGTAAATGGGCTATACTTCTGTGGCACTTTACTCTCCCACTCCCATTCACCCCCACACACACATTCAAACACTGTGAGAGGCTCTACTGCCGAACACGTTCACCAACCTAGAACCGCCAGGTTCCATGTAGGGTTCAGCGTGTGGCCCAAGGACACGCGTGTCAGGCAGAGTGGAGTGGCTTCTGGTGCGAGGGGACAACCGTCTTCATGAATCCGTATTTGGAGGAAGACTCCTGGTTTGGTCTGTAAACAGCAGCTTTGGGTTTCTTCTGTAGACTCTTCTTTGTGTTCCTCGCTGACTCTTTTCTTCCCAAAGAAACGTTTGAAATTCGTTTTCTTGTTTGTTTTCCGATAGCTTTTTAGCTTTGACATACTAACTTAGCGCTCCGAGCGGCGGCTTAAAGTCATGTGACGCATCAAGACAGACGGATGTGAAGAACAGAATCTGGTAGTTTTCCAAAATGAAACTAAATAAAAATAATCAGGAGCGCCCGTCATCAGTTTAGTCCTTTACAAACACAGCTGTCTAACAGCAGCAGGTTCAACTCCACCCAGCTGCTGACAGATGTTGTCTCTGTTTAAAATAGCTTTAGGACAGAAACTTCAATGAAAGTGTTTGAACATTTAAATCCCAACAGGAAATGGAGATCAGTAATTTAAACTAAAAAGAATGAAAATATGGTTTCACGAGTCAAAGAACACAAGCAGCTTTTCTAATCTGTAAATCTACTTTCTGCTTAGAACTGGTTTACTGGACACAGTTCGTCTGTAATACAAGAATTACTGAACCCGTTCTGAGTAAAATGTTACTAGGAATTCATGACATCAGCTTTTTTCATTGCGTTTAGAGCTGGGTATAACATGTGGCGTGATGCAAAGAAGCCGTCAACCATCCTGGCTGAGCTCTGCAGGAAGAACGAAATTCCGTTTCCTGAATACAGGACATCCCAAGTGAAGGTGCTCCAGAAGATCTTCAAGATACCAGCCCATGCTGTTCCAGAAGGTAAGTCAGACAGACAGACAGGTAAAGGCTGGTGGGCGGGTCCAGGTGCAGGCAGCCAATGAGGATCTATTGACTCATCCAGCACTGAAGCAGTGTAGGGTTTGACCTTTGTCCCGTGGCGTTGGGGCCATCTCCACCATCAGCTCCCACAGATGTTTTTGTTGGCAGCTTTACTGAAGAAAAACCAGAGGACCCCAGAGGAGGAGGCGGAGAAAGAAGAGCATGCTGCCCTCTACGTGTTGCACCACTGGGGGGAAATGGAGGAGTTTCTCCCAGGAGCCGGCAGAGCCATTCCGTTGGTGCCGGAACACGTGGAAGTCCGATCTCTCCTGACCCAGGATAAACCTGGACAACCACAGGTAAGAAGAGGAGCGGAACGTCTAAGCTGAGAGGATGAACACCTGCTGCTGAAATAGCTCCTGCTGGTTAAATAGCCCCCGCTGGTTAAATAGCTCCTGCTGGTTAAATAGCCCCCGCTGGTTAAATAGCTCCTGCTGCTGACATAGCCCCTGCTGGTTAAATAGCCCCTGCTGGTTAAATAGCCCCCGCTGGTTAAATAGCTCCTGCTGCTGACATAGTCCCTGCTGGTTAAATAGCCCCTGCTGGTTAAATAGCTCCTGCTGGTTAAATAGCCCCTGCTGGTTAAATAGCCCCCGCTGGTTAAATAGCTCCTGCTGCTGAAATAGTTCCTGCTGCTGAAATAGCCCCTGCTGCTGAAATAGCCCCTGCTGGTTAAATAGCCCCTACTGGTTCAAATTTTAGAAAAAATATTCAATGATAAATTAGCTTTATTTATTGAAAAACACAACATTATAAATGAAAACCAATCTGGTTTTAGAGAAAATAGATCAACGTCATTGGCTATCATTGATGCTGTGGAGGAAATCACAAATGCTCTGGACAAAAAGAAATATGCAGCTGGAATTTTCATTGACTTAAAAAAAGCATTTGACTCTCAATCATGACATCCTACTTGACAAACTGGAAGTGTCTGGGATAAGAGGACTAGCGTTAACTTGGGTCAAAAGCTATTTAACGGGAAGAAAACAATTTGTCAAGATTGATGAATATACATCAGAAACCAGAGAGATAAGTTGTGGTGTCCCACAAGGATCAATTGTAGGCCCGCTGCTATTCAATATTTACATAAATGATATATTCAATGTTTCAAAGCTTATGAAACTCATATTATTTGCTGATGACACAAATATATTCTATTCTACAAGCAATCAAAGGGAACTTATCAAGGTGGTGAACACAGAGTTAAACAAAATAAAATTATGGATGGATTACAACAAATTGTCTTTGAACCTAGATAAAACCAAAGTGATGTTTTTTGGAAACTACAAAGCAAATAAAGAGCTCTGAATTGAAATAAATAATGTCTTAATCAAAAGTGTTACAGAAATCAAATTCTGAGGGTTGTTATCGATGACAAACTAAGTTGGAAGCCTCACATCAGACACACACAAACTAAAGTCTCAAAAAGTATTTCAATCATAAATAAATCTAAACATATACTAGGATACAACAGTAGATATTTATTGTACTGCTCTTTAATATTACCATATTTCACCTACTGTATAGAAATTTGGGGGAATAATTCCAAGAGCTCACTACATCCTCTCTTTCTACTTCAAAAACGAGCCGTCAGAATTGTACATAAAGCAGGATATCTTGATCATACAAAGAATCTATTTTATCAATCAAGACTTTTAAAACTGCACGACCTTGTTGATTTTTACACTGCGCAACTTTTATACAGAGCCAGCTGGAAATTGTTACCATTCAACATCAAGAAACAGTTCTTAGAAAATGAAGGAGGCTACAGACTGAGGGGATGTAGGAACTTCAGGATCAAACTGATAAGAACCACAAAGAAAAGTTTCTGTGTGTCGGTGTGTGGCACTAAACTTTGGAACGGTTTAAGTAATGAGCTCAAACAATGTTCAAATATTCAAGAAAATGTATAAAGAATCTCTTATTTCATGATATGAAGATAAGAAGATTTAAGGATCAACAGGTGATTGAATAATTCCAAATCCATGTGTGAACTTGATTGTGGTGAAATAATCAAAGCTCTTTTAATTACAACCAATGAGTGTTACATTGTAATGTGCAATAATGGTTACTGAAATGTTTAAATTACAATCAATAAGCTATTGATTTTATTTACTTGATCTGCAATGTGTAGCAATAATTTCTGGTTTAATCTTATCATGTGTTCTAATGATAATCAATTATTATTACATATCGGTACCGTTACTGTTTACTGAAATCATGAATGAATGTTTTCTGAAGATCATCAATCATTACTGGATTTTGTTACTTGAAGAGAATCTATCTGATCGGAACCGGATTTAAAACACTGTAAAACTATCAAATGAATGGACTCAGTGGGGGGGTGGGGGGGGGGTTATATAAGCTTGCTTCTTCCCACTCCTTTTCAAGCAATAAATCAAACTCTACTTATACTTCAGTTAATGATCACTGTATTTAATTAAGCAAATGTGACTTAAGTGACGTTTTTGTTTTGTTTTCTGTCTTTTTAATCTATGCATTTCATCATTTCTGTAATGAGTTTGATAAATATGTGTAATTTTTTTTTATTGCTTTGACTACAATGCTTGAAATAAATCATTAATCAAAATCAAATCAAATCAAATAGCCCCTACTGGTTAAATAGCTCCTGCTGCTGAAATAGTCCCTGACAAAAACAGAGTCTTGAGGGCGTTGAGTCTTCTTCAATTCATGAGTTTCACCACTAGGGGTCACTTTTTACATGCTTATTGCAGTTGCACTAGTTGGGGGTTAAAACAATTTGGGTGATTATTTTCCGGCTTGCCGTAAACTAACCGTCTCCCGTCAGTAAAACCTCTGTGTTCTCATTCTGGGGGTTTGTGGGTAATGTGTTCCCATGTGTTTCTATGTGCTGCAGGGTCATCTTCACCTGTGGGTGGACATGTTCCCCACTGATATTCCGGCCCCGCCTCCCGTGGATATCAAGCCACGCCTTCCTGAAAGGTCTGTCAGTGCACCTGACAGACCTTTCAGGTCATTTGAGGTTTTGATTGGCTGTCATTTGGACGATAACAGGTACGAGCTGCGAGTTATAATCTGGAACACAGATGACGTTTTTCTGGATGATGTCAACCCGTTCACTGGTGACCCTTCGTCTGACATCTACGTTAAAGGGTCAGAACAACGTCCAGCGATAAACAGTCTGCTCTGGGGTCCCGTTTGTAACCGTGGGGGGTTGTGTGGGTTTGTCCCTCTTAGATGGATCAAAGGACTGGACGGAGACAAACAGGAAACTGACGTCCACTTCAACTCTCTGACAGGAGAAGGAAACTTCAACTGGAGATTTGTTTTCCGGTTCGACTACCTTCCCACTGAGGTGCAGCTCCACGCCTGACAGCCGTTCAGCCAGATTATCACAGCATTATGCAGATTATGAACGATAGCTGACATTTCAGAGCGTATACGACGATGAAAATGTGCTTTGTGTGTGAAACAGCTGTTCTCACTGTCCCCAAATCTGTTCAGAAACTGAAGCTTTTTCTTGGTTCGTCAGAACGTTTTCATTCTGATCCATTTGTTATTTTCTAAACACAAAGACTCAGAGTCTTATTCCCAAAACGGGACTGAAACTGAAACTTTTCAACACAACTGAAGATTTTGAGGGATTAACAGATGATCCCCCGGAGGCCCCGGGGAAGACCCAGGACACGCTGGAGAGACTACGTCTCTCGGCTGGCCTGGGAACGCCTCGGGGTCCCCCCAGAGGAGCTGGAGGAAGTGGCTGGGGTCAGGGAAGTCTGGCCATCTCTGCTTAGACTGCTGCCCCCGCGACCCGGTCCCGGATAAGCGGAGGAAGATGGATGGATGGAACAGATGATCCCCACCCATCATCTGCTCTAATATGTGGTTTATTGTTTTAATGACATTTCTGTGAATGAAGCCAAACATGTGAGACTATCTTATACTGTAAAGCAAAGATCTCACTAATCAACACGTTTCTTCATTTAGAAAGAGGTGGTTTTCAAAAAGAAGGAGTCCATCTTCTCCTTGGAGGAATCGGAGTTTCGTGAACCGGCTGTTCTGATGCTGCAGGCGTGGGATTACGATCGCATCTCCTCCAACGACTTTCTAGGTTTGGTTCACGCAACGTTTTCTGAGTTTCTTTTCCAAAAACCTCATTCTGCTGTGGAACTGGACTGGGTCTGTGCCGGTTCTGGCCAGCATTTGCAGCTATCTTCACCAGCATCCTTCTGTTTCACCTCTCAGGCTCCACAGAGCTCCGCCTCAGTGAAATGGTCCGGCCCGCCAAGACGGCCAGCAAGTGCACAATTGAGATGGCCAAAGACCGAGCCGCCCCCCGCTTCTCCATCTTCAGAGCCAAGAAGATGAAGGGCTGGTGGCCACTGGTGCGCATGAAAACAGCAGAGGACTTTGAGAGGGAGGAGAAGGAGAGGAGGAAAGGGAAGAAAAAGAAGAGCAAAGACAAGAGGAGTAAGCTGAGACAGGAGGACATCCAGTACACAGACAACTTAGGCAACACTTTCCTGTTGATGGTAAATAAAAGCCTTTATTCCTGCTCTCTGTCAGTGGAGGTTCTCCTTCATCCAGGTGACTTTGTCCTGACGTAGAGGCCTCTGCACTTCAAACCTTCTTCTTGAAACTTTCCCCGCTCATCCTGACTGGGCTTCATGATCCATTATTGTCTTTGTTGTTCAGTGCTGTCCTACAGGAGCTCTGAGGAACAACAGCTAATAAAGGTGGTAGCCCACTCTAATTTCTCTGTCTCACTCTGTTTCTAAAAGGGAAAGGTGGAGGCGGAGCTTCAGCTGGTCACACTGGAGCAGGCGGAGGCTAACCCTGTTGGGCGGGGCCGAAAGGAGCCAGAGCCCCTGGACAAACCACAGTAAATGCACTCACACAGATGATCACACATTTCACTGATAATCAGTGAAAGTTCTCCATCATCCGGGTGATGTTGTCTTGAAGTCGAGTGACGGCATTTGGACGTAAAATCCTCTTTCTTGAAAGAAGATTTAAGATCAGGAATGATCCTAAGAGCGGGGGCAGGGTAATGCCCCTGGTAGGGTCCCCTATGAAAGACAGGTCTGAGGTGTCTTTCATAGGGGAGGAGGTTTAGAACCCCATTGTGAGGATCCAACAACAAGTTTCAATTAGGTTACCCGGATGGGGATTGGAGGGGACCACACTCTGGAACCAGGCTTGCAGGCTAGTGACTGGTGGCCAGGCCTTTTGCCCGGTGCAAAGTAGTTTGGGTGTCTGTCGAAGGTTGGCGCCTCGGGGGCCCAACCCCAGACCGTGGAATGTGGCTTTTGGGACTTGGATCGTCCCGTCTCTGGGAGAGAAAGAACCTGAGCTTGTGCAGAAGGTTGAGAAGTACTTACTGGCTAGACATCATCAGGCTGACCTCCACCCGCACAGGTTGGACCGTCCACCATTCTGAAATAGCTCAAGGTGAGAGGTGTTGGGATGGTGTGGGTTTATTCCTGAGCCCCCAGCTCAGCCCCTAAGTTTAGGAGTTCATCCTGGTGGACGAGAGGGTCGTGCCCAAGGTTTAAGGTTTATTTCCATATGCACATACAAGAACATGGGAATTTTTCTTTGGCATCTCTCAGGTCAGGGTGAATATAGAGCAAGACCAAATTTAAGAAGAGAGGAGGAGCAGAGTGAAAAATAAAACAAGACAACAAAAGTACAAATATAAAATATAAATATTGCATTCCCAACCTTTCAGAAGAATTATTGCACTTATGTGGAGTAAATAAATTAGAGTCCCAGCTGGATGGCATGATGTGTTGTTTGATTCAGTTCAGTCCAGTCTTCCCTCTCTGATGTCCTGTGCCAGCATTCTGACTGCTGCTGGAAGAAGCTGTTGTGGAAGTGGGTGGTGTTTGGCGGAGGTTGGCCTTCGGGTGGGGGATAGATCTCTGTCTGTCTTTTTGAGCTTCTGGCTGAACAACAATTCAAAGTGATTCAATGAGGTTCATTGTGTCTATGAATTATACTACGTACTTAAATTATTTTTATCAGACACTGGTTTGTTTAGTTTACGTAAAACAAACCAGTGTCTGATAAAAAATCATTTAAGTACGTAGTATAATTCATAGACACAATGATCTTCATTAAATCATTATGAAAACGTTTCGGACAACTATGCTTGAGAGAACTCCGGCGGCTGGAAAAACTGGAGCGTAAACGGGCTCGACAGAGGAACCATCTGCGGTTTAACCTCTGCTGCCGGGATGAAGAGATTATTCCAACCAGTCTCAACATAAAGAACCCGATCAGAACCAACAACGCAGAGCGGATGATCAAAAGAGTGCGGAGGGCTTTGGTCAAAGAAAGAATCCGGTGCACAAGAAACAAGATCAACATTGTGGAAACAGCTGGAACGGGAACTACAGGACTTCACACAACGACACTCGCTTGACAAAGAAACGGAGCAAAACCTGAGAGGACATCTACGCAACGTACACAACAGTGAGAACGAAAAAAACAAAAACACGCCACGTAGCAAACTTGAAAAATTAATAGCCAAAGCAGGAAAAAAGCAAGATCACAAAAACACCATAAATGACAAATGGATCTGCAATCTATCGAAATACGCTCTATCTAAAGCTTAACGCCATAACCCCAAAACAGATCCCACATGAGGAGTTCATCGTAGCCACCAAATTAGCATGTGAAAGAATACGGGACCCAGGAGAAAAAGCAGCATTATGCAATGAAATAGCAGGCATCCTCAAAACCGCAAAACTACCACCAAGCAATGTAACCAAAAAAGAAATGGCAGCCATCCACAATCTGAAAAACAATAGAGAAATCCCAATACTACCAGCAGACAAAGGCAGAACCACAGTCATCCTGGACACAGAACAATATGAAAAGCAAATGAATGAGATGCTTCAAGACCGGAACACCTATGAGGTCCTGAAAAGAGACCCCACAGAAATAAAGAAGAGAAAACTCAAGACTATACTGAAACAGTTACAGGAGGAAAAGAAAATAGACAAACAAACCTACAGCCACCTCATACCAACAGCCAGCATTATCCCCCGATTCTATGGCACTCCAAAAATACACAAACCTGGAGCACCACTGAGGCCCATAATAGACAGCATGGGATCAGTAACATACAACCGACGCAAATTCATCGCCGATATTTTGAAACCCCTCCTAGGAAACACAGACTACCATTGTTAATGAAAACAGCTGGCAGAGGAACTCAAAAACATAAAGATGGAAGCAAACAAAATATTCATTTCACATGATGTAATATCATTATTCACCAGGACTCCAGTAGAAGCCACACTACAAATAGTGCAGGAACAGTTAACAGCAGACAAATCACTAAGGAAACGCACAAACCTTACGACATTACACAACTCCTCCATTTAATCACTACATCCACCTATTTCCAATTCCGCAACACAATTTACAGACAGAAGGAAGGCTTTCCCATGAGCGACCCACTATCAGCCACAATGTGCAGCTTCTTCATGGAGGACCTGGAAAAGACAGCAATAACATCCGCACCGGAGGACTGCCGTCCAACCCTATGGAAACGCTACGGCGATGACATTCTGGAAAAGATCAAAGCAGGAGATCACAGACCACCTGAACACCATGGACGATACGGGAAACATCAAATTCACACATGAAGAGGAGAAAGACAGCTCCATCAACTTTCTGGACATAAACATCACGCACGCCGAAAACAGGGACGTAAAAATAAAAGTACACAGGAAACCAACTCACATAGACCAATATTTATTATGGACCTCAGAACATCCTACCACTCACAAAATATCCGTCGTCAGAACCTTATTTGACCGTGCAGAACTGGTAACGGACAGGGAGGACAAAACGGAAGAGAAGAAACACAAACGAAACGCACTAACCAGGTGTCAGTATCCCCAATGGGCCATAAAAAAGGGACAAACACAGGTGGAGCAGAGGAAATACATGGAAACAGAGAAGAAGAATCTGACGAAGAAATCAGAAAACAAAGGAAAATACTAACAAGAGCCAGACGACAACAGACATTACAAGAAAACATGAAATCAGCATGACGGACCACTGCAAACAAGAAAACCACATCATGGACTGGGAAAAGGCCAAAGTCCTCCACACACAAGACAACAGACACCGCAGATGGATCACGGAGGCGGTGGAGATACGAAAGCGAGCCCACACTTCCATGAACAGGGATGAGGGGGCCTTCCTGCTCTCCCACACCTGGAGCAACATCCTCCAGCAGAAAACGGACATCAAGGGGCGGAGTTACTTCCAAAGTTTGGCAGGTGACTCCGCCTCAGTCAGTCACAATCATCTGTTTTCAAAAACATCACACACCACCACCGATGACCACCCTGATGAAGGCGGAAGGTATTCCACCGAAACATGTCGGTACGTTTTACAAAAAAAAAAAAACCAGTGTCTGATAAAAAATAATTTAAGTACGTAGTATTATTCAAAGTATCCGGCCATCTTGGTATCTCAAGGAGGGGTACTGCAAAGTGCCCCAACTAAGAACTCCATTTTCCTCCTGGGGGGACCTTAATACCTATATGGGCAAAGACGGTGGCACCTGGAACAGCGTGATTGGGAATAGCCTTGCTGATCTGATCTGAGTGTTGTTTTGTTGTTGGACGTCTGTGCTCGTCCCTGTCAGCGGAAGCCACTGGTGTCCATCTCTACTGACTCTGCAGCTGTTTGGAGCCGTGGCTGTTAGGTTCTGTCGCAGTGGCAGTCCCTGAACCTGGTGATAGACACCCAAACAGGAGATGCCATCAAGCTGCAGGACTCCTACCAAGTCTGGCTGGTTTCTGGGACTCCAGAGGCAGCTGATGTGTACCCACCAGTCTAAGCGAGCTGCAGCCTGGGCTGCTGCAGAGGCAAAAACTCAATCCTGGGGAGGTTAGATAGGCGATGTAGAAAGACTCTCGGTTCAGCTTAAACTATCCAGAGCCTCATGAGAGGGAAGCAGTTTTCTGCCGGCACTGTGTGGGCAAGGAGCTGTTGACATCGACTGCAGATGTTGTCGGGCGGTGGAGGGACAATTTTGAGGGTCTGCTGGATGCTTCCTCCTTTTGTGAGGCAGACAGAGGGTGGGGATGGTGATGACGTCCTGAGGTTGAGAGGGAGCTCCTCAGTGGTAAGGCACAGAGAGGGAATCAAGTCCGCCCTGGGTACCTGAATGCTGTGGGAGTGTCTCGGCTGACGGACGTCTGCAGCATCGTGTGCCAGTCAGGGACAGTAACACTGACCTGGGAGAGTGGGGTGGTGGTTACCCTTTTTAAGAAGGAAGGTGCCTCCATCTGCTGACGAATCCCACTCCTCAGCCTCCCTGGGAGTCTGTTCCACAGAACTGGAGAGGAGATTTTGGTTGATGGTCAAACCTCCGGTTCAGGAACTACAGTGTGGTCCCTGTCCTGGTCGTGGAACAGTGGACCATTTGTATTGGACTTTTCATTGATTCATTTTTATTTTCTGAGCCAATTGCTCAGGTTTGACTTTTCTTCTGTCTGTTTGTGTTGTTCCAGCACAAACAGACAGAATAAACATGTGAAAACAGAACAAACGGAAACGGAACCGTTTCTGAGAACTGAAGGAGCATCAATGATTCTGTCATGACTGTAAATGATGTCCGTTTCATGGATTCACAAACAAACATGTCCTGTCTTCTCCAGTCGTCCCACCACCAGCTTCAACTGGTTCATCAACCCGATGAAGACCTTTGTCTTCCTCATCTGGAAGAATTATAAGAAGTACATCATCGCTCTGCTCATCATCCTCATCTTGACGCTCTTCCTGGTTCTGATCTTCTACACACTGCCGGGGGAAATCAGCTCCCTCATTGTGAACGGATGAAGAGGAAGGAGGAAGAGGCGTCCCATGTTCCTGCTTGTCATGGTGTCTCAGCATTTCAGGAAGCAGATCCTGCATCGATTTGGACTGCTTTTCCCATCAAGTGGGAACTTGATGAGGGTCTGTAGTGGGTTTGGTTTTTAATCAGAGGAGGCTGCAGCTCAGTGACAAACATCTACATGGAAATGAAAGGAAGAAACTGTTTTTATTCCACGAACACTAAAACTAAAGACGTGTTTGGTTTCTGTCTGCAGAGTCAGCTTTAGCTTCCTTTGAATGTTCACCACTTTCTGCTGTAAAAGAGACTTTTCATTAAATAAACTGCTTTGTCTGGGATTTTCAAATGTGAACTTCATCCATGTGAAAGTTTACAGATCTACCCGGAGGGCGTGGCCATTGACAGGAAGTGATGGAAACAGATTCTGCTCTTCATCAGAAACTGGAGGAAAAAAACTAAACCTGCTGCTGAAGGGGGTTTGTCTCCGTCTGTCCTAATAAAGTTTATTTTAGAGAGCTGAGGGCCTCTTGTGTTGGACATATTTTACTTTAACAAGAGGGGTTATTAATCTTCAGACAAACCAGAGGTATGTCTGAATAAACCCCTTTTGTAATTGAGGCCAAACTTTATTAATTTGAATCATGTCTGAAAACCTTTGGTGTTGGACCGGACGGAAAAGGAAAGAGGGGAAGAAGAGAGAGGGGGGGTGTACGAGGGTAATAATAGGAGGGGGGATGTAAAACCATGAAGCAGCATAGAGCAGACAGGTTTACTGGTTGTTAATCATTATGGTAAGGTTCAAATGTAGGACAAAAAGGACGGAGCCTGTCCACACACACACTCAAATGTTATAAACACACCTGCTAGCTGCAAAAATGTCCACCTGTCGACATATATACAAAACAGATAGTGTTCACACGCATACTTATGCCTTAAAACCAACTACTGTGAAATATTTCAGTCATTCAGTCATGCAAACTGTTAGTGCAAAGGTGAGCTAATGTGAAAAGAAGGAGGGGGAGCGCCCAGCCCCCCCCACACCCAGACCCCCGCCGCAGCAGCAGCGGCAGCCAGAATCCCCCCAACGCCACACGGCAGCAGGCAGAGAACAACCGCCCCCCGGGCGACCACATCTGCCACCCAAGCCAGGGCTTCTGGCCTTGCCAGAAAGCTCAGGGATCCCCCTCCCTGCATGGGGAGAGCACCGCCGAGCCCAGGAAACCAGCACCCAGGGGACACGGCCACCGTTGCCAAGGGTCCAGTACCCCCTACCAGAGATGGGGTAGGGGACAGATGGTCCAAGGTCCCACCTTCCTTGCGAAATGTGCGTGTGTGTGTTTGAATGTATATTTTGAGGACTGAAGGGTGTGTATAAGGGGGGTGCAGTTAAAATTGGCGGGTAGGGTGCTAGGAGGACATCCGCTGGTTCCTGGCAGTGATGTCCAAGCACCCCCCCTACCAAGGGCCCTACATGTCTAAGGTACAATGGGAGGGGGACCACTGCCAAGTCGCTCCCCCCCCAAGGCGCATCGCAGGCTAACCCCCCCACCCCCTCACCCTAATATGAGATTATATGAGGAAGCGGGTAAATTGGAGACAGCTGGTAGACTGTCAAACAGCCCCCCCAGCATAGGGCCCAGGTCCCCCCAACCCAGGGGTCCCATCCCCCGAGGCGCTGACACCCCAGGCCCAGCAACACCCACCCCACAGGGAGAGAGGAGCGAGAAGTGCCCCCCCCAGGCTAATAAAGTTTTTTAACCCTTGGTCTATCCAAGGCACGTTAACATTGGGAGTCGGGTCATCTATACCAGTGGTCCCCAACCTTTTTGTCACCGCGGACCGGTACAACGCAAGGCACGTTTACCGCGGACCGGTTGGGGGGGGGGGGGTTTGAGGTGCAACGCAAGGTGTGTATCACGTGATGTTTGGTGTCACGACTTTGACGTGCGTTAAGTGTGACGGATGTAGCAGAGAGAATCCCGTCACTTTTCAAAATAAAACATTTCTTTCGGAAAAAAACAAGAAAATGGAAATTATTTTTTCTTTCTGTGCGTCCCGGTGCCAAGTGTCCCGTGGCCCGGTACCGGTCCGGTGGTTGGGGACCACTGATCTAGATCCACTAGACAGTGGGGTCATCTAGACCCACTAGACAGTGGGGTCATCTAGATCCACTAGACAGTGGGGTCATCTAGACCCACTAGACAGTGGGGTCACCTAGACCCACTAGACAGAGCTCTGAACCTTTTTTCTTCAATGATTTGTGATCTTCACTGGTGTCCATGGATTACATGAAATCTTTCCACCTTTATCCACCTTTGTCATGGTAGGGAGAACACGTCAATGGAAGGGGGGGTCATCTAAGATAGCACAAGGGTTAGAGGGGGGGTCAGTTTTGAGTGGATGAGCAGGAATTTCCAATTTCAAAGAATGCATCTGTTCCGTTTCAAATAGACAGCTGGTGGCTGAAGGTGTGAACGAAGTCTTCAGGCCATCGCCTGCATTTGAGAGGAGCTTTTCTTCAGAATGTTCCATTCTTCTGCGGTTCTCAGTGAGCATCACATCCTAATGACATCCTGGTTCTGGGTAGAACCACCTCAGCCTGTAGGTTTGAAACCAGCAACCCTCTTTTTGCTGCCCCACCACACAGACAAAGCAGTGAAGCTGTAGGGAGCAGCTCCGGGTGGTGATGGAGATGAACCTCCTGCTGGTTCCTCCCTGCAGCAGAACCCAGCAGAACCCAGCAGAACCCAGCAGAGGTTCAGCTTCTTCTCTTCCACAGATGTTCTGGCTTCTGGAACTGCAGCCGCGCGCTCCCGCCGCTGACAGGGAGCGCGCCCTTCCATGCAGTACAATAGGAGCTGCGGGATGTCACTCCCCTCCTCTGTCCCCCCCCCGGCGCGCCTACTCTCTTTGTCCCACGCGCGCCCCCGCCGATTTTCCTTCAGCGCAGAACCTCCGCGAACCCGCAGGTTCCGGGCGGGTTGGAGGTTCAGACTGCGGGGTTTTGAACCGCTGCGGGTCTGGGTCTCCCCCCGTACGTGAGAGGGGGGGGCACTAAGGCGGCTCATCATGTGGGGCTCCACGCTTCAGCCACATGACGCGCTCTGCGCCTGCGCTCCACCTCCGTTCCTCAGCCCCCCCTTTCTTCAGGGTCCCGCTCCGCTCCGGGTCTCGAACCTCCGTCTTTCCAGAGAGGAGCACCATGCAGGACTGCATGTCGGTGTCTGAGTTCGTGCAGGAGGTCCAGGAAGACTGGAGCTCCCCCACCACCTCCTCCTTCACCTCCAGGATGCTGAGCTGCAGGAACACCGTCTACCTGCTGGAGGAGGTCAGTCCGGGTGTGTGTGTGTGTGTGTGTGTGTGTGCGCGCGCGTGTGTGTGTGCGTGCGTGCGTGTGCGTGCGTGTGTGTGTGTGTGTGTGTGAAGATAACGTTCTTTGTGTACCGTTTCCGCTGCGTCCTTCTGTACCTGCAGCCCCCCCCCCCCCCATCAAACAGGAACTGACCCTCCAGACTGATGGAGAACCTACAGCTCCATAAATGGACAACTTCCTCCTAAATGGAGCGTGAGGGTAGCTCCCCCCCTCAAATTGATTTATAGAATCGTGGGGGGGTTGGGGGGGGGGGGTCCATAGTTCTTTTTTTAGGGGAACTTTCTGCTGTCTAGTCTTGAAGTTGTCAAAGTCTAAAGTCGTCTCTCCTGAAACGTTTCACCTCAGACCGTCCAGCTGCCTGAAGACCAAAGGGATGACTTTGATCTCTGCTTTGCTCTGTAACCCTTGTGCTATCTTAGATGACCCCCGGGCTGCACGGTGGCGCAGTGGTTAGCACTCTTGCCTCACAGCAAGAAGGCCCCCGGTTCAAGTCCCGGCTGGGGGACATAAAAGACACAATATCTCAACAACTTCACCTTTCTGTGTGGAGTTTGCATGTTCTCCCCGTGCATGCGTGGGTTTTCTCCGGGGTCTCCGGCTTCCTCCCACCGTCCAAAAACATGCTACATAGGTTTATTGGCAACTCTAAATTGTCCATAGGGGTGAGTGTGAGAGTGAATGGATGTTTGATTGAGGATATTCTACCCTGAGACAGACTGGCGACCAGTCCAGGGTATCCTTTGCCTACGCCCAAGTGGCCAGGATAGGCTCCAGCAACTTCCATTGAGGTGTTCTCCCTACCATGACAAAGGTGGATAAAGGTGGAAAGATTTCATGTAATCCATGGACACCAGTGAAGATCACAAATCATTGAAGAAAAGGTCTAGTGGGTCTAGATGACCCCACTGTCTAGTGGGTCTAGATGACCCAAATGTCTAGTGCAGGGGGGGGCACTGAAGGCCGCATTCCTGCATGTTTTCCAGCATATCCTGCTCTGGCATGTTCTAATTGGCTGGACACACCTGAACCAGGTAATCAGCCATAAGTAGAGCAAGACTATCTGGAAATCATGCGGACACACCGGACCTCGAGGCCTGGAATTGCCCCCCCCTGGTCTAGTGGGACTAGGTCAGTGTTTTTCAACCTTTTCTGAGCCAGGGCACACTTTAACCTTAAAAAAAATCCTGCGGCACACCAGCATCCAAAAATGAAAAAAAAGGAGAAACTCTCAGTCTGTATTGATCTACAGTCCCTCCATGATCTCACGTCCATTTTTGAGATAATTGTTGCAGAAAAAGCTGGAAGCTGCAGCTGTTTTTTTTCTAAAAGATGCAATAAAAGTTAAGTTAGAAGATTTAAAAACAGTTTGATGTGTGTTCGTTGGTTTCAAGACGTTTAACAACAGATCTCCTTGAGCGCTGTCACTCTCACAACCAAACCACAACCTTTCTGTGGAAAGCTACACCGCTAAAGACGAGCTTTAGCTGGTATTTTTGTTGGAACTGAGCGACTTTATGAGCTAAATCGGGACAAGGAAGTGAAGACTTTAAGCACTTCTGATTGGTCAGACTGATGACATGTGATTAAGCTCCCCAAGAATGATTGGTGGAGACAGTTAAAGGGGCGGGACTTTTCAGAAAACGGAGCTGCAGCTGAATCGCGGTGCATTCTTATCAAAATGTCTTTAATAAAATAAAATAAACGCAAAGAAAAAGTATTTTATGATCTTTTATATTCCTAACTCCTCAGTGTTTTATCAGGGCCTGTTTGGATGAACAGAGAGCTGAAATCCTGGAGATGGGAAATGTTTTTAGATCAGTGAATGAGGGTGATTTCCCACGGCACACTTGACCATCTTCCGCGGCACGCCAGTGTAGAAAAACACTGGTCTAGATGACCCACCTCCCAACGTTAAAGTGCCTAGGATAGACCAAGGGTTACATTCTTCCAGGTAATCTGGATATCACGGTTATCTTCAGATTATTCTCCTTTCTCCTCCATCCGGCTGGTTTTGGCTCCTTCAGGCTGGAGGCTTCGTCTCTGCTGAAGGAGTTCTGCAGAGAAACGTTGTTGGAAAGATGGCGAAGTGTTCTTCAGGTGCATCAAGACCAGGAGGGGCAGAGGCGTGTACTCGAGTATCGACTCCTGAACACGGAAGTGCCCATTTCAATACCGACTCAAGTTAAAGTTTATAACTCCTGAAGGCCCAAAACCGTCAGAACTGAACCAAACGTAAAACGTTCCTGTTTCTCAGAGGAAGGTGTCTGAAATCCTGGAACAAACTCTGCAGCTTTTTCCTACTAATGGAATCAGAAACTGCTGTTCTACAGCTGACCACTCCGTTTACAGAAATACAGTCCTCCATCGGTTTAGGATCTGAACCAGCAGCTTCTCTGAGCTCCAGTTCATTCATGTAAATGTGGGGGTGTTGTGTGGAAAACACTGGACCTCCCCCCCAAACACACACAGCGGAACAGCTGAGTGTGGCCTCAAAAACCTCCCCTCCCACTGTGTTACCAAGGTAACGGATTACTTCAATGATGGACAATGAAGGAGGCACGGCATGCACAGGCAGCAGCTGCAGGATGCAGATGCAGATGCAGCAGCTGCATCTGCATCTGCATCCTGCAGCAGCTGCAGATGCAGCAGCTGCATCTGCATCCTGCAGCTGCTGCAGATGTTCTGCTCTCTTTTCTGTCTCTCTGAAGCCTGAGGCCTGCAGCTCCAGGTGGAGTTCTGGGCTGGAAGGCTCCCTGATGGTTCTGCTTCTGCAGGTTCTGGACAGCGATCGCTTGGTGCTTCAGAAGATGAGGAAAGCTGCAAAGTCCAAATACACGGCAGGACAAGGTGCAGAAACGTGCACGTGCTCACAAGGTCTTCTCCTTCTAACACCTGGTGGGTCTTTTCAGAGCACATGTCTCACCTGGAGCAGTACATCAACTCCATGGAGAAGCTCTCTGTCAACTGTCACTCAAACGGGGAGGCAGACATTGGCTCCGCCTTCTGCCGCCTGGCAGACCTCTCCAAAGAGTTCCTCTCTCCCATGAAGAACCTGGTGAGTCACATCAGCACAAAACCGGAGGTCACCTGGAACCAGGTCGGACTAAACCTCCACCCCAACTCCACCCTGACTCCACCCAGACTCCACCCTGACTCCACCTAGACTCCACCCAGACTCCAACCTGACTCCACCCCAACTCCACCCAGACTCCACCCTGACTCCACCTAGACTCCACCCAGACTCCATCCTGACTCCACCCTGACTCTACCCTGACTCCACCCCAACTCCACCTAGACTCCACCCAGACTCCACCCTGACTCCACCCAGACTCCATCCTGACTCCACCCAGACTCCACCCTGACTCCACCCTAACTCTACCATGACTCCACCCTCACTCCACCTTGAGAGCTGTCACGGTGTTGATCACCGCGGTGATGAACCAGCAGGGGGTGCGCTGTTGGTTAACCACATTTGCCCCCCCCCTCCCCCCGGCCAAACACAAAATCCCCCGCCGGCTGAATGAATACAATTACAATGCAGTATTCTTTATAAACAAATAACAGTAAAAACTAACCACTACCTATAAACTATATAGTTGCTGTAGAACCCAAGTCCCGATGGTAAAGTGCCTAGGATAGAACAAGGGTTATGGACACGTAACGTTGCGCTGCACAAAATAGTTCCATAACCAAAAATATAGTGATATTCATGGAAATCTAACAGTGTTTGTCTATGTTTGGTGACATATATGACCATCCGGTTAGATTTACAGAAACTCTACAAAAAGATGCCCAGAAGCTCCGCCCACACAGAAATGTCAAATAATAAAAGTCACCTGACCTGAAAAATCCATAAAAATACCAAATAATAGATACAGATCCTGAACGACAAAAAACATTCTGAGATGTGCAGATGACATGCGTGTATGTGTGTTCGTATCTGTGTGTTTTTGTGTGTGTGTGTGTATGTGTGTGTCTCTGTGTGTGTGTCTGTGTGTGTGTCTCTGTGTGTGTGTGTGTCTGTGTGTGTGTCTGTGTGTGTGTGTGGGCCTGTGTGTTTGTGGGCCTGTTTGTGTGTGTGTGTCTCTGTGTGTCTCTGTGTGTGTGTCTCTTTGTGTGTGTGTCTGTGTGTGTGGGTCTCTCTGTGTGTGTGTGTGTCTGTGTGTGTCTCTGTGTGTGTGTCTGTGTGTGTGGGTCTCTGTGTGTGTGTCTGTGTGTGTGTGTCTCTGTGTGTGTGTCTGTGTGTTCGTGTCTGTGTGTGTCTGTGTGTGTCTGTTTGTGTGTGTTCTCTGTGTGTGTGTCTGTGTGTGTGTGTCTCTGTGTGTGTGTGTCTGTGTGTGTGTGTCTCTGTGTGTGTCTCTGTGTGTTTGTCTGTGTGTGTGTGTTCGTGTCTGTGTGTGTCTGTTTGTGTGTGTCTCTGTGTGTGTGTCTGTGTGTGTGTGTTCGTCTCTGTGTGTGTCTCTGTGTGTGTCTGTGTGTGTGTGTGTGTCTGTGTGTGTGTCTCTGTGTGTGTCTCTGTGTGTGTGTGTGTGTGTCTGTGTGTGTCTCTGTGTGTGTGTCTGTGTGTGTGTGTGTGTGTGTCTCTGTGTGTGTGTCTGTGTGTGTGGGTCTCTTTGTGTGTGTGTGTCTCTGTGTGTGTCTCTGTGTGTGTGTGTGTGTGTGTCTCTGTGTGTGTGTCTCTGTGTGTGTGTGTGTGTCTGTGTGGTGTGTCTGTGTGTGTGTCTGTGTGGGTCTCTGTGTGTGTGTCTGTGTGTGTGTGTGTGTGTGTCTCTTGTGTCTCTGTGTGTGTGTGTGTGTGTGTCTCTGTGTGTGTGTGTGTCTGTGTGTGTCTCTGTGTGTGTGTCTCTGTGTGTGTGTCTGTGTGTGTGTGTGTCTGTGTGTGTCTCTGTGTGTGTCTTGTGTTTGCAGTTGAAGAGCATGCTCCACAACATCAACTTCTTCCTGGACTCTCTGGTTAAAGGAGACCTTCGGGACATCAGGGGGGTGAGGCGTTTCTCGGTTCTGCAGGATCTTTGGACAAAGCGGCGTTTGGATTCTGACGTCTGCTCTGCTCCGTCTGCAGGACCTGAAGAAGCCGTTTGAAAGGGCGTGGAGAGATTATGAGAGCAGATTGTGAGTTCTGAGGACCACAGAACATCTCTGGGATGTCCCGGTTTGTTTTGAGATGTTCTGGGTTCACCACCTCCAGCAGAATTCGGGGAGCTGGAGGCTCTGTTTTCATGAATCTGCGACTCTGTGCGGGCAGCAAACAGGTGGAGAAGGAGAAGCGGGACTTGGCCCGACAGTACGGCATGGTGAGGAGCGAAGTGAGCGGGGGGGAAATCGCAGAGGAGCTGGAAAAGGAGAGACGCTCCTTCCAGCTGTCCATGTGTGAGGTGAGGGACTCCTGCATCCTCTTCTGCCGAGGCTGCACGTCCTCAGAACCTCTGAGCTCGGTTTGCGTGGTTTGTGGGTCCGCCTCCACGCCGTTTCCAATGCTTCCTCTTTTTCCTCCTCAGTACCTCATCAAGGTGAATGAGATCAAGACAAAGAGAGGAGTGGACCTTCTGCAGAACCTCATCAAGCACTACCACTGTCACAATAAGTAGGAGCGAGCTCTGACCCCCCCAGACACAATCCGCTGGAGTCTTCGGGTTGTTGCATCTGCTGTGTGTGTGTGTGTGTGTGTGTGTGTGTGTGTGTGTGTGTAGCTTCCTGCAGGAATGCGTCTCCACCTCCCACCGGCTGAAGCAGTACATGGAGGAGCTGAACGGAGTCCTGAGCACGGTACAAGCAGCCGCCTGCAGGGGGCGCTGTGGCAGCCCGTGTTTGTCCTTAGGGATGATGTCATGCAGTGACTCGTTTGTCAGCAGGTGAAGAAGCAGGTGTGTGTTTGCAGGTGAAGCAGCGGCAGGATGAAGAGAAGAAGCAGCTGTGTGCGCTCAGAGACCAGCTGAGACCCGCGGTCAACACGGAGCAGGTCAGGCTCGCAACCGCCAGCGGCCACGTGACCGCCAGAGGTCTTCACGTGTGCGTGTGTGTGTGTGTGTGTGTGTGTGTGCGTGTGTGCAGGAGTCTCTGCAGAGGCAGACCTACAGCATGCATCAGCTGCTGGGAGACAAACAGTACGGAACCGAGAGGTCCGGCTTCCTCTACAAGAAGAGTGACGGGTAAACCCTTTCAGCTGTCTGCTTGGCCTTCACTTTACCTGTGTTAGCTAAACGTCCTCAGAGTGAAGTTCAGCCAAACCCCACCGGTGTTCCTGTCGGTCCTCAGTCACATGACCCCGCACTGACCGGTCCGGCTTTGTCCTAAACTGCATCTTTTGTGTTTCAGACTCAGGAAAATGTGGCAGAAGAGAAAATGTTCAGTTCATAACTGTTACCTGACCATCGCCCATGCTACTGTGAGTGTGCACGTTTCCGTAACCTTTGACCTTCTTTAAGAGGAGGACATTTCTGTTCGTTTGACTCCAGAAGAAGAAAAGATTCTTTGTGAATTTTCAGAAATGTTTAAATAATGAAAGATCGTATAGGATGAGGTCAGCGTGTTTGTCAGTGACTGCTGGTGTTCCTGTATTTGATCTTTTTCTAACTTTCTAATGGCTTCTTCATCCTTTTATAGACTTAATTACATAAAAAATACTGATATTTCACAGCCTGGTCAGTAAACTGAAAGGCTCCTTTTCTTCTTTCGTTCATGCGGTCTCTGATCTAGTCCAATCATCTCTGTTCTCTCAGCCAAACAAACCTCCAACCAGACTTAACCTGCTCACCTGTCAGGTGAGACCCAGCGTGGAGGACAAGAAGTGCTTCGATCTCATCTCCCGTAAGAAACCCTCTGAAAGAGCCACAGCTAATAGCTGCATAACCAGATGTTCCACAGGGAACAGCTGCGTACCCAGATGTTCCTCAGGAAACAGCTGGGTAACCAGATGTTCCACAGGTGACAGCTGGGTAACCCGATGTTCCTCAGGGAACAGCTGGGTAACCAGATGTTCCACAGGTGACAGCTGGGTAACCAGATGTTCCTCAGGGAACAGCTGGGTAACCAGATGTTCCACAGGTGACAGCTTAGTAACCAGATGTTCCACAGGTGACAGCTGGGTAACCAGAAATCGCTCAGAGAACTCAGGAGAATTGTTGTTATCGGTAAACAGAACATAATGACTGGGTTTGTACAGGATGAATCAAATCCGATGATCGTGTTCCGACATCATTTCTTTGTGTTCCCTCCTTTCTCTGCAGATAACCGGACCTACCATTTCCTGGCTGAGGATGAGGAAGAGTGTGTGGCGTAAGTCAGAACCGTCTTCATCTGGACCGGTTCTGAGGAGAGCAGAAAACACGGCAGATGTTCCTCTCAATTCTGTTCAGATTCAGGCTCACAAAGCAGAGCAGAACTTGTTAGTGTTGTTTCTGGCCGCACAGCATTATGGGTAACGTACAGATAGGTGCCGGTCGACCTTTAAATTCCTTAATTTCAAAAAGCCAGAATGTTTTCTGGATCAGAGGAGTTCCAAACGGTTTCTCTTCTAGTCTTCAGAGATGACTTTAACATCTCTGACGGGTGTGGCTGCAGATGCAGACCTGAACCCCTCAGATGTCACCGGTTGCTGTGTTCAGGTGGATCTCCGTGCTCAGCAACAGCAAACAGGAAGCTCTGAGCATGGCGCTGGACGGCTACAGCAGAGCGGGCGAGAGCCAAAGCAGCGTGGAGGATCTGACCCGCGCCATCACTGACGACGTCCGCCGCATGCCCGGAAACAGCAGCTGCTGCGACTGTGGAGCTCCAGGTGAGGTCCGCCAGACCAGACGAACCTGAGCAAGCCGTCTTAAGACCGGATCTGTTTTCAGGGTCGAAGGAGACCCGGTTCCTCTTGAACGTTTGAAATGAGTGAAGCATCTTTTCTGGCCGTAGATCCTGGGTGGCTTTCTACAAACCTGGGCATTCTGACCTGCATTGAATGTTCAGGGATCCACAGAGAGATGGGGGTCCATGTCTCCAGGATCCAGTCACTGAGTCTGGACAGTCTGGGCACCTCGGACTTGCTGGTGAGAGAGCTGCTGGTGGAGTAGAGTGTACTGGACAATAATCCGCATTGTCCCTTTGGAAGCTCGGTTCTGTTCCTGTGTGTGTCTGAAAGAAGAACCACCTCACCAACGGTGGACCTTTGTTCTGGTCCATGACAGCTCAAGCGCTGAGCGGCTGAGGGGTTCTCTGCCCTGGAGCCTTGGACTCCAATGTCAAGTCTTTTTGCACCTAGAAGCTGTCATTTAGACCGTTTGAGGTTCCAGATGTGCCGTAGTCCAGAGGAACTGCAGCAGGTCTCTGTTTCCTGTAAAACCGTGGCGCCGTTCCGTTTCTGTCTTTCTGCTTCAGCTGGCCCGGAACGTCGGGAATTCTGGTTTTAATGAAATCCTGGAGGCGAACCTGCTGAGTCCGTCCCTGAAGCCGTCTCAGCACAGCCACATGTAAGACGCCAGCACAAACCTGCGACGTGCAGCAGCTCCTCCCTGCGACCCTGACGGGTGTTTTGGCACAGGGCGGAGCGCAAAGGCTTCATCCTGTCGAAGTACCAGGATGTTCACTTCGTGAGGAAGAGCCACAGCTCTGCTGCAGCTCTGCGGCTCGGCCTGCAGGAGGCGACCAAGAGCTGTGACATCTACAGCCTGATCCAGATGTACGCCCAGAAGGCGGACCTGAGCCAGCCTCTGAACACGCACATACAGGTATCCACACACCTGACGCACAGGTGCATCCTAGACGCTGAATAATGGGAGAGCCACTGCTGCCATAGCAACACACACACAAAGACTGCTCAGCGTGTTTAGGATTTATTTATTTAGCTGCTGACACTTTTATTTATTCCGATTTTTCAGTTTCAGTGAACAGACATTCATTCATTCATTCATTCATTCATTCATTCATTCATTCATTCATCTACTTGCGTTTTGTCCCTTTCGGGGTCACGGGGATGCTGGAGCCTATCCTGGCCACTGGTGGGGGAAGGCAGGGGGCACTATGGACGGGTCACCAGTCTGTCGCAGGGCTGAACAGACGTTGCTGTTTGTATTTCAGCTGCTGGAAACGTCGCTGAAAAATACACACAAGTCTAGTTCTAGTTGTGTTATCTATGTGTTGCCTTATGGGGGGGGGCAGTGCGTCGGAACAGGGCCTCTGATTGGTTCCTCCGTTCTCAGGAGAAAGGTGAGACGGCGCTTCATCTGGCCGTCCTGTTGGCGGATCGCACATCTCTCCACATCCTGGACTTTTTGGCCCAGAACTGGTCGGTGTGACGTTTGTGTTGTTGAACTACAATGTGTGAGTCTGCTGGCAGCCTTGGGTTTGTGTGTTTGTGTGTTCCAGTCCAGACGTGGACGCACAAACGTCGGCGGGGAACACGGCTCTGCACTACAGCTGCCTGCACAACAAAAGTGACTGCGTGAAGCTGCTGCTCAGAGCGCACGCCAACACACACACCAGTACGACACACACTTCCTAACTTCAAACACTGACGTGGAGACACGACCTCAAACCACGTCTCCGTTTCAGAGAACCAGCTGGGAGAAACGGCGCTGGACATCAGCCGACGGCTGAAACACGCCGGTTGTGAGAGTCTGGTAAGACCTGCCGCCGTGCACGGCAGCGCGTGGCCATCATTGTCTGTGCACGTGTCATCTTAGTTCCTTCATCCTCCGTCTGTAGCTCCTCTGCTTTGATCTCCTTTGATCTGCTTTGATCTCCTTTGATCTGCTTTGATCTCCTTTGATCTGATGAAAATTCTGAATCTGCAGTTTGAGATCAAAGGAAGAAATACATAAACTATTTGGAATCAAATCAAGATGTTTGAAATCAGAAATCCTTCATTCCTCTTTTAAATATTCTGCTTGTCCAGTTGGACCAGGCCCGGTCCAACCGCTTTGACCATCATGTCCACGTGGAGTACGAATGGAGGCTCCGCCATGAGGACCTGTTTGACAGCGACGACGACTTTGAAGAAAAGGTTCGATTCCTGGTACCACGCCTGTCTGCCGCTGTACCCTGCAGCAGTGGTTTTCAACTTTGGTCAGACCGCTGAACGGTCACCGGACGCTAACTTTAGCTGTGATCGACTCTTAAGGTGTGACGGATAAATAAACCAAATGAAATGACACAACCGTCCTAAAGATGTTCTACATATAATAGTAAACATGAATCCACCGCGTCTGCATCTTTAGCATCTGCGTTTGTGAAACTTTGGAGAATCCGGCAGAGCAGAGCGGCTTCTGGTGCGAGAGAACAACCGTGTCCATAAATCCATACTTGGAGGAAAACTCCTGATTTTGTCTGGAAACAGCAGCTTTATGTTCTGTAAGTTGAAGATATTCTTCGGTTTCCTCTAGTCTGCAGCAGGTCTGTGGTCTGCAGCAGGTCTCTGGTCTGCAGCAGGTCTTTGGTCTGCAGCAGGTTTCTGGTCTGTAGCAGGTCTCTGGTCTGTAGGAGGTCTCTGGTCTGCAGCAGGTCTCTGGTCTGCAGCAGGTCTCTGGTCTGCAGCAGGTCTCTGGTCTGTAGCAGGTCTCTGGTCTGCAGCAGTTCATTGGTCTGCAGCAGGTCTTTGGTATGCAGCAGGTCTCTGGTCCGCAGCAGGTCTCTGGTCTGCAGCAGGTCTCTGGTCTGCAGCAGGTCTCTGGTCTGCAGCAGGTCTCTAGTCTGCAGCAGATTTCTGGTCTGCAGCAGGTTTTTGGTCTGCAGCAGGTCTCTGGTCTGTAGAAGGTCTCTGGTCTGCAGCAGGTTTTTGGTCTGTAGCAGGTCTTTGGTCTGCAGCAGGTCTCTCGTCTTTAGCAGGTCTCTGGTCTGCAGCAGGTCTCTGGTCCGCAGCAGGTCTCTGGTCCGCAGCAGGTCTCTGGTCTGCAGCAGGTTTTTGGTCTGCAGCAGGTCTCTGGTCTGCAGCAGGTCTCTGGTCTGCAACAGGTCTCTGGTCTGCAGCAGGTTTTTGATCTGCAGCAGGTCTCTGGTCTGCAGCAGGTCTCTGGTCTGCAGCAGGTCTCTGGTCCGTAGCAGGTCTCTGGTCTGCAGCAGGTCTCTGGTCTGCAGCAGGTCTCTGTTTCTTCTAACTGTGTCCTCTTCTTTGTTTTAGAACGGACCTGTCAAGACGGAGCACTCCCCCTCCTCCTCCTTCACCCCCTCCCTGTCATTCTCCTCTCGTCCGTTTATCTCCTCCCTCTCGTCCTCCTCCGTCACGCCCGTGTCGTCCGGACCACCGGGTGGGGGTTTGTTCAGCGTGGGACGGAGGCTCGCCATGGCCATGGAGCTCCACAGTCACCCGTCCAGCTCCGCCCCCAGCCCTCCACCCCCTCCCCCATCCTCACCTGCCCCACAACTTCCACCCAGAGTCAAAGGTGAGCTTCAAGGATTATAGAAAAGGACAAAAGGTTTTTGGACTCTTAAGGAGTCGGTGTACTGTTCTACCAGAACCTCTGGTCTCACAGAGGTGGTTCCAGTTCTGATGGATTCAGTTTTCATTTTTGTTAAACCCAAAAGTTAAAGAACTCTTCGTCTGGAGATGTTTTCCTGAGGATCTGACTCAGAAAAGCTCAGTGGTTGGAGGCGTGGTCCGTCAGGTTGTGTGGGCGGGGCTTCTTCAGCTGCGGGAACCCTCTGCTCGCCATGTGCCTCGGTGATGATCTGTGGTGCTGCGGTGAAGCAGCATCTAACTCCTCCTCAACCCTTTCACAGCTCCAAGTGTTCCTCCTCCTCCTCCTCCTGCGGCTGGAGGCAATGGCGGAAGGGAGGAGGAGGAGGGAGAATCCGAGGTCTTCCTCCCCGTGACAACCAGCAGAGGATCAACCCCCCTTCCCATCGCAGCTCGCCACAAAAGGACCTGCTCCGAGTCGAATAAACACGGTAAGACCCGGGGTGACCCGTCGCCGACCCGTCGCCGACCCGTCGCCGACCCGTCGCCGACCCGTCGGAGCTGCACCTTCATCCTCTGTGTGTTCAGATTACGGACCGCCGAGCAGCCCCTGGACCTCCAGCGGTGCAGACCCCCCCTTCAGGTGATGCAGAGACAGAGAGGATGAACGAACATGAAATGTTTTAGGGACGTAAAAATAGTAACAGACACCTTTGTAAAAAACGATGAAACAGAAAACTGTAAGGATGAACGAAAGCCGACTGATGTTCAGAACTGAAACCTAAACTCGCCTCCTTCTGTCTCCAGCCCGCCGCCTCCTCGCAGCCTGAAGGCAGAGCGAGCAGAAAGAGGTAAGTCCTGTCCGGACGGATCCTGGTCGCTTATGGAAAACCGTCTTTGAAGAGTAAGAGTCGCTGTTCAGACGTTCCTGTAGATGGATCCACTTTTCCAAAAATCCGTTTTTTATTTACCTTTCACCGAAAATGAAGTCAGAAATGCTTTAGAACTTTGGCTTCTACATTCAGACTTTTTCTGATCCTCAAACAGACGTGAGGTTTTCTCTTTGTGTTGACGCTGCATGTTACGACCCCCCCCCCTTCCATTGAGGTGTTCTCCCTACCATGACAAAGGTGGATAAAGGTGGAAAGATTTCATGTAATCCATGGACACCAGTGAAGATCACAAATCATTGAAGAAAAAAGGTTCAGAGCTCTGTCTAGTGGGTCTAGATGACCCAACTGTCTAGCGGGTCTAGATGACCCACTGTCTAGTGGGTCTAGATGACCCCACTCCCAACGTTAAAGTGCCTAGGATAGACCAAGGGTTAATATATAAACATTTTTTATGGTACCTATTTTCTCCCTCCCCCCCTGCAGAGGGACGTTACACCGTCTGAACTGGTTCCTTCTGCTTTCAGGTTTTGGTCGGGCACAGAGTGACAGCGCCTCGTCCAGTTACCTCCACCTGGTCGGCAAAGCCCCGCCCAACGGCGCTCCTGCTCACCAACACTCTCAGACTGATGTCAGAGGCCCCGCCCCTCTGCCACTTCCTCGCAGATCATTGGTGAGCTCTTCCAAATGTTCACATTTACGTCCTTTAACGATGAAGATGTGGGAGTGGTCTTCCTCAGAGGAGCTTCACAAACTCCAGGATGGAGACGGTTGAGTTAGAATCGGCAGTAAATAGTGCAGAACTACGGGAGCCTGAATGGTCCAAAGCTGAACTGTTGTGGTGTGCAGAGGTCCCGTGGAGCGACCGGCCGGCGGGCTCAGGCGCTGTACGACTGCCAGGCGGACCACCACGATGAGCTGAGCTTCTCTGAGGGTCAGGTGCTGGTGGTGGTGGGTCAGGAGGACAGCGACTGGTGGGTACGTGTCTCCTCTTCTCTGATTGGTGGATCCTGCATTACTGGAAGAAGGAGCCGTTCTTATTGGACCAACCAAGCTCAGATGTTCCGTAAAGTTCTCTAACAGGCGTTCCTCTCTGCAGCTCGGATACTTGGAGGAGAACCCGGACCAGAAGGGTTTGTTCCCGTCTTCCTTCGTCCAGCTGCTCTCTGACTGAGCCCAACCCGGACCTAGACCAGGAACCGGACTAGAAACAGACCCGAGGGAGCAGAAACTGGACCAGCACATCACCAGACCTGGTCTGTTCTGGACTACGTTAAACTTCGGTTCCTGGTTCTGTTCTGGTACCTGGAAACTGTCCTGAGGGTCCAGCCTCCCTGTCAGTAAATGCCCTGGTTACCATGGAAACGTAATGAAAACCTGTGGAAGGAAAGAGTCTGAGGCTGGTTTTTCCAAAACCTTTATTTAAAGCAGGAGACGGAACATTATTTTGAAAGGGAGAGGGAGGAACCACTTCCTGTGATGTTTTGAAAGGCACAAAGCCAGCGGCTGCTCTCCACAAAGGATTCTGGGATTCTGCAGACCAAAGCTCAACATTCAGGTTAAAAACAGCGTCTTTCCTAAAGATCTTCATGAAGCCGCAGACGATAACATCTCACAGAGGATTCAGCAAACACTTTTGGAGAAGTTCTCCAGGATCCGTGTCAGTCCACCAGAACTCCCCTCCCAGCCGCAGGTCAGAACCCCAACAAGGTTCTGGTTTAAAAATAAAACTGCTTCTTTTCTGCTGCCAAGTCTTTTTTCATAAAAAACAGATTTTAAAAATGAGACGGTTGCAGAAGGTTCTGCAGGAATCTGGGAAACAAACCGGGTCGAACCAGCAGCGTCTCGGTCTGGGTCACCCATGGTTCCAACCGTGGGTTTGAATCCCTCCTGCAGAGGTGTCTGGATTCTCATGTTTGCCCCCCCGTCAGCTGGGGCGGGGCGTTTGGCTTCCTGTCAATTTCCGGTTTCCGGAACCTTTCAGAATAAAGCTGGTCTCTCTGGAGGGACTCGTAAACATTTCCTGCAAGTTCGGCTTAATAGTCAGAAGAACGTCTCCTGCAGAGAAAATACTCGTCTATGAAATGCAGGCGGGGGCGGATAACGGCGTGGTTGTTCCCCTCGGAGCCAGGCTCCGTGTGGTCAGTCCCAGCAGACGCGTCTTCATCACTGGCGTCAGCTGATGAAGAGGCGTCTTCAGTCCAGCATGCATCGGTCCCCGGCTGGGCCCTGCGGGGGCGGGGCCTCAGGAGGCGGGGCAGTGGTGGTGTTAGCGGTGCAGAGTGATCTTGCCCTCTTTGGCGAGCTGTTGGATGATCTCGGTTTCAAAGTCGGCGTTATGGACCCCCGTCTTCCTGAAGGCGCCGGCGTGCCGGTTCTTCTCCCAGTAGTGGTGCCAGTTCCCATCCCGGTCAGCGCCGTACCCGAACACGGAAACCTGAAGAGGGAGTCGCGTTAGGCGGGAAACTCTGACAAGTGGGAGGAAGAGCGCCCCCTGCTGACCTGATCGCAGACGTGCAGAGCGAAGACGATGGCCAGCATGCCGGTGGACGGGTATCGGCCGTGGTGCTCGGTCCACCGGTCATGGACGTACTTGAAGAAGGCCGGATTCACCACCAGCACCTGCACGGACAACAGCGTCTCATGTATTCAAGCAGCAGGGGGGCTAACAGGAAGCCACGCCCCCAACGCAGCGACCAGTTGGGCCGCAGGGAAAGAGGCGAGTGGTGAAGCTCTGACCTTGTCTTTGTCGGCCTGGATCCGCTCCTTCACCCTCATGTAGGTCCTGGAAACACAAACAGGAAACACATTTCCATTTCCTGTTTGCTCTGACCCGTCTGTGCTTTGATGGTCAACCGCCGAGCAGCACAGAGGTTCGATTCCCTCCAGGGAGGAAGAAGAGGTCACGGAATGACCTGAGTCTACGGTTCTGTTATGAAATGATACCAAATAAAATCCATAGAAAAACCTGTAACCCTATCCTAGGCACTTTAGCATTGGGAGGTGGGTCATCTAGACCCACTAGACAGTGGGTCATCTAGACCCACTAGACAGTGCTCTGAACCTTTTTTCTTCAATGATTGTGATCTTCACTGGTGTCCATGGATTACATGAAGGGGTGTAGTGAAGTATACTTGTAGCACTTTACCACCTTCCTCGAAGGCCGAAAGCGCTTCAGTTACAGTAACATTCATGCACACACACACACACACTGACACACATACACACTCACACACACACTCACACAAAGATGGCGGCTGCCAGACTCTGGCGCCCCCCTTCCTCCAGAGGTAATGTGGGATTCAGTGTTTTGCCACATGGGCAAGGCGGGAATCAAACTTGCAATCTTCCGACCCCCATACCGCTGCTCCACAGCCGTCCTGTGGATCTATCCAGCAGCTACCTGTGCGGGTTACCTGTACCTGCAGGTGGAGCCAAAGGTCTCAAATAACTTAACTTCCTTTCAGGTTTGGCAGCAGAAGTGTTTGATCAAAGTCTCCTGATGGCCTGGAGGTCCTGGTCTCCATGGAAACCAGACAACCTCAGCTTTATTGTCAGCTGTAAACCCAACCGATCTGTGAATGCTCAAACCCGCGGCGTTTTACGTTTTGATGTGACCGGTGGACAGCGCGCTGGTTAGCCACTCCAGGTCTCTGAGCTTGAAGGGCAGCAGGACGAGGCTGACGCCGCCGTCCACGTCCACGGCGCTCTCCGGGTACAGGAAATGATGAGTGGTCCGATTCCCCACATCCTTCTCAAACCCCAGAGTCAGCGCCTTGTTCATCCTGAAAGCAGGAGGGGGAGGGGGGTCAGAACGCTGCACGGCGGCTGAGGCGGCGTTCTGACGTACGCACCGGATCACGAAGCTGTGGGAATCGATCCGCTCGCCGTGGCCGGACTCACGCAGGTTCCCAGAGTTGCCAACAACTGCACAACTGCGACAGCGAGAGGGGAGGGGCTTGGTGTCCAGGCTGGGGGGGGAAATGACCTGGAACATCTGCGACATCACTTCCTCTAAAGTCATGTCCCCCCCCGACCGCTGCAGACCCTGAAGAGACAGCAGAGCAGATTCAGGAAGAACCGGGTTTATGTGGAGCCAAAGACCCCCCCCCCATCAGAAACAGAAGTTCTGGTCTTTCTCCAGCTATGGGGGCCCGTTCCGCCCCCCCCCCTCCTCCTAATCTGTTAATGGACTCGGCCTGGAGCCAAAAGATGTCTGTAGAAACCGGACGGATCCGGGTTTGATGCCAAACTTGTGGGCGTGGCCACTGCGGCGCATTCCTCTGTGATGCATCTGATGCAGTAGAGTGTGTGTGTGTGTGTGTGTGTGTGGGGGGGGGGGGGGGGCGCTCTTTTTCTGCTTCAGCCCTGAAGCCTAAACCTCCATCCAGGAGTAAACGTCCATCCTGGAGGATGCTGGGAAAATGACTACAGCTGGGGAGGGGGCGGAGTTTCGTCAGAACAACCAGGATTTGTCTTCATTTGAAAACACTAAAGTCTAGTTTTTCCATCATTTTAAAAGAAGACGTTCAGGAGATTAAGAAGAAAAGACAGGAGATCAAGGAGGAGAAGGAGGAGGTGAGAAAGGTCAAAGAAAGGTCATATGAAGCCTTGTATGTTTGGACACAAAGGAGGGACAGGTGTATCTGTACAGGTGAGTGAGAGGAACTGAGATGAAGGACGAGCAGCAGGTTGGGATGAAATGTGGCGACTGATGGAAGAGGAGCGCAGAAGAAGAGGAACATGCTGAGGAGCAGGAAGTAGCAAAGATCAGTGAGGAAGGAGAAGATAAAGAGTGGAAAGGCCAGTGGTCCAGAGAACTACCTGTGGAGGTCTGGAGGAGCAGCCGTTTAGAGGAGGAGCAGCGGTTTAGAGGAGGAGCAGAGGGAAGAGCAGCCGTTTAGAGGAGGAGCAGAGGGAGGAGCAGCGGTTTAGAGGAGGAGCAGCGGTTTAGAGGAGGAGCAGAGGGAGGAGCAGCCGTTTAGAGGAGCAGCAGCGGTTTAGAGGAGGAGCAGAGGGAAGAGCAGCGGTTTAGAGGAGGAGCAGAGGGAGGAGCAGCGGTTTAGAGGAGGAGCAGCGGTTTAGAGGAGGAGCAGAGGGAGGAGCAGCGGTTTAGAGGAGGAGCAGACGTTTAGAGGAGGAGCAGCCGTTTAGAGGAGGAGCAGAGGGAGGAGCAGCGATTTAGAGGAGGAGCAGCGGTTTAGAGGAGGAGCAGAGGGAGGAGCAGCGATTTAGAGGAGGAGCAGCCGTTTAGAGGAGGAGCAGCTGTTTAGAGGAGGAGCAGAGGGAGGAGCAGCGATTTAGAGGAGGGGAACGATGTTTAGGACATGGAGGACTGTTCTGTGGCTGAAGCAGAGCAGGAGCAGTGAGGTTGTTGAGAGTGGAGATGCGAGGAGGTTCATGGACGGAGGAGGACATGAAGGAGCAGATGATTCACTGTGGGCCTCACCAGCCACCACTGCAGGGCTGCAGGTTCAACGCCGCTGATGTTTTCTGCGAGGAGGGGCTCCTGTTTGGGGTCGTAACGTTTGTTGAACCAGTCAGAACCCCCCAGCTCCGAAACGCAGGAACCCGAGCAACTGCACTGCCTGAAAAGGAGGAGAGTGGGAGGAGTCGGGGAGGAACACATAAAGGAGGACTCAGGAGCTGGACCAGCGGTCACTGACCTCTGCTGGTTCTGGACATGGAGGACAGGTCGGTCTTCGGTGGCGTTGTCCTCCTCCTCCTTCTGTTGCTCCTCCTGTTCAGCCTGAATTTTTATGGGGGGGTTGAGGTTCATGATGGCGGGGGGCTCCGTGGGTTTGATCTCTGCAAACAAAATCAGAAATGTTGGTGAAGACCTCTGAACCACAGCCGATCTTTAGAAACTCGTAGTACAGAGCCACAGATGTAGAGAACATGGAGAACACAGACATGGAGAACATGGAGAACATGGAGAACACAGACATGGAGAACATGGAGAACATGGAGAACATGGAGAACATGTCGATCATCAGTGTAAAGGCGTGTTCCTTTCAACTGTCTATCAAAGGAGAACATCTCTCTGAAGGAAGTTCTGATGTCAGTTTTTTTCATCACCAGTTTTATTCTTACCAAAGTTCGTGCTGATGGGCGGAGCCTGGGTGATGGGCGGGGCCATCACCATGGGCAGGAAGTGCCTTCTGTGGATGCTCTGGCTTGCGAGCATTAGGAGGAGGACGGCGGCGACCAGGACAGCGGCACACAGCTTCCTCCTCAGCAACATGGCTAAAGGGCGGGCTTTGCGGCGGGGGGCGGGGCCTCGGGCTGCAGTCATATGACCAGTGCGACCAGCTGCTGTCATCTGAATGATTCGTTGAGCGCAGAGACCTCTTCCCTCACTTTCACCTCCATGGAGCCCTCCTGCTGCTGGCGGTCCGGACCTGCAGCCAGAAGACGCAGATGCTTCAGAACCAACAGAACCACACGTTCCTGATCACCCGTGAGGTTCTCCGACACCGGTTTGATGGACACTCCCCATGGCCAGAGCACTGGCTCCCCCAGGACTGTGCTCGGCCTGACTGAGCAAGAGGCCCTCTGGTCAGCTGGAACAGGTCCAGCAGGGACTCTGGACCTTCAGGATCCTGAGGACCATCCTGTCTTCTGGTGACCTTCTAGCTCTGCTCCATACGGAGCGTCCTAACTTACAGCTTTGGCGGCGTGACCTTCACCACAGCGGTTCAACACACACCCAGAGGGGCCCTCAAAGACCATCACACCCCAGACATGATCAGTTTTTACCCCATCAGGGGCCAACAGAAGACCATCAGAGCCTGGAGCTGATAAAAACAGCCACAAGAACTTGACGGTCGGAAAGGAAAAGCAGGAAAAGCTCTGATCTAACATGAAGGACCAGGTCTCTTTAGTCCACTGGCGGTTATAAACGCCTCATAAAACCATAACTCCTTATCCGCGTGCCAGGTGGTGACCGTGTCAGACAGGAGACGGCCCAACGTGAACAGCAGGTTCAGATAAGAATCCATGTCGTCTGGAATCTGATTCCCAGGATCACCAACATCTGGATTTTGTAAGTGACTGAGGAGTTCCTCCATGAACACCCTTAAAGGGGTTTAATATCTCCCAGCTTGACTTGGAGCCATTGATATCTATGCTAACATCTAAGCTCATCGGGGTCCAAAGCACTCAATGAGACCCACCCAGACAGGAGCCCCCCCACAGACAGGAGACCCGCCCAGACAGGAGCCCCCCCACAGACAGGAGCCCCGCCCAGACAGGAGCCCCGCCCAGACAGGAGCCCCGCCACAGACAGGAGACCCGCCCAGACAGGAGCCCCGCCCAGACAGGAGCCCCGCCCAGACAGGAGCCCCGCCACAGACAGGAGACCCGCCCAGACAGGAGCCCCCCCACAAACAGGAGACCCGCCCAGCAGTGGTGCCTCCAGAAATTTTTCATGGGGGTGGCTGGTGGGGGGCCACTTTAAATCTTGGAGTGGCACAAAAAAACCATCAGCTATGTTTTTTAAATTGATTCTACTAAACGTATAAAACAGTCTTTAGAAAACTAACAGAAAGTTAAATGTTTTGATTTATGGTGTTTCTGCTTGGGGTGTTCGGCTCTTGACTGGGAGATTTCTATAATGAAATAAAGATGATAATACCCTTCCATGGTCAGTATTAATTATATCTGTAGACATTTCTATTCAGGCTAATAATCATGAAACCGTTTTATATTCAGGGTAACATCATTCTATCTTCACCTGTTGGTCCAGGAACAGGTGGGGCCCCTTATGCTGAGTTCTGCCTTGTTTCTCTGACCAATGATGCTGACTGTCCCTCGTCTGATGCCGTCTCATCTTTGTCTTCCTCGTTCTCTTCTGTCATTCATGCTGCTCGGTCTCCTCTTCCTCCTCTTCCTCACTACTCCTCTGTTGCTCCCTACCATCTCTTTCGCTCCTTTTGCTGGACTTTTCTTCTTAAAATAAGAATATTTGTTGAATTTCTCTTCATTCTCTGCAAATTGACGTTCACACGCATCGACTAATGAGTTTAGGTAACTCTGTGGAAACAAAAACACATCAGAAGCTAATTTTCCAGCCTTAAACCTTTACTTTGCTCAGTGCTGCAGAAAAAGATTTAGTGAAGAACGATATTGAGTTGGCTCCGCCCCCAGATCAGCACTGTTTCAATCAAGGGGCTGGCAGGTAGGGCTGTGACGATAACCGCATCACCGCGGTGATGACCTTTTTTTTTACGTTCTGCATATGGTGCGTGATTGGAACCATAATAAACACATTCATCTTTGCTGATAATTTCCTTTTTCTGCTAGTCCTGTGTTCAGACTTTCTTTCTTTCAGACTGTTGTCTCCTTTTCTTCCACCGCGGCTCTCACTGTCTGCCTCTGCGCTGCACGTGACACGCCGCTCCCTTCACACACAAACAGGCGCCTTTCAGAAGCACACATCCTCATTCTACAACAGAAGTTTCCGTTTCAAAAGGAAATACGACAAATTTACTGCTTTCTAATTATTAATTTCCATTGTATCCATTTCCATTACAAGCTGCGTGCGTTGTTAAGTGCGCAACACGGCCCCCCCACTGGAGGATTTTGTGTTGGGGGGGGGGGGGTAATTACTGTTCTCCTTCACTCTGTAACACCAAACATGAACTGTTAGATTTCCATGAATATCACTACATGTTTGTTTGGGAACTATTTTGTGCAGCGTAACGTTACGTGTCGGTATAAACAAAGGCGGAGCCTCCTGCCCCGCGTTCTTCATGGTGTCAGGCGTCACGGCTATCGGAGAGGTGACAAAGTGTCTGCAGTCTGTTTATTACTGGGCAATACGTAATATTCTGAGAAAATGTCTGTACCAGAGAGCACAGGTGAAACTAGCGTGCAGCTCCAGAGCGGTCCGCTGCAGAAGAATCAACACCCCCCCCAACACACGTGTGCACACCTCCTATTCCTACACAAGACGCTCCGCGCTCACAGTCACAGTCAATCTGCAACACCTATAGTTAGTTCACCAGTTAGATATGTAGTTGTTAGTGTTATTTGTTAACAAAGAATAGTACGTTGTAATTGTATTTATATCAGATGTGGCCGCCGGGGGATTTTGTGGGGTGTGTTTTTTTTTTTTTGGGGGGGGGGCTGCGGTGATCAAAAATTCGAGACCGTCCCAGCTCTACTGACTCTACTGGCAGGCTGAATCTGCAGACAAAGAAGCCCAAACTCTCTGCATCCATGACTGTTGAGGAGACGGACCATCAATGGAAGATAAGTCAGACAAAATCCAAAACTATAAAAGCAAGAAAGCCGGAGTCTGAGAGAGTGAGAAAGACGTGTTGTTATCAGAGGGCATGGGGGGGGGGGCAGTGAGATGGAAAATGAAGGTCTGAGCGTGCAGACAGCTTCAGCGTCAGTCCAGGCTAGGGGCGGGGCTTTCATTTGTAGATAGAAAGCAGGGGCCTCATTTCTAAAACTTTGCGTCAGAAGTGGCGTACAGATGAAACATAGGAATATAGAGTATATAGAAATATTCAGATTTAGTAAACCTATCCTACGCATCTTTCCCTTAATAAATCACAACCAATTCTAAATGCAGCGCAGCTTTAGCGGCTTCGTGACACGCCCATAGTTGCCCATAAATAGTCCGTGAAACGCCCACAAATGAATATTCATTGATTGGAAAGCCATGGCAAACACAGAGAGGAAATGAAAAAAACGTAACTTCACTCAACATGAAGTAGGGAAGTAGTGAAGTCAAACGGTGTTGGTGTAGCTGTTCATTGTCAGACTTGCTTTGTGAAGTCTTCATGTTATTTCTGAGAGGCAGGATTGTCATTTTCACTTTCACGTGTTTCTTCCATCTGCCGACGGTGTCGCCGTTTCTCATTTCACCCGTTTTTGTGCGTACGCCTGGGTCAGCGCGTGAAGGACCGCACATTTTCCCCTCAAGTTTGCTTTTTATAAATCTCAATTATTGCGTAGAGAGTGGCGTACGCCTTCTTTTGTGCGTACGCCACCTTTAGAAATGAGGCCCCTGGTCCTTGTATTGGAAGGGTAGGAACATTTGTGACTGGACCCAGAGGAGCTGCTGGAGAACAGGTGTGAAGCAACAGGTGGATGGAGCTCTTGGCTTTACGCATGCAGAGAGTTTTGCAGAGGAACTTTCAGGATGAAATTAGGATTTTTGGTTGAAGTGGAACAAGTAGATAAAGGCAACTGTGTGCCCCAACCCTTTAACACAGTGACAGGGAATGACAGGCTATTTGAACTACCCAAACTCTTCAACCATTACCTAGGTAACCTAAACTGAGACTCAAACTGCTTTTCTCCGCTTCAGAATCCGTTGGAATGACTGCATTTGCGTAAAGAAGAGCTACGGTGACTGAAGGGACGTCAGCGCTGGAGCTACAGCTCTGGCGTTGAAGAGATACAACTTCAAGATCAAGATGCCCCCCCCCCCCACACACACACACGTGTCAAAGCAGTGAAAACCTTTTTTAACTGACTGCAGAACAACAAACCACATCGTTAGTTTGGTTCATTTAGTTGAGCTGGCGCCGGCGGTCGGCGGTGGAGCCGCCATCAGGGCGTGAATGGGACTGTAAAGCCCTTTGGGCCTTCAAGAAAGGTAGAAAAGCTACAGAGGATACGCCATCTACCTCATATGTACATTGTTGCTCTGGAGTCATCTTTCTGTTTAACCTGTGCCGTAAATAATCATCAATGCCTCCAGCCGATTACAGCAGAATGTTCAACCCTCCCCGTGGAGCTGGACAGCAGCTGAGAGCTCTGACCTTTCAGGAACGTGCGATAAGCGTCCCAGAATGCAGTTTTCCCTCCCATCAAACCTCATTACACATTTATTTGAAATGTTTTAAACCTACAAGTCCTGAAATTACTTTACATTTAGATAAACAAAGTATACAATAAATGAAGGGGGAGTTTTCTTCTATATGTAACAAATGTAGAGCTTTTGACCTTTATCGGTTATTACAAGAGATTCAGATTATCTTTCTTGAATGACAGAAAATGAGACTTTTTTTTCTTGAAACAAGATTGGGTTTTGGATGTTCAGAAAACTGGCATTTTACTTCCAATGAGAGTCTGCAGGTTGTTGTGCGTTTATGTTGACCTCAGTTGTGTATTTTTCTTTTTACTCAAAGACCAGGTCTTGTGTTCATCCCGTCTGCTGTCTTCAGTCTTCTGCGTTTGTTTTTGGTGGATCAGCCTGATCTTGTTTCCTCAGTGGGTCCATTTATTTCTCTGTCAATGTTAAGTTTTGCAGAGTTGATTCTTTGAAGGGCCTGTAGCTACAATCAATTATTTTTATAGTCGTGAAAATAAAGAAAACTCTTTGAATGAGAAGGTGTGTCCAAACTTTTGGTCTGAACTGTATATCTAAAGCACAAACCAGCACTAGGGTTGGGCGATGTCCCTTAAATTGGCCGTTGACGATGTTTGCTGTCAACCATCGGGATGGACGATGATATCGTCGGGGGGGGGGGTTGGGGGTGTATTTTTACATTTTTCGTTCTTATAACTGCTATTCGTTATTTTGCTTTTTTCATTTTATTTCCCAACTAATGAGTCATCTGCAATGATCCAGTATAAACTGAGGGAAGTGACTTTAACAAAAAAGTAACAAACAAAATAGAAAAGAAGTAGTCCGCTCCCGCACTTAACTAGCGGAGTGGACCGGCGGAGCGCGGATTTACAGCTTTGTGTGTGTGTGTGGGGGGGGGTACATGAGCGGTATGTGTGGGAGATTTAAGACTGCAATCCGTCCCGCAGCTCTAGGGGTACAAGCAACCGAACTCAGAACCGGGTCTAAAGTGTGTGTCTGAGCACAGCTCGGATCGTCAGCACACACAGCGGTTTGAGCTTCAAAGCAGAAATGTCGCTCAGTCCTTAGAAAACATTCAAACAATCACGTGGATTTGTGTTTCCAGTCGTGTCTCGACTAAATAAAGGCTGATGTTATTCTTACACGTTTACGTGCAGAGCCACCCAAAGCTAATGTTGTTAGCCCGTGTTAGCATAGTGCTAATCCTGGCTCCGTTCAGAAAAAGCACTGACCACACGGATTAAAATTCAAATGATTAGCGAACAGGTGTTTCATAATAACCGTAACATTATTAAAAGCATGTTTAAAAGATCGTCTCGTATATTACCGAGCTGACATGTCAATGTATATGCCGCTCTGTGCTGTTTCATTGTTTTGTATTGAATTGTCACATTCAATAAAGTTTGGGGGAAAAAGCCGCTCGGCGGAAGTTGTATCCTTTTCCGGTTTTCAAACCCTACTGCGCATGTGCGAATGATTTATTCCGACCGAAATTGTGACCTTAGTGAACGTTTTTATATTCTGAAAACATTTTTCTGGGCCCATGTACACGGTTATATTCTAATCCGACCGTTGATCCGATCAAGATATTTTGTACATGTAACCGCGGCTTATGGTGTCGACTCGCAACGTGGCGGGGGCGTGGCATCACGATGGTGGCCTCTCCATCGGGATGTCAGTCACCCATCACGATGGACGATGATATCGTCCATCGGCACAACCCTAACCAGCACATACAGTGGAGGACTAAATAGCTGCCCCCCCCCCCCCCCTCAGTTAAAGACAGAAAGTCCACAATGTTCACTGACATGACTTGAAAGGTTCAAAAGTAACAATAAATTAAAATCTATTGAAAATCAATAATAATCAGCCATTACTTTAGAGTTGTTGATTAACAGAATTATTTACAAAATCAAACTAATTGACATAAATGATGGCACCCCCAACCTTTTGAGGCAATCACTGCAATGAAACGGTTTCTGTATTTGTCAATGAGCCTTCTGCACCTGTCCACAGGTATTCTGGCCTCCTCCTCATCAGCAAACTGCTCCAGTTGTCTCAGGTTTGATGGTGTCTTCTCCAAATGGCATGTTTCAGCTCCTTCCACTGATGTTCAATGGGATTCAGATCTGGACTCATAGAATCCACTTCAGAATAGTCCAACACTTTTCTCTGAGCCATTCTTGGGGTTTCTGGCTGTGTGTTTTGGATGGTTGTCCTGTTGGAAGACCCATGACCTGAGACTGAGACCAAGCTTTCTGACACTAGGCAGCACATTTCTACCCAGAATGCCTTGATCATCTGGAGATTTCATTTGACCTTCCAGACAGCCCCAAACAGAACTGAGCCTCCTCCATGTTTCACAGTAGGGACAGTGTTCTTTTGGTTGGAGAGTCTACCAACATAGAGTTGATGTTTCTTACCAAAAAAGCTCCAGTTTGGTCTCATCATTTTCCCAGAAGCTTTGTGGCTTGTCTACATGCATTTTTGCAAATTCCATTCTGATTTTTTGATGATTTCCTTTCAACAGTGGAGTCCTCCTTGGTCGTCTCCCATGAAGTCCACTCTGGCTCAAACAACCACCAGTGGTGACACTGATGTACCTTGATCTAGGAGTTCACCTTTAATGTCTTTGGAGGTCGTTCTGGGCTCTTTGGATACAGTTCCAACTATCCGTCTCCTAAAGGGCAGCCATGGTGCAGCGGTAGGGCGGTCAACCAATGATCGTAATATTGCAGGTTTGATTTCCGCCTTGCACGCCCAGGTGTCGAAGTGTCCTTGGGCAAGACACCTTGCCTCTGGTGGGAGGTTGGCGCCAGTGTTAGGCAGCGGAGCCGCCACCAGTGTGTGACTGTGACTGCAAAGCGCTTTGGGCCTTCATAGGACGGTAGTAAGCGGTGTATAAGTATACGCCATTTACCATTTAAATTTGTCATCAGTTTTCCTCTCCCATCGTCCAGGGAGCAGCTTTATTATAAGTCATATGGATTAACATTTGAAAAAAAATGAATTAGTTTAGATCAAGGCGTTCCCCGCGACGTTCCAGGCGACGTTCCGGCGGGGTGCGGCTGTGGCGGACCCAGCCCACTGAGCGACGGCCGTGCTCCGCCCTCGGCTGGCCGCTGAGCGCCGGCGTAGCGCCGTGTCACAGACCCAGTACATGATTAATAATAAAGCTGCTCAATAGCCCTGTCGTCCTGCTACAACAGAGATGATCTTCCTGCTGACGGTTCTTGGCAGCCGTCTAGCTGCAGGTCTGCCTTTAAGCACAAAGAGATCATTTCTCATTAAGATGTAGGAAAAAACAGAGTTTTCTTTAGAAATGCATTTCTAGTTCACTCTCTGTGTTCATACAAAATGATTGAGAGACTTGCTGTCCCATTTGAACGTTTATCAGAAGAGTTATTGAAGCAGGAAGTCTGAATCTGTGAAGATCTTTCTAACTCTACCAAGTCCTCTAAGTGCTGCACCCTGATTGGTTGACTCCGCCTCCTCTTACCCTCCTTCTCCCCCCACTTCCATTTTCGGACACAGATCAGTTTAGACACAAGTTTCTCACATGGAATGTGTCAGAATTCAGAGTGCAGTTGTGATTTGCAGCAGCACATGTGAGCAGTCGGAATCCCAGATTTGAGGTTGGAACTCTGAATGAACTCATGCTGATGGACATTTGTCAGCTCACAGCAGAAGATCTTTACACACAGATGCAGATTTTTGATGCACAAGTTTTCACATTCTGTATTACAAGTTCTAGCATCAAATCTACAAGTGCGTCCATCTTGGAGCATTTTTACCTTCATACCTACCGTCCCGTGGGTCGTCTGAATCATATGTTCCACTGTGGTCACAGGAACTTCCAGCTGCTTAGAGGTGGTTTACAGCCTTTACCTTTATGATGTTGGTCTATCATTGTGTTTCTAACGTCCTGGGACAATAGGCTATATGCACACGGAGGTGATGACGTACTTCCGCTAAAATCTCAGCCTGCTAAGCCATTTCCGCTCGCGCTGAAGCGATTGTTTACAAAGCGATATAACAGCAACTACAATATGACTAGTAAGAAAACGTTCAAATTTCAGCGAACCATCTATAGTACAGCCGAGCATTGCTGTGTGCCTCTGTGTCAAGCTTCGAGCAAGTACAACAGTTTACTTAGTTTTCATACATTTCCATCTGACGCGGAAATCAGGCGAAAATGGCTTGTAGCTATCCGGAGGGACAATTCACAGTTACTCCCCATACCCGAGTATGTAGCCGACATTTTAACAAGGATGATGTTCGTGAGCCCTTATCAGAGACGGGGAGGCGGCTATTAAACAAGGGAGCTGTCCCAGCACTGTTTGAGTGGAACAATTTCACCCTTCCCACTTCACGACCGGGGGTGTGGGAGAGGAGAGAGCGTCCTAGCTTTGTAAATTACTTTGTATAAATTGAATTTTATAATTAATGTTATGTATGCACTGCTGTACATTGCACATACTCTTTGAATAAAGAACTACTGAATTATTTGCATGTTATATGTACTTTACCTCACCAATGCTTTTAAGCCATCTGTAATATAAGAATAATACTTTCATGCACAGTGAATTATTTACTGAATAACATTTATTTAGGGCTCCCAATTTACAAACAACAGTTATAAAATACTATTTTTAGGTAACCAATTATCAAAAAAATTAATCGGAAGAACATGTAACATGTAATTTAATAATAGATTAGTATTAATACAACAAGAAACATAGTAATACTATTAAGAAAAAATATAAAAACTTGAATCAATATATATGTACAAATATTTTGAAATGGATTGAACTAATAAGAGTTACTGCCAGTAAGAGAAATGGAGAAAAGAGAAATTAACAGCACTCTATAAAGAAGTGTGACAGGCAATCAGAATCTAATTATTTAGGGAAGCAAAGAGTTTGTTTTGTGTGCGTTCTCTAATGTTGTTTCCAGGGACATCATGTGGTGCTGCTGATGTTCAGTGCAGACAAAAGAGCAGGTAGCGGGTCCCAGCCTGTAACCCTGAAGTGGCAGCTGTGGGGGAGAAGGAGCATCTGTGTGGGGACAGGTTTTTGGAACTCTTTTTGCTGGCATATGATAGGATAACACACTTCCTTCTTGCACTTTTTCCAAATGCAGAGTCAACCAGAGGAACATGAATGTCCATAGCCATAGTTGTTATCAGTGGAGCCACATCACTTGGAACATCATGGTAGACTTCATCCACCCTGAGTGTGGAAAGTTCAGGCAGAGCTGAACTGACACCCTTATACAAGTTGCTCCTATGGAAAAAACAAAATAATGTTTTTTTTATTTAATTTTTTAAAATGAGCCATAAAGTAAGTTACATATAAGTTGAATGAACAAAATAACAACAAAAAAGCTTTATTTATTTAAACATACAATGTATCATATGATGAGATTATTACTTTATCTGAGGTCTCACTGATTACTACAGAAGATTCATTACTACTATATTTGCACTTGGGAGCACTTTGACTCGGCGCAGTAATATCCACAGAAATATCCTTTTAGGAGTGATGATATTACTGCGCCGAGTCAAAGTGCTCCCAAGTGCAGATATAGTAGTGTTCCCAAGTGCTATTCTGCCATACATTATAGTTATCCATTATAGTTATCCAGAGCAATTAAGTGCACGCACTGAGACGAGAGAGGTATGCATCAACTCATCTTAGTTAAGGGAATAACATAGTTTAATATGAAAAAACAGTGGAGTGTTCCTTTAATGATAATAAAAATAATACTAACCTAATGCCTTCCATCAGTTTTCGTTCCTTGGGTCTGGCTGAAAGAATCACCATGTCATTTACAAGACCAGGTTTAACACCCTGCATTTGAACAAAAAAGGTTTTCAATAAACACAAACATCCATAAATAGAAAATTAAGTAGAAAAGTACCCTGTTAAAAACATTAGTTACCATGGATCTTGGCTTATGCCACTTCTGTTCAGTCTCTGTGCAGCTGTGTGTTGGGGGAACAGAGGTGATGCTAAGCTGGCAATAATGTGCAGTCTGGTACAACAGTGCTGCCACATGATTACACACAGCTGTACCTGCCACACAGGTACACTGGCAGCTTTGTAGCTGCACAGGACGGGCATCCCCAAGCACAATCTGAAAATACACAAATCTGTTATAATAGAATAAAAGCGCAGTTTTTTAAAAAGAGAATACATGAGTACAGTGAGAATGTTTAACAAAACAAACAAATTTGAACCATCGACATATAATTATTAACTACTAAAACAATTAATAACTACTAAACAATTTGTATGAGCTAAAATTGTAGCCACAATATTATTTATATTAT